>JANSVA010000009.1:10107495-10142021 GCA_025504915.1 Erythroxylum reticulatum
TCTGAAACACTTTCAATGATTCTAACCCATTCAAAATGACCAAAATACCCTTTCCAATTGGTGAGGGGATGTTACAATTGCACTATTCATTTGAACCACCTTGAGCACAAGAGAGCATCGAGCTATTGACGTTAAATAAGCGTTGCATAGGAGGCAACCCATGGATTATTAATTCCATATTTTATCCTATGACTTTTAGATAATTTGAATTCCGTAGTTAGGTAATTTCATTTACAAATAAGGTCAGGAAGGCATAGGACTTCGACATGAGTTAAATGATTGAGGAAGTAAGCAACAAAGAGGTGAAAGAGCTATAAAGAGTTAGGAAGTGATCTCAGGAATGTGTAAAAGGACAAAAGAAGAAAAAAAATTAGAAATTGGTGAAAATATATGTGGCCTATGGTAGGGTAAAATTGTCCGTGCAAATTTTAGCTAAATTTTTACCATTTTACCCTTCCTTCACTTATATATATATTTTTTACTTTATTTTTTCACTCACTTTCATTTTAACTTTATCTCTCTAAGTTTAGAACCTCCAAACACTCTCACTTCTCTGTAACTAAATTCCAAATTTTCTTTTTATTCTAACCTTCACCTAATTGCAATCTAGTATACTGCACATTAAGCAATCAATAAAGCAAAACCAATCATTGGGACGAAATTAAGTCTTGAGCCGAGGGCCAAGGAACATAGCGGCAGATTTTGGAGCACCCTTCCTAATCTAAACAGAGGAGGAAGGTATTTGTTTCCAATCCCTTAATGTTAAACAAATAGTAGTCCCAAAATTTTTTTCTTTTGATACTATTGATAGGCTAGAATTACGAGATAGGGTAGAGAATCTAGTAGAAAGAATTTAGTGGGTGAAGTTTATACACTTCCAATATCCTATCTACTAAGGTCTCACTCTCGAATTCTTCACTTCCCTTTATTACGAACCTAATAATCCTAAGGGAATATGATTTAGGTTGCAGAATAAACTTATGAGCTGAAAATTGAAATCATATGCCATACTTACGGGTTACCCAAATCTTCCATTATCGATCAGCACAATGATTTTTATGCTTCTTACTATTGGAATGAGCTCACTGTGTTAGAGTGATTCGATGCTAAAAATGCCCATACCAACATCACAAGAACGCTGAGCACTTATTATTGCATAAACTCATATGCCAATTGGTTTTCGACAAATCAAAAACCAAAAAGTAATCAACAAAGAAACTTTTTCTGTTGTGGTACATGGATCATAACATCCCAGTATGCACCTCCACATATGTGCTGAATGCTAATGTTACGACTCTATATAAGAGGAACAATAATTTGGGTATGGGGTATTTGGATTCTACCATTGTTAAGTACTATGGCATGGAATGTAGAGGATTAATAGTCTACCTCCCGAATTTTCTAAATCATCATCATCTGTGACGTGTTGAAATCCTTAAATCCCATAACATGGAACTCCAGGGCATCAGAAAAAAGACTCATGTGAAGATCAGGACTAATCAGGCAAGTTCTAGCATAGTGTCGCCTTAGCAAACAGAAGAGGACTCAACTAGCGAGGAGTCTAAAGAGGAAGAAGACACGAAAGAGCCTGGTTGGAAGAAAGTGCTCAATACAATCTCCACCAACACCAAGGTAATTACAGAGAAATCTAGAAGGATGAAGGAGATGGCTCGAACACAACAACGTTAGAGCTGGGATATACGCTAGATTCATTGATATTTTGAGGCTCAAGGCATCCAACTACCACCTTCAACACCATCCTCACCTCTATCACCATGAGGCTTTGTTTCTAACCCTTTTATTTTAAATGTAGTCTTTATTTTATTTTTATTTTTTTTCCTTCCATGTTTGTTTGTTTGCCTCCTTCTCACAATGAGGACAATGTGTTGTTCAAGTGTGGGAAGGTTGATTTGAGTGTGAATTTTGCATATTGTATGATAGTTTGTTAGGTTGCATATTGTGAATTGTGTCAATGTGTCAGTGGCTTAGATGGATTGAAATTGATTTAATTTTAAACATGATCTACTAGGTTGTGAAGAGTCATTAGCTCGCGAAATTAGTAATATAAGTTCTTTTGGCTAAATATGCAAGTTAATTAGGATTTAGTATTAGTTTATCACCCTAAATTGTCACATTCATTCATAATTTTAAGTCTTTCGATTAAAGTATCTTTGTTAGTATTTTTTCATGAAAACAAGTTGCTTAAGCAACAAAGTAGGCATTGATAAATAAATATAAAAATGTTTGTAATTAAATAAATAACTATTTCGTTGGCCTTTGGGTTATAAATAGAGCTAGTAGTCAGTTGAGAATGTGATGTAGCTGAGTAACTAGGTCGACACGCATTACAAATGTCTACCTCCGTGTCAAAAGGCTATAATGACGTTCCAACCAAGAAACTTAATAAAAACATGACTTAGTAGAGTAGCTAAATCAACATTCATCACCAATGTTTGCCTTTATGTAAAAGACTAGGTCCATGTCCACAAGAAAAAATAGCTTTTAATAAAACTTACCAAACTTGTTAGTAGCATGACTTTTCATGAAAATGTACTTATAAGTAGTTACAAAGATTGAAGGACTAAATAATTATTAATGTGTGTGTATAATTGAAAGGGTGAATAACTTGAAATTTAGGTTCTTATTAAATATGTATATTTAGTCCAGAGTTTCTAAATTCGGATTTTACATGTTAATGATTTGGAACAACTTGAATGATTGTGTATAAAGTTAAATTTATTTCATGAAGTTGAATTCATTACCTCATTATTGCATTGTGTGCTTTGTGATTTTTATGTGTTTGTTATTTTGTTGCTTGAGAACAACCAAACATTTAAGTGTGGGGATGTTGATAAGTGTAAATTGCATTATGTTTTAGGGCTTAGTTTGATATGTGTTTTGTCATTAATTCAATCATTTAGTATGTGTTTAGATTAGAATTGTGTTAGTTTGTTAATTATTTGTGCTTTAAGTGTTTTATGGATTAGTACAATCTTTTAAGCTTAAATGTTATGTTTTTGAGGTACCTTTATATGTTTGCTAGTGTTTTAAGTTCAACATCGAAGAACGAAGAAGTTTCGAAGACATTCAGGCCAAAAAAATGGCCCAAGATTGCGGCATAATAGACCACAATCGTGAAGGAAGCACCAGAGTTGCCCCACGATTTTAACCTACATCGAGCAGACGTACAGACACTCAAAAACGTCAAGTTTTAAGGGATTTTTGGTCCCTTTCGGATCCCAAAAAATCCCCAAGGCTGCACAAAACACAAAAGGACTAGGAGTCATGGAGAGATAGAGAAAGAGAAGAAGGAAGAGAGAAGAGGAGAAGAAGCTGACTCAATATACTTCCCGGATCAAGAGATTTCCCAATGTTGCTGCCTCCTATCTGTATTTCCTATTTAATTTTAGTTTTATTATTGTATAGAATTGGATTGAATAGTTAAGGATAGGATCTCGAATGTTGAGGATGTTCTAAACTCACCTTCAGAATTTTATTCTTGAATTAATGAAAATACGATTGATTATATGTTTATTAGATATGTTGTGGTTTAATTATATGATTGCATAATTCGATAATAAAATGAAAGAGTTAATCGAATGAAAAACGATTAAAATGGACTAACAACAGTTAGGTTGTTTAATAGAACAAGAATTGAATCAGATCAAGAAATTGTGCGAAGAGAGATCTTCCATAGGCTTTCGATAGTTTGTTAGAGAACTTTAGAACTAATTAAGGTTTTGGATAGGTTGTAAATCGAGAGATTGCAACCCATATAATCTGATTAGGGTTTATATTTTAGGATTAATGGTTATAACTCGAGAGAAAGTAATCAACCTCAGGATAGTCTAGAACCAACAATCCAATAATTCATAATCAGTTAGGTTAGCATTAAGGAGAGGTAAAATTCCCTTTTTCTCAATTGGTAATTTATTTTGGTGGATTCTTGGGTGTGTTGCAATTACTTAGTAATTAGTATTTCATGTTTGATTCTTAATTTGATTGATTGAATTAAATTCCCATATTAGTTTCGTGAATCTTGAGTTTTTGTTATTTCTTTTTTACTATAGATTTTAGGAATAGATTAACTGCCTCCTCGTGAGATCAGTACCTTTGGTACTACGCTAATAAACAGTGCGCTTGCAGATTATTGAGGGTTAATATTAAAACTTACACACATCAAACCTGCAATCAACAGGTATACTTTAGGAACCTTTACAAATACTCAACAGAGATATCACATAAATGAAAAGGAATTATTAGTGACCGTAGGAAATGTCAAAATTTTCACCTTTATAGAAAAATAATCACATTCCTCATATCCAACTCAAATGTTACTTTTGTTTCGGAAAACAGAGAGATGAAAACTATAGAGGACTTCATAAATGCCAACCAGACAACATTTTCTACTTTTATCAATGTCAATGATGTAGAGAAACTGAGTGGAAAAAAGGGTGGTACTTGTTACAAAGGATTTCTAAACACCAAACTAATACTAAAGTTACGCTTACTCCTTTGCACGACAATCTCACTTAGCTCTAATAAAGCAAGATTTAGTCTTCTCAACTAACTTGTTCTCAAATGTCTCACATTTTTTAACTCTCACACTCAAGAAAAAATATTACAAAATTATTAAATAATCATATGCAATAATAAACATATAAAGCTACGGTAAAAACTAACATTTATTACATCCCTAAAAGTATACAAAGGAATGATCTCTCTCAATATATTCCCTTCCCTTTTATCTTTGTTCCTAAGAGTAAGACTCAAATAATCTATTTATAGGAACCTTTAGCTTTACAATTCATAATCCTAATTGAACTTAAATAACTAGATCACTTTTATCCTTATTAGATTATATAATACTAACTAATTGGACCCTCATCCAAATAGGACTCTATTTGATAAGATTTTACTACTTCAAAACTAAAAAGAAAAGAGATTACATTTAATTAGGAAAGATAGCATCCATTTAAGAAGAACTCCGTTATCGTCATATGATCCTCCCATATGATCTTGATCTTTCAAAACTAATGTGTGTTTGTGTGTGTGTGTGTATATATATGATCTTATTCTTCACATCATTTAAGATCTCCTCTTGATCTCTATCATCCAAGCATAAAGCCTTTTATAGCATACTAGCCTAGTTCAATACTTACCAACGTCAAGTTTATTAGTCATATTTTGTCTATTTGAGAACACATTAAGCCCTTAGAGCTATTAAATGTCTCCCGTATGCATGTGATATTGCTAACCTTCAACACAAGGTTCATCTCAAGCTATCTTTTAGTCTCATATCTGAATCTCGCATCTTATTAAAGATTTTTTCCAGCATGAACCAATGCTTGCTAACTCATCAATAATGCTCATTTTTCTTACCTACTTATAAATCCTTTCCTTATTTTATTATCTATTAAACATTGACAAATGCTCTTCAATTCCTACATGATTCAACTATTAGGACTTAAGGATCTAATAGTCCCCCTGAAATGACTATGGAGAATTATGAAGGCCTAATTAATTTCAAGGACCTATATGTGCTTCATTTGATGATAAAAATGGTCGTACAATACTTTAAGGACATAATTTTTTATTGGTTTAGAAAAGCAACTCCAAGGGTTGAAAATAAAAACTGAGCTGGCATAGTGGTTTAGGCCTAAAGAGGGGAAGACTACTACATTTTATAAGGATTATAGGTAGTTTGTAATATCTAAGTCAGAGATTTGTACACTTAATGTTGAACATATTTGGGATTACTATTTAGGCGTCAATGTAAGCAAGAGGAAGAAGAAGAATGAAAAACCTAGATTTGAGAAAACATTTGCAAATCAAGAGGTAAGATACCATTACTACCTATTATTGGAGAAGCTGTTAATTGATTCACTTCTAGTGATTGACTTAGAAAAATCATTTAATGGGGGGAGCTATTTGATTTATAGTGGTGGTGGTGATAGATGCAAGAGCATGAATCAATATTTATGGAGTTTCTTGTGTGCATCAGGTGAAGCCAAGCACCTGAATATAATATTGGTTATGGATTTGAATATTTGTTTACACTCAATGTATACTTCTTGAAACCAGGATCAGGAGCGGAAGGATTTTAGGTTTTAATTTAATTTTGAGTCATCATCTTGTGTAGGGCTTCAGAATCATGACTGTGAAGCTTTCAGAGGCTAAAGATACTTCGATTGTGAGGATGTTTGGAACTGTTAAACATGAAAAGTATTGGTGTTAGAGTGTGTGAAGAAGAGACAATCAGTTGTATAAAGGCCATGACATTTAATATGAAAATCAAGGAGGTTAGTGGATATTGTGTTACCAATCTTCAAGATTAAATTGGGATTATGAAGCCTTTCATATTGAGAGAGGGGAGAAAGCAAGGAAGAAGGAACTTTGGCTCAATCTTGTCATAGATAATTCACATAATTTGTTTCTTATAGCCTTTGTAAAACCCCTAACATTTCCTTTCATAGAATAAAAATTTTATATTTAGATGAATAGTAATTTTTTGGGGACCGAACCTCGAAATATTGAAAAATTTTCCAAAATATTAAAATATCTGGAATAAGTATTAAAGTTTAATGATGCTAAAATGGATCGAAAATAAGACCAATTGGATGGATTTCAGGAGTTCTGAAAGTTTAGGACTAAAATGTCCTTTTTGGAAAATAATGAGTATTGATGATTTTAAACTCATTCGAAATTTTTTAAAGCATATAATCATTAAGTATTGAACCTAATTAGAGTATCTCATAGTCAATTTGATAATAAGATGACTATAGAATACTTTCGGAACTTAATTCGATTAGTTAGTGAATTAAACTCATTTAGAGCAATTAAGTCTTTTTACATCGTGTTAGTGGATTAATGAGTCATCAAAGGTGATCAATTAAAGAGTGATATGTGTAATGCACTAAAGAAGTATAAAAATAAAAAGGAAAGACAAATTGCTTCACTTTGGAGAGTGATAACTGTGAGAGTCCAAAACAAAAAAGAAAAGGAGAGAGCCAACAATGGGTTTCAGCTAAGAAGAAGGAGAAGAAGGAAGCTACCATTTTTTATGGATTTGGCACATGATTTGGAGGGATCTTGATCAAGACTAAGTGGTTACCAAATACTCGAAGGATTAAAGGAAAAAGTGGTAAGTTTTCGTAGCTTAAATTTCTAATTTTTGTAGGTTTTTAAGTGGGATGGATTCATTTGAAATCAATGGTGATTTTTTACTTTCCCTGGAGTAGATAATGGGCTTGGAAGCATTGAAGCGTTGAACACAAGAAAATAAACCAAGAAAATCAAGATTGAGAGAATCGGCCATGGCTAGGGTTCTTTAATGTGAAATGATCCAAAATTTTATTTTAATGTTTTGTGATGTTCATAACATGGTTTTGATGCTAATGAAGTAAAGAAATGAAAAAGAATTTATTTGGAATTGAATTGGAAAAGTTTAATGTGAAAATGTTTAGTTAAGACATAAGGGCATTTTTGGTATAAAAGTAGGGTTATGATGTAATGACCAAGTGAATGTGATTAAAGATGGTCATTAAGTGTATTTGCAGAATTGGAATTGTTAAATGAAGTGTTATGTTATTATTTAGTAAAACTTAGTATATGGGGTGTATGTGGAAAGTAATGTAGTTGAAATGGTAGATGATGTGTTCGGATGATGCTTGGCATGGATCTTAGGTGAATAGTGTTGAAAAATTGGAACGAAAATTAAATGACAATATAATTATATATGGTGAGGACAATTTGGCCTTAAGAGGAAACGTAGTTATTGTGAGTTGCCAAAGTTTGATTATGGTTATGGTGAATTAATTGGGTGAGATAGTGTTTTAAAGAAATTGATTAGTTGGAATGGGTAAAAGATGGTATTTAAGTAATTTTTAAAGTTAGACTTTGAAATGGAGAACAATATGTTAACTTACGAAAGCAAGCGGAAATACGGTTAGCATATATGTTATGCGATTAAATACTAATCTTGGATTCGGTTAAACTGAATATATAGTTTTAATGTCTTATTTTATAATTTGGAAATAAATGTCTAAGCAAAATGCGATTTGTGTAGGTAAAAGAGAGGCATAGAACGCATAAGTGTGCTTGGCGATAAGTTTACAAAACTGTGAGTGTATTTTAATTGTTTGATATAATTAATTTTTGTGCAAAAGAATTGATGACATGTGATTTTAAATTGTATGATTATGAGTTTTATGTGAATGATACATTACAAGTGAATATTGCTAGTATAAGTTTATGTTTTAACAATATATGAATTGAAGTTTGAAAGTTGAATTTCATATGATTTGAAGTTACATTGGAATTATGTTATTGGTTGATAAAAAGGAAATGGTTTGTTTTAGCCTATAGTACACCGTTAGGTTTTATACATATTATTATACTAGTGTATAGTGGTTAACTTAGTATGGGTAAGCTCTTTGTAACAAATATGTAATCAGTTGCAGGTAAGCGAAGCATAACTAGCTTCGTAACTGCCAGTGTATAGCAGTTAACCTAGTACGGGTAAACGATGTAGAACCAGCTTCATAACTAGTGATTAACTAGTTGTGGATAAGCGATGCAACAGCTCCATAACTACCAATATATAGCGATTAACCTAGTAGGGGTAAGCGACATAGAATCAGCTCCATAACTAGTGGTTAACTAGTTGCAGGGTAAGCTGTAACATCCCACTATCATAGAATATATACCCAAACATCCAGAGGACATTCAAGTACATATTCTATGACAATGATATGTTAGAGTAAAAAAAATCTCTTAAATGGCATCATAAAGAATATATAATACTTAAAACGTTAACACTTCGTTTCATTCATTGAAAAAAGTTTACATTGTAGTCATTGAAACAAATATTTACAATCCTTTTTTAAAAAAGTTATATATGTTAAGAAACTACAAAATATAATCTATAACCCCTCTGATATCAGCTGACAAACCTTTGAGTTATAACTTAATCCAAAATGTTCCTCTAGACGATCTTAGGAACTAGGTCTCCTGTCTTGTACTTGAAAAGCCACATTGTAATTTTTGATGACTTTTACGAACTCAATGAGTGAACCATCATAGACGATCTCACCCAGGTCAAATACACAAATATCACACAACCAAACAATTTCACAAACATTCTTTCAGAGCTTGAATAACCCAATCAATCACATTCTCATGGCATATCACTTTATCATCACAATTTCAAAAAAGATTTCATGATCATATATTTCATAATCATAAGTATACAAATGTAGATGCATATGAGACTCCAGATTCGTTGTTCTTTGTTATGACTGAGTGCCTTTCAGATACAAATACAGATAATGACCTATTGGGTTTAGTATGATCATAACGCCTTTATCTAATCATGCATTTTATGAAATGCATCAAATAATAGAATATGTCATGTATAGCATTCACTTTTAATGCATAGACAGAATCTCATATTCATTGGACCTCAATTTGGCATTAAATTTTCGTTAAGTATACAGATATCATTTAGAATTCAGATGTAAACAGAACAATTCCAATACATTCCCAAATATCAAACTCCTTGGACCATTAAAGTCTGGAATTCACAAACAAATCACAAACAATTCAATAATTGGAAGTTAAACAGAATAAATCAATCCTTGGAAGATCATCTAGGTTGACTCACAGTACGCTCCAATTTATGCTATTGCCTGGATGGTCCGATCCAGGCAATGTCTGAATGACGTCCAACTTGAGTGTCTAAAATCATACAATTCACACATAATTTACATTACAAAGTCTATCAATTAAATACTTATTCATTTATGCACATATATACATATGTCATGTTCAATGCATGCCCAATGACTATTCCAGGTATGATTCCTTTATTCACAACTCAACTCATGATCATTCATATTTCAAAACTCATATATGTCTAATTTAAACTTAGGTTTACACCTTAATAATAGAAATTTATTCTAAGTTCATCACTCAATCATACACTAAGGTTCATAGCTGAATACACATGATTATTATAACATCATCAATCGATCATTACCAATATTTTACTAGATAATTGATATGACCATGAAATTTTTTGGAGAGGAAGGTCAATATGTGAAGAGCTTGTGGTTCAAATTTCAAGTTAATCGGAGGTCCGAAGAAGAAGTTATGGTCAAGACAGTAAAGGGTATTCTTCATTGTCACGATCATGCTTGTGCACAATTGTGCACTTCTAATTAATCCTCCTCTGTCACGATCGTCTTTTTGCACAATCTTATAACCCTCTAATGTTTCCTTTCTATCACGATCGTGCTTATCGTGCACTACCTTTTATTCAAACATCATTCCAATTTTTCTTAAAGCAGACTTTCAGGTCAACTTTGTATGGCTATTTTGACAAGGAAAATGAAGTAATTAGGCACTAAATTCTTCTAAAAATGATCCTGTATATTTTAAGTTTCTAATGAACTAAATTTTGTACAATTTCGTTTATTATTCTGCAAGTAATACGCAAAATTCGACATACTGTTCTCAAATAGTGATAGAATCTAAAAACTCAACTTCAAGCCAACTTTTGAAACTCTTAAAGATAGAATTAAAATTAGATTCCTCATGAAAAATATATCCATGTGTATATATTTTAATATAAACTTAAAATCATCCCATTTAGATGTCTATAGATCAAGTTATAACCAAAATACCGATGTATATTTAGTGAAAACTCTACAGCTAATATGTTCCAACAATTCTTCATTCATTTTTCTAGATTTTTTACACTTTATTCCAAAGTTAAAATAGCCTATTTATAGTTCATCAATTATACCTCTACTAGGCCTTAATCATACTCTAATTCCTCATCATCAATAACATCTCCTATTCTAGTTCAAAATTATTCAATTAACAGCTCACAAATCCTAGTCTTTCATACATCAAAAATCAAACCGGAAACTATTATATTCATTTCATTTCAATTCAAGCATGATTCTTATACTACTAAGCATGCCATAAATATCAAATTGCTACTTACTTATTAGGCTAACAATGCAATATACTAGTCCTCCAAGCAGGCAAAATTCATCACAAACTTAAAGTGAAAATATGTTGATTTTGGACATCAATATGAAGACCATTTTGAGCCGGTTTCTTGGCTGTTTTATGAGGAATTAAAATCTAACATTTATGTAGTAATTTGAGCTAGGGTTTAACCACAATTCAAAGAGAAGATGAATGCAATTTTAGTTGAGAAGGTGAAGAACAAAGGAGAAGACTGAAGAACTTTCCTTGTTGTAATTTTCTTCACTAGGTGCTAGGTGTCTTAATTTGGCTAAGGCATTTATCTTAAGGCACGTATGTCATTTATCAACCTAATATGTTTCCATTTATCCACACTTTAAGTTGCCATATGTCACCAATTAATCAGTCCATATGTCTCATTATAATTAGTCCACATGTCACACAATAATTGGTCCATTTGTCATTTAATTACTAATCCATTTGTCACTCATTTAACTATGCTAAATGTCACTTAATTATAGACTAAATCATCCAAAATTTTCATGTATCAATTTATCCTACCACTTGGCATTTGTCCTAATCCAAATGTACATTTTAATCTATCAATTTTCCAATCTATAACATTAATTCCAAATCCAATCATACCAAAATTCAAGAAATATTGATTCATAATTCACATCAAGATCACTTAACATTTTTCATACTCTGGAATAAGTCAATTAAGTGCATATGCTATCTTTGTAATGTGTACAAATATCAATTTATGTATAAATGCTAATGTTATGCATGTATATGCAATACTTAATCTAGGGTTAAACCCTAAGCATGTTCCGAAAAATAGGGTATCATATAAGCGATGCCGAACCAGCTCCGTAATTTTATGCCTAAGTGTACCATATGGCAAAGAAGTTAGTAGTAGGCTATATCGAGTAAGAAAGTTCGTGACAATAATGATGCTGCCATAATTTACTTTAAAAGTAACTTGAGAAATTTGATTTCAGAAAGCATATATATTTTATATTGGTATTGTATCATAAGAAATGAAATGAATTTATTTTAGGGAGGTTTAAATTGTTAAATATGATTTGTATAGAAAAGTTAACACTCACTGAGCTTGTTTAACTCACACTATACTTTTTGTTTCAAAATAAAACCTCTCAGGTGCACGCTCAGGGGCTTTAGTGGCTGGGACTCCACCTCGCGAGTAGACAATTTCGTCACATGCTATTGTATAGGCATTTTTTTCCTTGTAAATATTTTTAGGAACTATTGCATATCTTTGAATATGTTTTGGAACTATTGCATGTATATGAATGCTTTTATATTAAATGCATGAACATGTTTTAGCCTTTTTTAAATCATTTGATGTAACTGTTTCAAGTTATAAGTGGACTTGAAGTCTAAAATTTTTAGCTGAGAAATTGGTGTGATTATAGAAATATTTTGAACTTTTACATGGACTTGGAAAATTTTGAGGATGTGAAAATGCAGTCGTTGCTTTGTCAAAATTTTTAATAAAATGATTCATACTAAAAAGATTTACAAAAAAGCTCCACTATTTATATTTATAAATGTTAAGTTAAAGCTTTTTGATAAAATGAGCAATAAGCTTAGCTCCATGAGAATTTTCTAATTGGATCAGATATTGACCGGAGGGTCGCTATGTGATGTCCAGCAGGCTGCCTAGTCGTTTTAGGAGAGGGGCCTGTCAACCTTGGCTAACTGGAATGAAGATGGAAGGAATGTTTCCATTACAACAAATGAATTTGGCATATTCTTTTTTGATTCTTTAAAAAACAAGAGTACAACTTATTTTCTTGATGAGTGCAAGGACCTTTGGGATGAGAACAATGACTGAGAACAAAACTTAACAAAGAATTTGATGGTTATATGAGGATCTCTATCGATACTAAAGCCTTCCCCTCAGAGAGAAAAGGCATACTGAGACACTTAATGATCTCATCGATGACTGATAAAGACGGTATCAATACTTTCAAAACATCTGCCACTTAATACTTACACATGAAGTTTTGTTACATGAGTTAGTCTTCGAGCATGAAGATGAAAAGTTACAAACACAATAGAGAGAGAAATATTCGTGAAGAACAGCGAGGAAGGAAAAACGGATCTTTTTCTTCAGGTTTGTCAATGACATATACATAGCCTGTTACAACAGCTGTTTAACCTCGTATAAAGGTTTACGATGGTGACAAGTGTTACCATCTTATATAAGGTCTTACTCTATTCTTTGTTACTAGTGTTTCGACATCGTTTGTTGCCATCATTTTACTTTTGCATGTTCTTTTTTGCGTTGTTTTCTCCATGTTCTACTGTTCATTAATTGTTTCGTGTAACATCCCCTTCCCCTTCAGAAGGTTACTTATCTGTCAATTTGATCTCTAGGAACCTCCGTTGTAAGTCAAACATAGTTTCCTAAGTAGCTCCATCTTTGGTCTCGCTTAGCCACAAATACCAACACTTAAGTCACTGCTCGATTATGCTTTTTAACCATCCTTCGTCCACAAATTACTTTTGGTATTCTTTCCGTGTTGGAGACGGTTGCTGGTAGTCGTAAGGAATAGGGAGTTTTACAGCTTGGTTTTATTTTATATCATCCATTGAATTCAATCAGACCCCCTCCCCCTTAATCCTATACACACTAATTACACACTTTCTGTTGATACAATCCTTTCTTACCACTATCACAAACTTAATTATACAGAGTTAGATATTATTTTGCGGTGTGTTCGTCGCATACCAGCAAGAGTGTGTACTTTGGTAAAGGCTTCCAAAGATTTATTTGAGAAAATCCCATTATGAGAATGGATGAAAGGGGAAATCTTTCGGAGGATAGGGTAATTGTCACCTACAATTGGAAACCTGGAAGCTCTAAGCCCAAGTAATCGTTGATCCCAACAACAAATAAACTGACAACAAGGGTATACAGTGAATTGAACCAAGTAGAAAAGAAACAAACTTTGAAATGAACCATTATAATTTTGAGATAAATATAGAAAAGAAGCAAACTTAGAAATGATACAACAACAATATTCTAGTGGAAATCTCACTAAGACGCGCAGAGTCTGAGAAAGTTCAAAATTACGTAACCTTATCTCTGATTAATAGAGAGGTTATTTCCGATAGACTCATAGAAAAAAAAAGATAAACAAAAATATGTCTTTGAGAATTGAAACTTAGAAATGATAGATATACAAAAAAATTGTTAGAGTTACTCTATACGATATAATTTAAAATATCAAGATGAATAAACTAGAAAATGTAAAGATAATTAGGTCTAGTAAATCCCCTCATTCTTCCTTAACTTTTAAGGTTAGAAATTATGTAGAAATAATTAGAAATAAAGTTAGAATGGTCATAAATTATAAAAATTAAATGATAATACATAATTTGAGACATACTTCACCGATCTCCTCTAAATTTGACTGTAAAAGTAGATTTTGGTAGATAAAAATGAATAAAGATAGTATTCCATATACTGCTTTCTTTACTTCATAAGATCATTACGAATGGTTAATGATGCCTTTATGTTTAAAAAAATACCCCATAAATATTTTAAAGAAAAATGAATAATATCTTTCAGTATCATAATTTCATACATGTGCATGATGTTTTAATAGCTAGTGATAATATTGCTCAACATATTATATATCTCAATAAATTTGCAAATTTTTGTGAACAACATGGTATATCTCTCTCTAAGATATGTTAGACTGAAATAGAATTCCTTAACATAGAGATAGATGGTAGAGGAGTTAAACTTTGACCTTGTGTCTTCAGAAAAATGTCACAATTTACTGATAAGTTAATAGATAAAAAAACAAGTTCAGATTTTTCTAAGGGTATTAAATTGTGCTTTAAATTTTTTTCAAAATTTAGTGGAGATAAGAAATCCTCATCTGCGTTGCTTCCCCATGTTCTACTTTTCATTAACTATTTCGCATAACAAGTTTATACTTGTTTCTTACCAGATTGAGACCGACATGTACATCATAGAAATCGTTTCTCTGTTAACTTCAAACTTATCATAAGCATCACAAACATAAGTTTTGTAGTTGTAGAACAATGTTTGACCAGCATCCTGAAAGACCTCGTCAGAGCAATTGTTGTTTATCTCAGTTCATAGGCATCCGGTTACCTCGTCAAAGTAAAATTATCCTTAGTTGCCTTTCAGTTATTTGGTAATGGATGCACTACACAATGATATAGGCAGTTATTTCAGGTCTGATAGGTGATAACCTGGATCATCTTTTATCGGGTAGGATTGATCACTTCCGGATATATGTTTCTGCTTGCTGTTTGCTTTACCAAGACAAAAATGAGACAATCAAGTTCGATTTCAGATGTATTAAGCACCTGCTTGGGTTGTCACGCCAAAATGAGTGCCTTAAAGCAGCATCTATGATACAATTAAACACCAACAATGAACTGCCATTTATCTGTCAACTAGGAACAATTGAAATCTTTCGCTCTTGCTTACACCAATTACAACAGTTCAGTACATGCTTTCTTACTATCAAAACTTCACTTTACAGGTAAGACAGCGGAAAGAAAAAAAAGAAATGAACTGGTAAAATCTCAACCAACCTGTCTTACCTTTCAGAGCCCTATAAAACCTCAAGAGAAAATAATGGAAAAGATTCTCACCAATTAACAACAAAAACCTATGAGTTTAATGGACTTTTAGGAAAGGAAAAATGGGAAAAAGGCTAGAGACATGAAATGGAAAAATGGTAACACCATATGGCAACAGCAAGGGAAAGACCTGCACATGCCTACATCAAACTAACTTAAATTTTGTTGATATCAGTTACAGGCAAACTGCACCATTTATGCCCTCAACCCAAGCAAGTTGAAGATACTGTTGGCAAAAGTTTCCAGCCTCCTTTCTAAATTTATACACTCAAATCTGGCGGCCAGTGCCACATTTTCTTGCAGTTCTTTCCTTCCAAGCTTCTTCAAGTTCCCAAAAATGTCCCAAGATTGGACTCTTTCTCTGGATTAGAAAGGAGCAATCTTCAACCATAACCTCAATAATTGCTTGGCCAGTTGACCTGTTGATGCTGAGGCTGCTGGTAGACGTTAGAAGCAGGTCCAACCATATCAACTGCTCCAGCCATTGCTTGAGTCTGTTGCAGGAGTGGATGGACTGCTGCTGATGCCGTTGCTGCAGGGTGGTAGATACTGGCAAAGGTGCCATGGCCACTCTGTGTTGGGGTAAAAGCTACATGCTGACCCTGAGGAGGAAGGTTGTAGAAAGAACTAGTGGGCAAGTTGGACATATCTCGGCCACCAGCAGCTATCCATACAGCTGAACCCTCGCTCTGCAGGAAAGTGAATTTAGTGCTCTTGAGGATCAATATTACTCTCTTTTTACTGGTAACTTAAAGTAATAAACTTGCGTTCAGAGTTAAATGTAAACGCTAACTTGACTTCTTACGTTTTATTAACAAACCTTTCAAAGAAAAAATTTAAGATAGCACACGGAAAATGATTCCAGTAATTATTTTAAAGTGCTATACACCAAGTCTGGCCAAATCACAACAAATCTCCAATTCACCATAAGCAAGTCCAGGCTAATCACAAAAAATCCCCAAGCCACCATGAACAAGGGCTGCATCGCTAGAAATTTGGAGCAACCATTGAACCTTAAATGTTGTGGGGGGGCCCACAACATGGCTCAAATATTATTCTAACATTTTTTATGAAAATTGGTTGCGGAAACTAAACAACAAATCACAGAAGTTAATGGGAAAACAAGACTGAATGACCAATCACTATACAACATTTTCTTGAAAACAGTTGGAAAATCTCTAAAACTGCAAGTCTACGTATTTTTGTCTGACCAGTAGTGACCAAGCATAAAAAGCATGTTGTGCTGGTATCTGGGTGATAAAATCCATCAATCTTCAATTGTGTTGACATATACCCACAATATGAAACAAAAGCATCTAAATTTCTAGATGCATAAGTAAAACAACAAAGCAACAGAATACTTGATGAAATAAAAGAACTCTGCTAGAGTAGTTCCTTTTTTTTTTTTCCAACGAATATTAAGCATGGACTCCATGCTCATTATACCGTATCTCCATGAATTTGAAAATCTAAGGACAACACATGCAAAACAAATCCATTCAAATCGCTACTTCAACCAACTATTAGCATCATATCAGTCAACTAAAATGCTGATTGCAAAATGTAGACTTATAAGCAGTGATAACCAAAACTAAATCAAAAGGCTGCAACAACTTATTTTGAAGCATTTTCCACAACCTAGCATTTTCTTTCACAAAAATCATGAGCTAATGATGTCCATTAATAACAACCAGAAAATCAAAGAATCACAGATGATAGCAGCAAAACAAATACATCAAAGAAAACAAATCCTATGCAAGCAAAGATCCCCTTTAATTTAGCATTCTAAACATTTCCGGAGAAAGGAGATTTTAAATAGTCTGTTGTAAAAGCCTACCTGCTGTCCAGTCATGTAGACATTGCTTTCCTTGAACTGGGATGCAGTAAGATCCTCATTTGTTGTGGGGTTTCCTCCCGTTGATGCAGAACTGGGATTATAACCCGCCGGAGAGGATCCATAAGGCCCATAACCACTAGGCATTCCAAATTGGGTTGAATTTCCAGTATTGGTTCCAGGTTTATATTGTGGTAGTGAATACTTAACCCCTGTAGCAGCAGCCGTCGGTGGAGCTGGATATACACCGCCAGCTTGAGGCTGTTGAGGAAATGCACCATTGCTTAGAAATTGGTGGATGCCAGGTGGTGGAACATAGAATGGGGAGAAGAAGTGGCCATATGAAATGTAGTTTGGAGGATAATGAGATATATGCAACCCAGTTGGGGGTCGGAATACGGGGACTGGTTGCTGAGTCACAGCTATGGAACTTTGCATGAGCCCAGCAGTTTGGGTCACCAGTGGAGTTTGACCTACTGTGGACAAAACCAAGGAATTCCCTGCCTGCAATAGATGTCATACAATATATAAGCATAGCAATCAACAGCAAGGCTGAGTGTATTCATGCCCCAGAGAGTATGAATAAAGTTAAATACAGAAACATTTCATTCCTTCGCTCTAAACACATGGAGCAAATCCATGAACACAATAGCCCATACAACAGTCGTTGTCATATTTCCTAGTTATAATTGCTGTTTATGATACGGACACTACTATTACAATATAAATCTTTGAGATGTTCTTCTTTCAGTTCAAATCTACACCTGAAAGGGTGTTGCTTCTTTTTCTTTTCATTGTTATCCACAGTATTAATATTAGCATATATTTGCACATCAAATTCTAGACAAAGTAATTTGCTTGGACTCCATAGCAGAATATGTATATGACAGCACAAAAAACTGCTCTAGGTGAGCACTAGGCAACCACAAGGACTGTTACCTGCTATCAATTCTATAAGAACTTCAGCTTTTCTTCACAACATAAACAAAACCTAGAACTGCGGTGTGTCCATAGGCATTATCCAAATCACAGATGAGATCACCAGTGTCAAGTCACTAGCAAAATATTAGCAATACTGTAATCTGGTCTGACAGGACATGTTTACCAATCTAGATAATGTCAAAGTTGAGGCAATATGTATAAATGCTGCACGTGGAAAACCTGATTTCTTTCATATAACAACGTTAACAGAGACCCTTTCTTAAAACAAAATGTGAAGGCCTAAAGTTTAGTTTGGAACAATTTACCAGGTTTATTTGGCATAGACAAGGACCTTCTAATCATGGAATCTCTACCTCATTCTCTCCAAAAAATCAAATTTAAAGGGAGGGCTTGGTGAAAGCATTTGAAAACATAGGAGGCCAAAAGCAAATGAGATAAGAGTATATGGACCACAAAATCGCAACACTAATATCTATTTAGTCTAACTGATATCCACATGATGGTGATTTAAAAAACAACCTTAAGTCATTACTACACCAATCGCAAGAATACCGTAATTATTCCTTTTATAAGATAAAAGTAACAACAAAATCTCGTATTTGGAAAACTTTGATATTGTTGACAGCAAACCATTTACACAACTGGAGTTGATGATTGATAAGTAGAGAAGCACAGCAACAGTTCTGAGGAAACTGAAAGTATGTTTCATAAAATTTTGAGTATCCAATCATTAAAGAAGTGTTTCCCAAGAAAGGAAAAAAAAAAAGAAATTTCAATCCCTCAATGATTAAATAAAAGAAAGATGAATATTAGTGAAACCTCTTGGGGAGACTGGGCAGTGTGTGGAGGTAATACAGCAACATTCCCATTGTATTTTGGAGCAATTCCAGGGGAAGGAAAGGGAGAAACACGACCATCAGTATCAGCACCAGAACGATAAAATTGAGCATAATAACTTGCAGGATCAAATGGTTGCTGGACCTAGACAAAGAAATGGGTAACATGATAACCATCATTTGGTTTTAGGTCTGAAAACAAAACGCATCTTGTTACTGCAACATTACTTTGTCAAGTCATTCATACGTATGCAAGTCCAAGAAATTTTCAATGGCAATAAAGAACATTGCTTCTAGAATTCGCAATTGCAGCTATCTGATGAACCTAATTATACTCTTTCCCCTATTTATTTTGCTTTTCTTGATCAGCATTACATTATTTCCATAAGCAAAATTTATCTTCAGAAATCCTGAGGAGATTTATTCGTATCATTATCCATCCTATATAAGAATTGACTAGCCTATATCAGAATGGTTCAGGTATCCTATTTTAGATTGTTGATATTAGCTTGTTGTCCGACCATTACAAAGAGATGTTTGAAAACATAGTTAATAGTAAGTCATTCTATTTTCTAATTGCCTCTTCAACAACAAAAAGGTAAATGTGTAACATCTGAGACATTATATAATGGATTTAAGTTTTGAAGGCTTACTACAAAGCTAGGAAGGCGAGAAACTTCACGCATTTGAGATTCTGAGTTTTCAAATGGTGCAATCTGACTACCTAACATTGGAGGCACCAAACCAAAGCTGTAGTTTGGAGAAGTATGAACCACTGAGTATTGATGCCCTCCAGAAAATAGTGCAGTTTCTGGCTTGGCCTCGTTGTAATCTGATACTGTATTGGATGGGACATCACTCTCAACAGAAAAATTTTCAGGTGCATGAGAAGGTGAGTGAGGATGGTTTGGATATGCTTCCTCCTCTGCAGTCATCAGTGCACTTTGGCTGTTGATTCAAAATAGATAAACAGAGCATTATGATAGTACAGTCAAGTATAAAATATCTAAGCGACAAATCAGTAACATCCTGACTAACATAATCAACTGTTGCAGGTCAAAAACTTAATATTCTACTCCTGAAAGACCTAGGACTTCTCAGCAAATTATTCACAGATATCTTGGACTATGGAACATATATAAAAGAGAATAACATATTCAATCCAACAGTAATGGAAACAAATTGACATCTTCACAAGTGTTTGGTATATAACTCCTAGTTGGAAGGATTGGGAACAGATTCTTATTTCTATTGATAGCCACATGTGTAAACTAGAAGTTGGGGGAATGAGATTTACTGACTACGGAACCAAGTTATTGCGGATATATCTTAATAAATCTGTCATGAAGATTTATTTAATTTATCCACTTATCTCTACGAACGACACATGTTAAATAGGTAAACAAGTTTCATCGATAAACCTATTAATTCAAGTAAACCAAAAAATGAAGAGTTAAAATAATAGAGTAAAATGGGAAAAAAAGAAATTTCTGATTAAATATGAAAACTAATAAACTCAAAATAAGTAAGAAAGGAAACAAACATAAACTTTCTAGAAGACTAACCAAAAAGGTTAATTTCACAAAGATCCCCTGCGGTTCAAATTCAGCCTCTAAATGTCCTTTTTGTTTTGAAATTAGAAAAATATACCTTTCTGTAAATATTATCAGTAAGTAAAGTTAAAATTTACATGTTTTTACTGAAAATAATTACATAATGATAAGGAAACACTTTGAATTTCAACATTACAATGACAGCTTGTTAAAAATTATATGGTAAAATATTGACAAAAGTGTACGCTATGCTAATTATAAAACCACATGAAAATCTAAAGTTAAATTTTAACTACAAGATAGTTTCTGGAAAATAATGAAACCACAGAGGATCTCAATGCAATTTATCCTAAAATTTATGGTTTTAATAAATTATATTTTTCAAAACCCTATAAACTGATATTATCTACACACAAACACGCACACGTCTAACTGGTTATAAGAAAAGTATCTGTCCAATTAAACTTAAAAACAGTAAAGTCTTAATAACCTGAAAATATGCCTTATATAATTCTTTGAAATAAAAAATAAATATTGAGAAGGAAGGAGAGTACAAGAAAATTATCCTTATTCAGAGTGAAAGAAGATAGCTTCTCTCAAAATCAAGAACTTGTGAATTTTGTAACACTGAATTTTTTTCCAAACTGGTATTGTATTTCCCTAAATTAAATCATGAAGATCATTAAAAATTTATAAAATTGAATGCATTTCCCTTAATAAACTTTTGAAAAATTCAATTGCTTATAAGTAAATTATGCCATTGTCAAAGAAATATTTTCCCCCAGGTCCTACATTTGCCACCATAATTAGAAGGGTATAATACTAACTCATTCTCTAGGGTGTTACTACTACACGTAGCATTACATCTAAGACTAGCAATGTTAGAGTAAAACACATCAGCACTTACCTTGTTGCCTGCTCCTCCACATTTTCTTCCGTAACGTAGGAAGTTTCAGATATATGTGGAGAGCTCTTGTCACTCGCTGGTGCACTTATAGCACTAGATGTTATTTCAAAAGTCCCATCAAAACTTCCGAAACTCAACTTTGTTCTTTCCGATTCAGGAACATGGATGTGGTTTGGAATAATAACATGTTGACGTGGAGGGAGATGCAACACCTCCAGCTTCTTCTGCAGCTTATAAGTCGAGTCTTCTGAGTCAAGGATACCTGCTGCAGTCTGTGAGTTTTCACTCCCTTCAACAGGATTATTAGGCAGATCAGATGAGCCAACAGTTCCACTCCCTTGAGGCAAATTACATCCTGTTGGCTTGGGCTTCCATTCCTTGTTGGGGCCAGCTGTCAATAAACAGATGGACCAGTAAACTTTTAGATTGCAAGCAACCAATCAGATCACTACTACTAGGTAAATAAGAAACCATAGGTGGGATACCTCCTTCCCAAACATCCTTTTAGCTGCATCAACTTGTATCCAGAAGCATATGTCACAGGCACAAAACTTTTCCTAGCACTATAGGAAATAGCTTACAAAATATATATATATATATACACACACAAGGACAGCCTAATTCAAGATCCCAAGTCCAAATTCAAAAGATCAAATATTTTATTTGCTAACATAAAAGTTCTTCACTTTCAGTATACAGTTCAGAAAACCATATTATGTTAAGATTTTAGCTTGTATCAGGAAACAAAGTACAAGTCAGAAACCAGGGAAAACAATTGCAACGGGGATCATGGTCAAGGATATGAAACTACATGTCCCTATACCCAGAAAGTTTCAGCATCTTATTTAAATTTTAGCCTGACGTAAACAAACTATTAAATACCAACAGATTTTTTTTAAAAACTGGATGGGTGTCAAAATCATAATAAAAATAAAAATATGGGGTATATGTTCAGAAGATAAAGAAGCATTGATACAAAGCCAATCCTCATACCTCTCTGAGAGCCCACTATCTGTTGTGCTCTATTACTATAGTTAGATGAAGGTCTGCTACCAGAAGAGCCAGAATTCCCTGATGTGGATGAGGGTGGTGAAGTCTCACTGAGCTGACTTTTCCCAACTCCCTGAGATTTACTTGATATCTTCCGTTGCAGGAAGGGGGCACCAATATCAAGAGCTGTAATCAGATGTTCGAAAGAAATAATCCCAGTAAATCACTAATCAAAATTGGCAAATTTTTCATTGCATAACCAAAGCCCTGACCTGATTTCTCAGTAGGAACAACCGTGGTTGACTCACCAACAGTTCGATTACTTCCCACCTCACGTTTAATTGCACCAACTGCACCAGGGAGCCGCAAATCATTAGATGGCACTAGTACAGGATCTGACGGTGAGAAACAGACTGTAGCTGAAGAAGCTGGAGTCACAGGCACTAAGGAGTTACTGGAGCTTGTCATAGGCACCCCACATGTTTCCTCAATTTCTAATCCTACAGTGAGGGTGTTATCAGCTTCAAGCAGAGACATTGTATTTCTCAACTTATCAGCACCAATAGTTGGAGAAATCACTTCAGGATTTGGACCACCGCCTGCGGGTGAACTAGTTGAATTCACTGTACACTGGCTTTCAGAAGTTACAGTGGAGGAACCATTAGCCACTACATCAGTTGAGCTGCAAGGCAATCAAACAAATTTCATATCAAAACCCATAAACCCCCAAAAAAATATTAACAAAAGCACAATACACTTGTAAACAGTTATACCTGGCTGCATGAGTTGTTTCTTTAGTTTTGTCATATGAAGCTGGCAACAAACAACCAGCGCCCTTCTCTGCAGTTTGGTTGTTTCCACTGTCCCTTCGAGTTCCAGAATTCTTACCGCCACTTGCATCTGGCAAACAGTCAAAGTCAGTATGCAGTTAGGATAGATCTTACTCATCAGGCAATTTGCATAAGCTCCATTAGCATGACTGACAAACTCCAGTATGTGTACATTATCAACAGCAAATACACCAGGGGCTCAAACCAGTTCAAGTGAAATGACCAAATGCCTAACTGCTGAGGTCGCTTAAGGCTAGGCACACATGGCAGGTAAGAATCCATGTGATGCCAAGCACACATCCTCAGAATAAAAAGTATCTGTAACTTCTGTAGGACAATTTATAGAACAGAATAAATGACAACTTAAATGCTTCATGATTTACAGGTTTAAATCACCATGTGACAAGATCATTGATTCATTATACAAAATTCACAACTTGGAGTAGGCTTTTATTTATATTTTCACTCTAAGAAATGAAGTAGAGTTTTAGTCAGGGTCTCACTTGCATTGAACAATATGATTTGCTTCATCAAAACAACAACATTCAATACCAAGATAAGTATGTTTCAACTCACTCAAAAGATGCCTTAATCCTGTATCGCTAAATAAAAGAGGATCACCCAGGGACTAGGGTTCATGAGCCAGTCCTACTCCAAGTAAAATGGCTTCAGGCATTCTTTTAACGATATTGATTCAGAACAAACCTCAGCAAAGTGGCATAGCCAGCATGTTCTACATGAGTCATATATTTAATTCTTTACAGAGCACAGGAAATACATCAACATGATCAGAGCCTCTAATCAAGTGAAAGAAACTTTAGTTCATTCAGGCTAGATATTAGAAGCTGTTTTATACCATGTGATGTGAAACGAGGTGGAAAATTCACCCGAAGACTCCTACCCCCACGTCCTTGGTTACCAGATTTCCATCGAATATCTCCAGACTCTTTGTTGCCCACATTCTGCATCTCAACCAAGTTATCATCAAAACAATATAGCTCCAATCAGAATGTAACTTGCAATGACAAGTAAAATCTGCATGCCCATTTATATTATTAAACATTCAAAACAAGAAGATAAAACAGAGTTTTAAAATGCAACTAAGCTCTTCACCTCCCATACATGAAAAACCAAAAAGCTCAAATCTACATGTCCTAGCTGTTATTTCTGTCTCTAGAATATCCTTTACATTCCTCATATAACCTTATCCATTTTATATCCCTCTAAGCCAGAACTATCTTTTCACAAAAGGGGCAATAACCATTGATCTCAAAACTTCTATTATTGACCAACAGAATTGAAATAAACTTGTTTGAATGTTTATGGTTGTTCAAAAAATGTACAAGCTTTCAAGCATAATTGCTACAAGAAAAATAAATTTGAAGATCCAAGTTATAATCTCCAAGCAACGACATTGACACAACAAAGAAGCAGCAAATAAAACCTATAAATCATGCTTGTAGAGCATAAAATCAAATAAAATGATATTGAGAAGAAAAAATTTCCATCTCTCCTTCGTGTTTTTTTTCCTGATTATATTTTCAGATTTGCTATCTTGTTTTTCTCATACTAGTTCAAGTTAATTGAATCCGTTTACTTATTAAAAAGGTTTAAGTTCCAATAGTGTTAAACATGCATTTTGGGTATTATTACAATTCAGTTTTAAAACTATTTCCTCTCTGTTTTGTCTATTTGAGTTTATGCCCTAGGAAGGTTATTCCTAAGTCTTAATTGTCGGTTTCTTGCTGCATCGCATATGCAAAGTAATCTGCTGACAACTGAAAGATGTAATGATCACCATCTTAACTCGGTTACTGGACATTGGCAGATGAAACTTAAATTACACGGCTAATGATGCTATTGCTACATCTCATTAACCACAAGAATGGCCTTGAGAGCTGGAATAGCAATGCATGACATGAAAGGAAAATAAATGACACTTCTGAAAAAAAACAAAGGAACCCACTCAACCACTCAACTACAATGGAGGAACATCCCTATAGATGTTCCTGAAGAAGAATCTTACATCTTTTCTCTTGTCACGTTTTCTTTTGACCTCATGAAATGTATCTGCAAAGCAGCACAAATACTCGTTACCGTGTTTACTAGAAAAATTAAACAAAAACTCGAAATATAGCAGCCACAAACAACAATGTCAACCACTTTTCTCATTCCCTTCTTTGATCCTTCCATTTTGGGCAGCTCAATGGAGAGTTCGCAAGAATTTTTTGTGAGATTATATATTACAAGACCAAAACAGGAAATTTTTAATTTTGAAATGTGGCAACAACAGTGTAAGAGATTGAGGGGGGGAAAAACCCACTTATTTGCGCAATTTCGATAATCTTATGCACCGAAATGATTTTTCCAGATCAAATTTCCCAAACAAAAAAAAAAAGCAGGGGGGAAGGGAAAGCTTTCATGTCATATAAAAAGGTCATGGATACACACACTGCCTCAAAATCTAAACTAAGCCCAACAGTCAGAATGAAAGAATTGATATGATTAAAAAGAAAGGAGCGAAAACTCATCAAAGCAAATTAACCCCACTTCAATCCAACCCTCAAACACAACCAAATCTAACCGAATCACCAAGCTCGTCAAAATGATTAATCCAAGATCAAACCCACTCTCATGGTCTGTACAAAAATGAACTGGAAACGAAGAGCTGAACAGAAAACCAAAAAGCTAATAATTCCAACAAAATACCCTGAAAAAGAAGCTTTTGAGTGGTTTCATTTGGATCCATAGAACACTCCTTAAGCATTGCATAGATTTCTTCTTCGCTGTGATTGCCCGTGATCTCCTTTATGTTTTGGATCATCTTCCTGGTAGTGCTTGGAATTGAAAGCTTAGCCCCACTACCACTCATCTTCTTCACTCACTATCCAACTCCTCTTCCCGAAGCAAAATATAGGTGGGTTTCAGTATGCTTAAAATTGTCTCTGTAAATGGCAGTCAGGGATAGACTACAAGGGTATGTATAATTGGTAGTGAAAGCTTAAGAAAAAGAAGAAAGAGAGAGAGAGAGAGTTAATAGAAGTTGGATTGTGTTTTTGATGGGGTTTTCGGTGTTTTGAATTGATCTAAAGTGAGAGAAACAAGAAGAAAAAGGAAAGGAAAGGCAAGAGGCGGAGAGAGAGAGAGAGAGAGAGCGGGGAATATGCACTGTGTGCTTTTATGTGCACTGTGTAGGGCTTTGTTAGTTTTTCTCATTCATTATAGTTGTCTTAATTACTTCCTTTTCTTTTGATTCATTCATGTGGTATTTATATATATTGCTGACATGGGTTGCATCTTTTCTTACAGTAAGATAGTCTTATGCAAGAAGGCGTCTTATACTTAAGCAAGAAGGCGTGTACTTTTGACCAGAGATGTTACAAATGCTTCTCGTATTAAATGTCACATAGTTCCAAAAGTTCAAGACAAGCATTCAACCTAGTTTCGGGGCACAGGTTGATTGTTTCTATTTTTGTGTACTACCTTATGTACGAGACTATCTATTTATTTATTAACATTTAAAATTATTTATCAATTAAGATACAGAATGACACATAAAAACAGATGAATTGATCCTCATAATTTTGTAGATATAATTAAACTAGATTTACCTCTTTTTTAAAAGAACCATATTGTTACTAAATTATTACTCCTATATAAAATTTATGATTAAGTATTAAGAAAATACTAAATTCTTTTAAATTTAACAATTATGTCTCAAATCTTAAAAAATTGTAATAAAACATATCAACTCCTGACTTTAAATAATTCTAAGTTGATTGTGTTAATATGGCTTAAAATTATTAATAAAATATTTTAAATTTAAATTTAAATAATTTGCCGTTTAATTTCATGTACATACTTTTTTCTTATTTTTACGTGATAAATTAATATTTAAAAATTATAAATAAAACATAAAATACTCAAATCTCTAAACAAAATAAAACATAAAATACTCAAATCTATAAACAAGGCTTATTTTTCTCCCACGTCCGGTTGAAAACACTTTTCAGCTAATAGAACCAATAAACACTGAATCAGGGCTTGCTATTTGGCTAGCTATGATCAGGTTGCCATAAAAGTAAGAGATTATCACTTGGAATGATGGCAACAAAAAGATTTTCTCTAAGTAATTCATTTTAATACAACTAATTATAAATTTTTAATCAACATTGTACCAATTTAATTATATTGATTTTTTATATATACTCTTCTATTTGCATTCCACCTATATAGTAGTTAATAATCAATCATTTTTAAAAGATCTATTTGAAATAAAGTGAACAGTATTATTTAATGATTTTATGAAATTATTTCAATTTTAATTTGATCAATTACAATGCTAAATTTTAGAATTAGTACATAATAGTTTTACTTCAATATTTCGATATCTTTACGTGTTATATTTAGGTTTTGTAATATATAACCTTATTACTAATTATTATATTTTATATCATAATTAATAAAAATATATTTAAAATTTTATACTAATCGATTAAGTGTCAAAATCTTATAATAACTTGTAGACTTTTTTTGGTAAATCAGAAAAATTAAATAAATTAAAGGAAGTTATGTACAATGAAGGGATTGCCCACTAAACAATCCTTCCCAAAACCCCAGGGGCATCCTAGCCTAAGAACCTTAGGACCTTTAAAGCAATTGATCCTCGTTAAACTAACCGACTGCAGCACTCACTTATACATATCTACTATCCAAGATGACCTTGAAGGAGGTTCATCATACCCAACAACACAACCAATTACAGATAACCAAAATAAAGGAATAAATCAAAATATACAATCCTTTCTACTTTAAAACCCCAAGTATTCATGTCCACTTTATAGGAGATTAAGCCTCTGAATTGCATTTTCCCTTTTGCATCACTGTTACGCCTAACAGCTAGTCCCGTTTATGATATCTTTATCTTTTTCCTTCCAATTCTCACCCTTCCTTTCGTTGAGTGAGTTCATTTTAGTATCAGATTGCAACAGAGACAAAAACCAAGCAAAACCTACTAGTTAGGAAAGATGAACAAGTTCACCAAGAATTTTGTCTTTATCCATCCCTGCAGGTTGATCTCTCTTGGGACCACCTGTTAGCCTTGCTATAATGATCTAGTCTACTCTCAATGCAGTGCAAGCAGCATCAGCAGTATATTTCAAAGCAAAACTTGGTGATATAAAGGTCCCAAATGCCCATAGACGACACATACCTCTTTTTTCTATATATAAATATAACATTATAAGAAGGATTTCTAATATGTTCATCTCTTTTAGGAATAATCCACAATAGGGTTTACTAGAAGAAGCCTTTAAGTATTTCTCTCAAACTCTTAGTACTCATCTAAAAACCTCTTTAATATATGCCATTTAGTCCATAATTAGTAAGCAACTTTTAACTCTTGATATGGATTTACTAGATAATCCATTTTTAAATAAAGATAGAAAAGTAAAGGAAGTTGTTAAAGCCCTAAAACCCAATCAGGCTTTTAAACTTGATAGAACGAATGGTCATGAGGGCCATAAGGCAAACAGGTGTAAATACTTTGTATGAGGATTAGGAAAAACTTTAAGATTATTATATAAGAGAGTTGATGGTTGTTACAAGCTATATAATTAATTATAATCAAAATGTATTGTATTTTTCATTAAAAATAATACACATAGTGTTTATGACAGTCATTTTGTTATGCCTTTTATTTTATTACCTTTTATTTTGTTTATAGTTGTCATAAAATTTTTGTAAATTTCATCTATTATAAAAAGAATAAATAATAATTTACATGATTTTACAAGGGAACTTTTAATTTCTACTAAAAATATGATATTTTAGTTCAATATAACATCACACAGTTTATATGAATAAAATATTGTATTTTATAATGTTTTATTTTTTATTATTTTATACTGGTTTTGAGACAGTTTAATACTACTAAACCTTTAAACTCTTTACTAGTTTGATACCTAGTCCGATTTTTTAAAATATTGGTTAATATATTTAACTTTTTTTGAAAATTGATAGTAAATTATATAAAAGGTGAGTTTAATGTTTGTAAATATAATTAAAAAATAATTTACACATCTATACTTATTTATTTTATTACATAAAAGAATAAAAATGTCCTAAAACATATCAATATAAGTATAGGTATACAAAAACTTAAATTTTCTCTTAGTACTTTTGCTCCTTTTTCTTTATATATTTAACTTTGTTTATCCACTTTTTTTGTTGTATTCCCACTTTTTCTTTATTTCATTGGAAGTAGTTCAAGTCAAAAACAGATTTTACTATTAATTATGAAGTTTTTTCGTACTTTTTAGGTTAAACTTTTTAGTTTAAAATATTTTTGATGCTTTATATAGTATAAAATGATAAAATATTTAACATCCATAATATATATAAAATAAAATGATAAAATATTTAACATCCATAATATATATATAATGCAATCTAATGTCTTGTAAATATTATTTTGGTACATGTATCTAATCCTTGTTAAGATTAATTAGATGAAACTCTTATGTGGTTTCCAACTTTCTTATTACAATTCCTAATTTTTAAAAACTATCATATACACCCTAAAGTTTAGTTTTTGTTTCACCTATACTCCCTAGCATCATTCTCTATTGTAAAATATAACAATGAATGCATAAATGACATCGTATGGCTTGATTAAGTATTACATGACATAACACCTATGGCTTGATTAAGTATTAAAGGTGCCAAAAACTTGATTGATTGATTTATGTTCTTATAAGAACTATAAGTTTTAACTGCAAGTAAAGATGTCGTAGTAGCTAACACTAATAAGTACGAGTCAATCCCACAAGGACTGTAAGTACTAGCATTAACCTTTTTCTATTATATAACTGTCAAATCAAGTTTTGAATTTAATTAAAAATTAAATAAACTAAACTAAACTAAAGTTAACACATTAATGAACTAGGATAAAGAAAATACTACGTTTAGACGATATTAAATAATTAGTACCTAGGTGATTCCTAAGATATCTTAAACACTAACCCTTTATCATGCACTTAAATTTTTTATCATTCACCCATGAAAATTCCTATTTTATGTTAATATATTTTTGCAAGACTTTTATTAACTAACCATTGATTAATTAACTGAAATCTCTTTCTAGTTAAAACCCTTAAGATTGCATTGATTCGTGGATTTCACTATTAAGATTAACCCTAACCTAAAGGATTTATATTGACCTACTGTGAAAGGATTTCTTAATCTCAATCCAATGAAATCATAAATTGGACTAATATTCTAGATATATAAGTTCAAGAATATAAATACATAATTGAATTGTAATAAATCAATTAATAAATTTGCATTGAATAAAAGATTATATCATGTTATTCATTCCAACTAAAGGTGTATCACACCTAGGCACTAAATAATTTCGTTCTTAAACATACAAAATAAATCCATCATATATTCATAAGAAAAAATAGAAATAAAATAATTCATAATCTATATCCCCCATTTATCTCTAATGAAGTCTTCTTGAAATTTAGATTAAAGGTTACTCTCTATCATGACATAATCTTCATATTTTCCTTCATCCTTCGTCAAGAACTGCTTATTCTTTACTTTTCTGGCATCTAACTTGACTCCAAAATGCTTCTCTTTTTCTCTATGCTTTATAATTTCCTTTTATAGGAAAAGCTATTCTAGAATATACACGCCATTTACATGATTGTGTAGGTGACAGTGTATTTCAAAATTCCCTCTAAGTCATAACTTTACACAGTCGTAAAAGTTTAAACTAGCAACATACACAGTTGTGTATGTCAACATACATGGGCATGTATCTTTACATAGGCATAAACATCACTTTTGAAGCTTCACATGTATACATTACTTATATAGTCCATATACTTGCTTTAAATCTTCGTTTTGTGCCTCGATTTCACCCAAATCCTTCTCCTTTTGGTCTATGAACTCAATTATCACCTATGCACAATCTTGAAGAAAAATAAGTACCAAAATTACTAGAAAACTTTTAAAAAAAACAAAATACACTAAATATTAGTATATAAATTTAGTCAATTAATTTTTTATCAAACATCCCCATACTTAAGCTTTTGTTTGTCCTCAAGCAAACCATAAACCAAATCATCAAACTTTCAAACATTCATCCTTTATTAACATCAACCTATCCATCCACACCCTAAATAATCATGTCATGTCAATCAAATTAATACATAATTAGATTCAAGTCATCCTAGAACCAACCTTCATAAGTTAACATCAATAGAAATCATATAGATAATATTTTTGAAATCAAAAGCATAAATTTTCACATCTTGATACCCTATCGCTAACTACCAAATAATAAATTCCTAACTATGCAGTAAATGGTGAGTTAGGGTTGAACCACAGAGAGTTGGGATGCAAATGCTATTTCAAATGTTGTAACAAAAGAAAACAAAACACTTTGAAATGATGAAGATAAGACAACTAATATACAATAAATGTAACCAAAAAGACAAGGACTAAGAAAATTTAGAAAAATCTAATAACAATGGTAAAGAAGTGGGTTAGAGGTATTTTGGGATTCCGGGATGTTCATTGATCCTTAAATCTAAACAAAAGGGTACTCTCATCATGGTGTTAGCCTATGGACTCGATTAAGCTCTCGAACCCTTACTTTCTTTAAATTAGGCAAAACTAATAAGCTTTAGAATTGCCCCAATCTCTACTATAACCTAGAATAGGCTCTCTAAGTTTAATAGTGAAGATGCATTTGGTACTAAAAAACAACTAACTTTGTCCACCTACTCATAAGCTTGGAAGGTGTAACCTAAAGGTATAGGATCCTAAATTAGTTGACTAAGTATCCTGAAAAATTTAACTAACCTATTGCTACTTTCGGGAATCACTATGGACTATTACATATCACAAGCTTAACCCTAGCCTTCAAATTAGAAAGTTACCTAAAGGGTGATCAAACCTATAAGCAATTCCTAATTCATGACATTATCCTAAATCCTAAACCGACCTTGACCTACAAGTACCAATTTAAGACAAATTCAACTCCATTCTCACAATTTCCATCCCTTCATCCTTATAATATCTCTAAGCCCCTAAGTAGTCTAGCCACACGTGTTCATATTAAGCACAATTGATATTAAATAAACAAAACCCATACTCGATTAAATAAAACCAAGGCCAGAAATTATAAACGGAGGGAGAAAAACCAAAATTTAACACTATAATAGCCCAGATCAATAGTCCAGACTACCCGCCCATAGATATTGTTCGCTTTGGGTTGCCCCTCTGGCCAAACCCCTCACAGTTTTGCTCTTTCCCCTCTCAGGAAAACGCGCCTTAAAGAGAGAGGTATCTATACTCTTATAAGGCATACTTTGTTCTCCTCTCCAATCGATTTGGGATCTTACACTCTCTACCCCCTTAAGGCCCAGCCTAGCTGATATACAGGTTCGGGTACTGGCTCTGATACTATTTATAACAGCCCAGACTCTTTGCTCATAGATATTGTATGCTTTGGGTTGCTGCCCCTATGGCCAAACCCTCACAGTTTTGATCTTCCCACACTTGGAAAAATGCATCTTAGAGGGAGAGGTATCCATACCCTTATAAGGCATACTTCGTTCTCCTCTCCAACTGATGTGAGATCTCACACTCTTCACCCTCGTAGGGCCCAGCCTCACTGGCACAATAGTTCTAGTATCAGCTCTGATATCATTGTAATAGCCCAGACTACCTGCCCATAGATATTATTCGCTTTGGGTTGCCCTTTTGGCCAAACCTCTCACGATTTTGCTCTTCCCACCCTTGGGAAAATGTGTCTTAAGTGGAGAGATATCCATACCCTTATAAGACATACTTCATTCTCCTATCCAATTGATGTGGGATCTTACACTTTTCATCCCCTTAGGGCCCATCTTAGTTGGTAAAACGGTTTGGGTACCAGCTTTGATACCATTTGTAACAGCCCAGACCACCCACCCACAGATATTGTCTGCTTTAGGTTGCCTTTCGAGCCAAACCCCTCATGGCTTTGCTCTTCCTCCTCTTGGGAAAATGCATCTTAGAGAGAGAGGTATCCATACCCTTATAAAGCATACTTCGTTCTCTTCTCCAATCGAAGTGGGATCTCACAAACACTAACTTAACATACATCAAAACTCTTTATGCTAACAAATGACTAATTATAACCCAAATTACAAACTCTAAACTAATTGCATCAAAATGAAAATTCCAACATACATAACTTACACAAAAACCTAAATTAATTAATCATGAATTTAAGAACATGCATAAATCCTAACTATTAAGCACAAATTAATCAAGAGCAACACAAATAAGCAAAAACCCATAACATAAACCATTAAACATTCAAATACCCAACAAATTCATATCTGAAAACATAAATAAGCTCAAACAACCAAGATTAAAACTAGAAAATTGATGGAATAAACATCCATTGATAAAACACAAAGATTCCTTACAAAATTCATAAAGTTCAACTACAAAATCCCTTAAACATTCATTCTAAATATTCTAGAACATGCACAAAAGTGATTAACACTAAGAAAGATTTAAACTAATTAAAATGAATATGAATTGAGTATTTAAACACAATAATAGGATTGAAAAGACATTGAAATCCATAAGAAAATATAAGATGATTCAATCCTATCATATCCTCACCAAGGATTTACTCAACGCACTCAAAGTGTTTATGGTGGAAGGTGTAGGAAATCTCAGATGCTTAACTATAAGCTTGCAATAAAATCACATGTCCACCACTTATAAGTAAACTATAAACAAAAATCAAAACGTCTTATTTCAAGGTTTTAATGAGCTTAGGTAAGGGTATGGTAGGAATAATAAAAAGGGTAATAACATTGAAGCAAACTTACATAAACAAAATTACATGAAACTTAGTTCTTCACAATATAAGTCCTTCACATCATAATTCCACTAGTGCAATCTTTAACA
>JANSVA010000009.1:10142121-10152486 GCA_025504915.1 Erythroxylum reticulatum
AATCTTGGTACCTTTTGACTAGATATATAATGCTCACACAAATAAAACCAAACTCTTTTGTTTTATTAATAATAAATGTTTTCATTACAAAATTGTAACTAAAGAAGATAAAGTTACATGTAAATACACTTGATTTCCAGGGCACTATATTTACATAACTCCAACATGATCCACTCAGAGCTTCAAGCTCACCAAATTAACTTGCATGGTAGGAAAGTAGAGGGGGTGAGTACACTATGTACTAAGTGAGCAGGAAAAACATATATCACAAACAAAACCCAGTACACACCAAGACGGTCTAGATAACCTAAGGATGGGTTTTTCACGCATCTAGCATACACATAACCACCTATGAAGTGAACATGCATGACATAGAAACATATTGTCCTAGCCCATGACTCAACATATACTGGTTAGGAACCACATAGGCCTAGCCTATTAATCACTTACCCAGTGAACATAGGTTCTAGTTCCAGTACACCAGAGCAGAAAAGCAACACTTGTATAAATCAAATCTTATCGGGAAGCCAAATCTTAAAATAAGCCAAAACAGTCAAGTGTGTCACCACTAGTTGGACAAACTAGTGTGCACACTCATTAATTCCCGGTGTTGGCTCGACTTTCACCTGTGGTAAGTATAAACTACGATCGACAAGAGCATCATGAATTTTGATGACCTCATCAGTGACCAGATCTTTAGGCGTGCAATCACCCGTAAGTCCTGTAAAAAGATATCGATATGAGGACTTGACTTTTATGTACTAGCATTAAAGGTATGGGGTTTGCTTAATACGTTATGCCTAGCACATGAATGGCCAATTGTTACCTCACCAATCACAAAAATCTTATACAAATATTAAGTAAGGCACAATGCCATTATTTATTAGTCCAACCGATAAAATGAAACCTTACCATGGCTCTAAACCAAAAGAGAACACATACGCGTAGCATACATGACTCAGTTATACGTATGTAAGTTCCAAAACATTATTTCATGTAATAAAAGTCATCTTTCACACTCCAAGTGAAAAGTTGTTCAAAAATGTATTTTCATAAAATAAAACATTGTTCTTTGCACTTAAAGTGCAAGTTGCTTAAAAAATAATATCATTTTTTAAAATAAGTAATAAAAACATCAGTTTCACTTTAAGTGCAAAGAGTTATTCAAAACAATGTCATTTATTAAATACATAAGTATACTAGCATCTGTTTGAGATTCAATTATACTACATATTCCTAGGTTTAAAATTCACATACAAATCATCATGCATGTCTTGGGATGTCCTAATCTCATTTGAGAGATATGGTTTCTCCAACTCTCCTCAAAAGAAGGTGTACACTCCCTTAACTTCAACAATCCTTGATACGAGCTCCTTGATCCATAGCTCCTGAGCCTTTATACATACAAATATACAATGTATTTACTACTTAAACATAAATCTCATATTTAAATACCATGACATAAGTGTATAAAACATAATACCACTATCCTTAAGCTATAGGATTTGACCATTAAGTTTCTCACATAATTACTTCCTTATTATTCACATAAGCTTTCTTTTGCATTTCCAAGGCATTTAATGCCATTAATCCAGTACTTACAAATTTCAAAGCATAATTAAGCACATTTTTATCCTAGCAAATTAGGCCACTACTCATCAATCTAAGCAAAAATTCAAGTTTACTTTAAGTAAACATGAAAGCCTCTTTCCAATGCACACCATTATAGTCACTAAATCCTAAACCAAGTTCACTTAGGCATTTTATTAAACACCTAATGTGCATGACTTTCAAGTCATATTTTCAAGACTTTATCATATTAATTCATGCTCCTATCTTGTTATATAACAAGCACTTCCAAACAACAACACATTTCATCACTCCATTCAATCAAATTCCCTTCATTTAAGCCATATTTATCATAATTATACAACTCATTACATTAGTCCATTTCTTCCCCCATCATTTCGGCCAAGCCTTTTCCAATATACACCTTCTTCATTTTTCATCATCAAGTCACATTATACATACACAATTAACACCATAGAATTCATTTTAACCATCAATTTCAAAAGATATTTCATAAACTTTCACCAAAGAGAGGGCATCTCAGTTTTGGCTTAAGGAGACTTCTCCATGACTCATTTCATTCATCTAAGCCATGTTTCATGCATATTCAAGCATGGAGAACAACATATCTTAACACCAATCTCAAAACTATAATGTAGAGAGACACGAGACAAAATTTACCTAAACTTTCCTTTAGTGATATCTTAAAATCCTTTGAGAATTTCTCAAATCTAATGATAGATTTGAGTTACTTGATCTCAAATTAACTTAGAACGCCTTGGTTTGGGTTGGAAAATTAAAAAAAAGGTGGAAATTTGGTGATGGTCGAATGGTGTTCTTCTCCTCCTCTCTTCTCCTTTCTTCTCCTTTCTTTCAATTAAAACAAAGTGTTTTTAATATTTAATGGTGCGATGCACGGCCACACAAGAAAGAAACGTCTACAATGTTGACTCTTCTTTGACTAAACATGGTAAAATTACCTTTTTTCCCTTAGCTTATGTGAAATTACCATTATACTGTCTAAACTTTTCCTAAATTTGCAATTAAGCCCCAAATTTGAGAATGACCAAAATTTTTATTTTCATTTTGGTTGCTGAACTTTTGAAAATTATAATTAAGCCCCTTAACTTTATAAAATTACATATTGTTCCTCCAAGAATTGAAAAATTACATTTAAGTCCCTTAACTTTTGACAATTGCAAATAAGCCCTTATGTACATCAACTTTTCCAATTAAGTTTTCTAAGTGTCTAATAAGTCTATAAATCTTATCTAATCATCTCTAAGTCATTAGAACACATTTAACTTGCCCACGATGGCCATATCCATCCAATGGATTCGATTTTACACACTTAGAAGCCTATATGTCAGAAATCTCCAAGATTTTGCACACCGATAAACTCTGAGTTCATATAAGGGCATATAACATTATAAATCATTGGCATATTTACTGAAAGGATTCAAATACATTTTTCAAGTCATATACAACCATGTATATATCAATGTATATTAGTATCTCCAAGTATAGACCAATACAAAAGGGCTCAGAGAGTCCGACGGTACAAATTCAACTAACCTATTGCTACTTTCAGGAATCACTATGGACTATTAAATATCACAAGCTCAACCCTAGCCTTTGGATTAGAAAGTTACTACAGGGTGATCAAACCTATAAGCAATTCCTAATTCATGACATTTATCCTAAATGCCAAACCAACCTAGACTTTTAAGCACTAATTTAAGACAAATTCATCTCCATTCTCATAATTTCCATCCCTTCATCCTTATCATATCTCCAAGGCCCTAAGTTGTCTAGCCAAACATGTTCATATGAAGCACAATCGATGTTAAATAAACAAAACCCATACTTGATTAAATAAAACCAAGGTTGGAAATTATAAACAAAGTGATAAAAATTGAAATTCAACACTAACTTTACATAAATCAAAACTCTTTATTCTAACAAGTGACTAATCAAAACCCAAATTACAAACTCTAAACTAATTGCATCAAAATGAAAATTCCAGCACACAAAACTTACACAAAAACCCAAATTAATTGATCATGAATATATGAACATGCATAAATCCTAACTATTAAGCACAAATTAATCAAGAGCATCACAAATAAGCAAAAACCCATAATATAAACCATAAAACATTCAAATTCCCAATAAATTCAGATCTGAAAAATCACAAAAATAAGCTCAAACAACCAAGATTAAAACTGGAAAATTGAGGGAATAAACATCCATTGATATAATACAAAGATTCCTTACAAAATTCATAAAGTTCAACTACAAAATCCATCAAATCTTCATTCTAAATATTCTAGAACACGTAAAAATGTGATCAAAACTAAGAAAGCTTTAAACTAATTGAATAAATATGAAAATAAAGCATTGAAACTGAAAGAGAATAGCTAAGCTGATAGAAACTAACAAAAACTTCTCTGCTGATTCCTCCTATCTTCTTAGAGCTTTCCAAAAATGGTAGATTTTGAGAGTCTCCCTCTCTTCATGGAGTTTTTCTAAAAGTGGAAAATTAGAGGATACTTCTCTAGATCCTCTTCTTTTCTTTTTGTAAAAACCTAGGACTTTTCTGTGCCTTAAAAGTCTAAAAAGCCCCTTAAAAATTTAAGTTCGGAAGGTCGTCCGCTTCTGTCTGCATGCAGGCCATGATTGTGGCTAGTCTATCTACTTTCTGTCACAATCGTGGTTGACTCCCCACGATCGAGGCCCTGGGATCAAGCATCTATCATGATCATGGCCTTAGGTTATTTCCTGAGTCTTCTCTGATTCTCCTCTGATTGCCCTTACTAGTTTCTCCTCTGTGGATAGCTCTCCAAACTTTATCAAACTTCTTACTTTTAGCATATATTTGTGGTCACTCCTTTAATCTATATCAAACACAAGATGAACACAAATTGAGTATTTAGACACAATAATAGGATTGAAAAGACATTAAAATGCATAAGAAAATATAATATTATCTAATCCTATTAGTCTCCTACATGCTTATGTAAATGACATATCCCAAAAATCCTAATTTTTAATATAAAAGGACATGAGCGAAGGCAAACAAGATAAAACCAAATTTTAAGAGTTTTTTAGTCATAACCAATATTCAGAGGTGACGATTTTGATCAAGGGATGAGGAGAACATAAAGTTAACATCAAGAGATCCATTAGATAACAACATCAAATCCGTACTTGTAAGAGGATTCAATAGAAGAAAAAGTGAGATTTAGAATTATGATTTCTATGTTTTCTATTAGTTTTTATGCATAGTTGTTATTGATTTCATTTTCTATGAGTAATTAAATGTGTTTAGTGTGTAGGTGTAAAGAACCTTAGTTTGTGATGATAATATGATTTGATTTTTTATTCAATGTAATTATTTTGATTGATTTATAGCGATTCAATTATATGTTTTATTCTTGTTCTAATATATCCAGAATATTAGTACATGATTTGATTTCATATGATTGATGTTAAGAATTCCTCTTATATGTGTAGATTCACCATAATTGGAAGGAGTTGCATGCAAACCTAGAGATAGTTTGACATAAATCCTTTAAATTAGGGTCAAACATAATAGCCAAATTCATAAATTGATAATGCCATCCTAGGGTTTTTAACTAGAAAGGTTTCTATTAATCAAATAATAGATTAGTTATTAATAATCATGAGAAAGATATTAACATAAGATATGAATTTTCACGATCCAATAATCAATAATATAATTACGTGATAAAGGGTTAACATTTAATGATTTTTATGGGGATTCATCACCTAAACACTACTTTTTGATATTGATTTTTCTAAGTAATTTCCTCTGTTCTATGTTCATTATTGTTTTAAATTTTAGTTTATTTTTTAATTTAATTTTTAATTAAAATCCACAATTTGATTCATAGGTTAGATGATAAAAAAGGGTAATTACTATTCCTTACAATCTTAATAAGATCAACCCATACTTACCTGTACTAGCTACAACTACGTCATGCATTTACGGTAATTTTAAATATTAACCTAAATCATAGTCAATCAAGCTTTTGGCTTCGTTAATAGGGACTGTAATATTATGAAAGGATAACTTTTATTAATCTAACCATTATTTTGATATTTTATTTCATTTTATTTTTGAATTATTCATTCGTTTCATTTATTCATCATCATAGCCACAACTCATAATAGAAGGATAAAGTAGACAGTATTCTTATGGAAGCTATGATATGTCACCACCTATGGCAACATCAAAATTTTGGGAAGAAGGTTTGGTAACATGATTTTGGAAATTTAACTGAACTCTATAATGTGTTACAATATTTGTGGGCGTAATCATTACAATCATAAATGTTAGACACTAATTTATATATGGGAGCAACCGAGCATACACAACCAATCTCAGAGTGCAACATATAAGAATGTGTATAATTTAGAGTGGAGCAACCCTTACGCTTATGGATGGAATAATTATGCTCCAACTAAATGTTTATAACAACAGTAACAAAAGAAAAAATTACTGATAAAATAATGGAATGCCTTACCAAAAGCACAGCTAGCCAATGTGAATTTGAAGAGAGATTTTCTTCGCTAAAATATATTGAGCATAATACAACATTGTTTGAGCCTATTAACACCTTAGAGTGAAGAAAAGATAATTAGAGTGAAGAAGAGATAAATGTCAAATTCATGAATGAAGTTGTATTTCAAGAAAAAGATGGAGTAGCTGCTGCATTAGATGAGAAGGACGAACTAATGATAGAGATAACTAAACAAAACAAGAGGCAGAAGCCTCTATCTGAAAAGAAGCAATAGAGAAGTGGCAAGTGATAATTGAAGAAGATGCATAGGAAAAATTATTTCTCCAGACAAAGAAAGACGAAGAGTGGACAAAGGAGATTAAAGAAGAACAAGAGGAGGAGCCAATTAAGGAAATTATTGATGAACATTGGTAGTCACCTTAACTATAATGGTTCCCACTTCTAAGAAGAGAAACTTTTTTATTCAACAGAAGATTTAAAAGCTTTTTTATTCCTTATTTTATTAATGGTTTGTCATTGAAAAGGGCATTAATGTGGTTAATCGGATTTATTAACTTTATAACTTATGTCGTTATTATCTCATAACATGTAGATTTTTTTAGCCTAGAAAACCACTATGTTGGAAAATGTGTGGAAGTAAGCCACTAATTATGGACCCAAGATGATGGCAATATGTAGGATACATTAAGCTAACAATGTTAAACAAGCACTACTTGGGAGGCAACTTAAATTTTAGGACATGTTTTTTTAATTCTTTTTTATTTGGTTTGTATTTTTTTGTTAACATAGGACTTTAACATTATTTTTATTTTTTATTTCGTATTTATCCCCTTTATTTTTATTTTATTTTATTTTATCTTTTTACCTCTTTTCATTTATAATGTGCAAAGATGTTTATATCTAATATCATATGGATAGTCCCAAATTCATCGAAATCATAATCTAAAAATCTTATTACACAGGGAAGTACCAAAATTCCTCCACTTAATTTTTATTTAAGATGCTTATATTATGTACATATAGGACAATGTACAATTTTAAGTATAGGGAAGAGGCTAATAATTTTCTTAAGTTTATTATAATCTTTGTTATTTATCTTATTAACTGATATTCTGAACTAGTTAAAGTTTATCCATAAATATTTTATTTCAGTATTAATTATTGATTCGAATTAGTATGTTAAAGGATGATAGTAACTTACTTTTGTAAGTCATAATTTTAGTAATCATAGAGATAGTCAATTTGAATGAAAATTGCATATTATTTACACACATAAGACTATAGTCTTTTGTGTGAGCTTTTGAGCCTAAGAGCAAAATACATAAATTTTAAAGCTCTTTTATTCTTTTATGTGTGTTATCATTCATAGTTGAATAATTATAGAATTCGATTTTATTTTGCATATTGAGACCATATTTTGCATATTCAAAATATTGAAATGATAAAAGCATTTAGATTCAACAATTTTTAAAGACCATTTCTTTGAAAAGTAAGCACCATTTGAAAAAAAGAAATTGAATTAATAAATAAGGGTTAAGATATAACATGTTTAATCATGTCTAACTATTACAAAACAAAATGATCACAAAGTCACAAACTAGTTAGATTTGAAAAATTAGCAAATATGATAAAAATAGGAAGGACAATTAGATTCTTCATGATATTCTGCTTTGTGCATTAGTGTAAGAGTCATTTCTTTGAACAATGATTGGTTCCTAATCTTATTCAATAATATATATATATATATTAGCCTCTTTGGTGGATGTGGAATTTTCAAAAGTCATGTTATTTCTCTCTTCCCAAATAGCTGCTACAAGATATGTAAAAGCAACTTTATAAATCCATAAATCTCTTTGATGCTTCAATTGCAGCTTAATACTCTAAAAAATTATTTTGACCATGAGTTAGGAGGTTGATACAGTTGACATAGTTGAATTATGAGATTCCAAATATATTTACTAAACTGACATTTTAAGTATAATTTATCAATATTTTCAACTAAAGATTTACATAAACAATACCAATTAGTGAAGTACATGTAATGAACTATCCTATCTAGAGTTGTTAATCAGTTCTTGATTGTCAGCTATGTAATGAAGGATTTATAAGGTGAATTATGTATGGACCAAATTAGCAAGATAGATTGGTAAATTTTCCTAAAGATGTTGTTAACCATTTCATCACATCTTGTGAAGAGGAATCAAGCATTATAGAATATAGAAATGATGTTACTATTGATGAGTTATTTGACAGTGAGCCATTCAAGAGACCTAATTCATCTACAACTTGATGTTAATGTATAGATTGATAGAAAAGAATTTGGAATCCAGTACTAAGGAGATAGGAATAAATGGAGTCCAACGATCATGCCAGAAGTATGTGAATTTACCATCATGAACCATGTGTTTATAGTGACTCTTAATCACTTCTTTAAATTTAAACAAATTGCTAAAAAAGAGTAGAATAGTTAAAAGATTATCTGATATTCCAAAAACTTTTATCCTTAATATAGTAAGTATGGATCCATTTAACACATAATAAGCTTTTATTAATAAATAATCTCCATATTCTCTTAGTAAAAAGAATTAAGTAGAGAACTTTGATGGATAGAATGCCTAAACCACTATCACTTCTAGGCGAACAAACTTCTGATCATTTTACTTTAAATCTTCCACTATCTTTACGTTTCTATAAGAAATTCTTGAATATTTTCTCCTTAATGTGGCCAAATAAAAAGCACTAGTTAAGCGATAAACGCTAGATTTTTCAGAGTTTATGGACAAGCGAGATAAGGAAGTGAACATATTGCATACCTTGGAGATATGAGTGATGGATTTAATATCATCTTTAGTGAAGATAAAAATGTCATTAGCAAAACTGAGGCTAATTATACTGAGTTTCTTACATTTTGCATGGAATTTAAAGCTGGAGATTCCTTAGCAGTTCTTTTAAAAAACCTAGTAAGTACTTCATAAATCAATGCAAACAGGTAATATGAAATAGGTTCACCTTACCTGATGCCCTTAGCAACTTACATAGGAGGAGAAGATTGACCATTCACTAAAATTTTGTAATACATAGTTGAGATGTATTAATGAATCCACTTAATGAAGATATAAGGAAATCTAAAAGCCTTTAGCAAATTGAGGATGAAATTCTAATCCACCAAGTCATAGGCCTTTTGAAAATCTAGCTTAATTGAACAATTCTTACTAATATTCCTCTTATCGTAATGTTTGAAAAGTTCTTATGCAAATGCTATCTTATCTCCAATGTGCTTATTAGGAATGTAAGCACATTGAGAGACATCCACCAGACCTAGTAAAACTCTTTTAAGCCTTTCTGCTATTATTTTAGAGATGATCTTATAAATGGATAAGCAACAAAAGATTGGTCAAAAGTCAATAAGGGATTGGCGATCTTTCCTTTTGGGAACCAATGTAATAAAATTGTTGTTGAGCTCTTTTATTAAGGCATTATTTCTAAAAAATCTTGTATGGCATATATAACAGTTGCACTTATAATGCTCCAATTCTAAAAAAAGAATAGAATATTAAAACCATCTAGACCAAGAGTTTTGCATTAAGTTAAAGACTTAATTGCAAATTTAATCTCTGAAGGATTAACTATGGATGATAAAAATTTAGCATCATTTAAGGATAACTTTTATCCCTTTAGGAGTAACTAATTTTGAGCCTTAACCTTTTTGATTGATTATAACCCAAATTATTAACTTTTATCCTCTCTTTCTTTGAAGCCTTTTTATTGTGTTAAGACTTTAAAGTATTTACAATTACTTGATTGTTTGAATTTTGAATTTTGAAAAGTTTCAATATTTCTTTAATTATGGTACATGATGAATGCTCGATATATTAATTAAAAAACAATATTTGACGCATGGTACCAACAGATTCATATTATAAAAGACATATATTGTGGAAGCACAAGTTTTTAGGAATCTTGTCTATTATAAACCACTTTCAATTTTAGCAATCTTTATATTATCCTAATCATACCTTACCTAAGCCCTATTAAAACCTTATAGAGATCTTTTGATTTTTGTTTTTAGTTTACTTATAAGTGGTGGAGATATGATAATTTTGCAAGCCTATGGTTAAGAGTTCTACTACATAATGATTTGACAGTTCTTATAATTTTCACCCTAAACACTTAAGTGTTAGAGTAGTGCCCTAAAGGCAATCCCCTTTAGCGCATTTTGTTCATAGTCATGTACAGACTTTATGAATAA
>JANSVA010000009.1:10152586-10199518 GCA_025504915.1 Erythroxylum reticulatum
ATGGAAAATTCCATTCTCTTCATAAAACATTCTGAATTTTTCATTTTCAAATTCTCCACCATGATCACTCCTAATTCCAGCAATAGAAATTCCCTTTTCATTTTGTAACTTTTTGGAAAGAATTTTAAAGCATTTAAGAGATTCATCTTTATGTGATAAAAATAATATTCAACAAAATCTAGTGAAGTCATCAACAATTACGAGACCATACTTCTTTTTGCCAAAACTTAACGTTCTAGTTGGACCAAAAAAACTATATGTAACAACTCTAAAGGTCTAGACGAAGTACAACATTTTTAGAAGAAAAAGATGTTTTAACTTGTTTTTCTTTCTGACAACTCTCACAAAAGAAATCTTTGTTAAAACTTATTTTTGGTAATCCTCAGACCAAATCATATCTAACCAACTTGGAATATGTTTAAAACTAACATGACCTAGCTTTTTATGCCAAATCATTTTTTCCTCATCTGTTGATTTAAAACATGAAATATTTTGACTTTTCAAATACTCTAAATTAATCTTATAGAGATTGTTTCATCTTTTGGCAAAAAAGAATACAAAACTGTCCTTATTTTTGACTACACAAGAATTTTGATTAAAGGATACTTCAAAGCCAAAATCACATAATTGACTTACACTAATTAGATTATATTTTAATCCTTCAACTAGTAGAACATTATCAATAGACGCAAATGAATCTTTATCGATTTTGCCGATTCCAACTATTTTGCCCTGCTGGTTGTCTCCAAAAGTTACTAAACCTCTTTGCTTATTTTGGAGGTCTAGGAACATAGACCTTCTTCCCATCATGTGTCACAAGCATCCACTGTCCAAGTACCATTGGTATTGGTTGCTTTTTCCAAGGGAGATCTGTAGTATATATTATGTCTTTCTTAGGTACCCATATTTTCTTGGGTCTTTTGGGGTTAGACTTACAATAATTCCTCGAATAATAAGAATATTGTTTCTTTTTATTCTTTCTAGGAACAAAGCTATTATTATGACGGACATTACTATTAGTAAACCCTAAACCACTCTTGTCCTTTGGATGCCTATAGTTGCCAATCATATCATTCATCCTTTTAGTACTTTCAGCAAATGTTGATAAATCTGCTAAAAGACTATTAATCCTTTGTTTCAGTTGATTAATTTCCTCAGATCTATCTACAGTTACTTTCTTTTTCATATCATTTTTTGTTTCATAAGGCAAACGTTTTCTTTCTCTAACACTTCTTTGTTCTTCAAGCTTTCAACAAATTTCTTTTTCAAAATCCTATATTGTTTTAATATAGCATGTGAATCTTCTAACAATTCTAAATATACCTCTTGAAGATCATTAAAGTTAGAAGTTACCTTATCACCGCATTCCTTTTTAGCTACCAATCATATATTTGCTTATTCTGATGCTTCTGAATCGGAGTCAAATTCAGATGAGTCCAAATCTTCCCACGTTGCCATTATGCTCTTTTTGTTTTCTTTACTTTTCTTCTGTTTTCTTTTGAGCAATGGACATTCAGACTTGTAATGTCCTGGTTTGTTGCACTCGTAGCAGATGATAGACGTTTTCTCATCTTAGCTCGTTTTGCTATTCTTCTTAAAAAAAAAGTCTTTATTTCCTTTCGCTTTTTTTTTCCATATCCTCCTAATCTTTCTTGAAATGAAGGATAGCTCATCATCATCTTTACTTGAATCTTGATCAGATTTATTGGCATCATCATTCTTGATTTCTTAAATCTTTAATGCTTTTAAATATGTGCTTCTATTTTTCTGGTTCTTTTGACCAACATTTAATGCGATAGACTTATCTCTTCTAGGTTTATCTTCTGCATCAAGCTCTACTTCATGTATCTTCAGTGAACTAACCAATTCGTCTAGCTTCAGCTTACTTAAGATCTTGTCCTTTTATATTGTTGTAACCTTGGGTCTCCATCTTTTAGGTAGACTTATGAGAATCTTTCTGACATGATCTTGATTATCGTAGATTCTCCCAAGAGCTTTAGTCTGTTAATGATTGTTTGAAATCGTCCAAACATCTGATCAATAGTCTCCTCATCTTTCATTTTGAATAGTTTATACTAATGAACAAGAATACTAATCTTGGACTCTTTCACTTGATTTGTGCCTTCGTGTGCAATGGCTAATGTGTCCCACATCTCTGTTGCAGATACGCATCTATGAACCTTATCATATTCACTTTTGCTTAGGGCACAACTTAGAAAGAACCTGGCCTTTGAATTCAATTGAAATCAAGCTTTTTGATCGACTGACCATTTGTCACGAGAGATGATATTGCCTTCATCATCTGTTGGTGTATATGGACCATTCTCGATGATATCAAAAATATCAATATGTGTGGATTCTATGAAGAGTGGCATCCTGTCCTTCCAATAATAATAATCCTCACCATTGAACGCAGGAGGTCTAGTGACCGAGGAACCTTCAGTTATAAAAACATGTGATTTAGCCATGGATCTTTGTCCTCACTTTATGACAATGTTTCTTGGAAACCTCGCTCTGATACCAACTGAAGTAAATCACTTGTTAATATAGAAATCCGATATGATATGTAAACTACACAAGAAAGGGGTTGAATTGTGTAATCTTTTCAAAAATATTAATCTTTTGAGTTTTCTTGAATTTCTTTACGAAAATTCAAATGATTACAAAAACACTTTGCTAAAGTTGATAAGTAATGCAATCGCGATTAATATTATCTATTTGTCTAACAACAAGAAAATTAAAAGTAAGGCTTAAAGAATAGACACTGTGATTTTATACTGGTTCACCCCAAACCTTGGACTACATCTGGCCTTCAGAGTTAGTTTGTGATTTCACTATACTCTTCAACTTTACAAGTATTCTTTCTACACTTGCAGAGCCTCTTTAGGTCTCTCTCACAGAGTATTCTTTATCTGCTATAATAGCCTCTCCACGCTTTAACCTTCATTTCTCTCTCTAAGAAAAGTATTTTTAGGCTTTAGGTTACCAATTTTTTTTACACTTTGAATACATAACTTTTGCTAATGTAAAAACATAAAATGATAAAAACACTATCTTAATCTTCGACTGGAACTAGTATTTATAGCCTAAGTCTCTAACTATCTTCTTGAAAACTGCTTCTTGAATCTTCTAGAAACGGTTATTAGTTGAGTCTTGTAACTAACTCCAACTAACTAATTGTTTGACGTTATAGAATATCTTCCTTTTATGATGCTTCTTCTGTTATCGTCTATTATTTCACTTTGTCTGTTATATCACTTCATCTGTTGTCACGCTTCGTCTGGTGTTGTGCTTCGTCTGGTATTGCACCTCGTTTATTGTTGCACTTCGTCTATTGTTCTGCTTTGTATGGTGTCGCACTTTGTTTGGTGTTGTGCTTTGTCTGTTGTAAATATATCGTTTGGCGTTGACCGCACTCCTTCTGAGTTGACTAAGTATTACTTATATTTTTCTACACACTTAACAAACTTATCAAAACAATTTATATATTTCTATGATTATTATTATTTAATTGTCATCAAAATTAATAGAAGTGAACTCTAAAGTTCTCTTTACTTAACACACTAAAATCCTAAGAACTACCCTATATACTTCTCTAATCAAGGTATACTTCTCTAATCAAGGTATCTTCAACTAATCTAGGCATCCAGGTGGTGTCTAGCCCTTGAGCAATCCATCACTAGCCTTTTCTTGACTTGCTCCTCCCATCTAGGATAGTGATGAGTCTCGTCTCGTTGTCTCCTCCACTATATTAAGGTAATCCCCATTTGTTCCCAAAGCTGCCTACTCATCTAGTAGCCTAATCAAACAATAGATATCTCCTGTTATTGCTACCTTTTGCATACCATGTGCATATTCTTTGTGATGTTCAAATTTAGAGAAATCATAGCACTAAGTAATCTCATTTGTGGTAGCCTTCAAAGACTCCCATCCTTCGTGCTAACTGCATCATTTATAGAATGATGTAGATAGCCCTTATCTTCCTCTTTTCACTCTGAAGCCTGAAAAATTCGGCCAAAGTATTCCCTAGGTGAATTGGGATCCTCTTGCTTATAATCCATAAACAAAGGAAATCTAGGTTACTGACGACCCTAAAACTATCACCACACCTACTCAACGTGGTACTAAAAAAAATCCCTTATAGTCTTTCACATAATAATTTTGCAAGTTGATTGACCTAAACCTCCAAGTTATGTATAGAAGCCTTTTTTATTTTATATCTCTTTATCTGAATCTTAAAGAAGTTTAAACATCATGTATTCTAAATTTGGCTTCTTAGTTTGAGGTGGTTGTTACTGAAATCTTAGTAGAGGGTTTTCTTTTGTCTGTCTTTGATTCCCCTAAGAGAAATTGGGGCGCTTCTACCATCTTGGATTGTACGTAATGTTGTTATATGGTATAGGAGCATTCCTTATGTAATCCATATGTTTAGGCTATAATGCTTGATAATTTTGTTCCGAATGTCCTAGCCTGCACACCTCATATTGCATAACTTGAAACTGTGAATTCATAGTCAGTATATCAATCTTTCTTTTTAGAGTTTCCACCTAGTTCTCTAATTGTGCCAGTGGATCTACTCCATATACCCTTATTGGCTTGCTAAGTTTTGCTTGAGAAGAGCACCATTAATAATTGTTCATAACCATGTCTTTATTGAGATTATAAGCTATTTTTTTGTATCTTATTATTCAAAGTACCCCCAACCACTACATCTATCATCTACCTTGTAATCTGATTTAGGCCATTGTAAAAGGTCTAAATTCGCATCCATAGTGGTGGTAGACCATAATATGGGAATTTCCTCAAAATCTTCTTGAACCTCACCTATATGTCATATACTGTCTCTGAATCAACCTAGGAATAAGAGGAGATGTCATTCCTTAGTTTAGCAGTCTTTTTTTGGCAGGAAGTACAAGTACTTCAGATGTATTAAGCGATGATTTAGGCAAATAATTCAACTACTGCTTCGCTTTACGCCTTAATGAAAATAGGAATAATCTCAATCTTATTTTATTGTCATTAGCACCATTGACTTTGAAGGTATCATAAATATCCAGAAAGGTTTAGAAATGTGTATTAGGGTCGTCATCTCATAGCACATTAAACTAAATAGATAGTTGCACCATCTGAATGATACTTGGCTTGATCTCACGATTGTTCCCATTAACAATTTGTCTCACAATGTTGGACTCCACTTCTATCAAATCTGGTATAGTGTAATCAAACATCATTCTTGGTTGGTCTGTCATGGTTCCTAATTCTTAGGTATCAATCTAACCTTCCAAGTCCTTATTTTTCGATCTAACTCAAACTCTCTAAGTTCTGTTATACAGAGATTTCTATAAGCTATTCTCTCAATATTTGAATCTTTGTCTACTAAGCTGGATGGATTAGCTTGGGTCATAAATTGACCTTAAGATCTATGAATAAATTAAATTAAATTAATAATGGCTACACTAATAAAAGCTAGGCTTTCTTAATATTATAGTCCTTAACAATGGCGCTAAAAACTTGATTGATTTGTTTAAGTGCTTATAAGAATTATAAATTTTAACTGCAATTGCACAGTATAGGAGTAGCTAGAATTGGTAAGTACAGGTTGATCTCATGGGGAACGTAAGTACTAATATTATTCCTTTTTATATTATCTAATCGTCGAATCAGGTTGTGAACTTAATTGAAAATTACATTAAACAAACTAAACTAAAGTTAATACAATAATGGACTATGATAAAGAAAATACTATGATTAGATGATATCAAATAAGTAGTACCTAGGTGATGAATCCCCTAAAGATATCTTAAACACTAACCCTTTATCATGCAATTAAATTATTGATTATTGGACTGTGGAAGTTCTTATATGATGTTAATATCTTTTTCAAGACTATTAACAACTAACCTTCAGTTCATTAGTTGAAATCTCTTTCTAGTTAAAACCCCTAAGATTGCACTACTCAATTTGTGAGTTTCACTATTAAGTTTGACCCTAATCTAGAGAATTTATGTCAACCTATATCTAGGTTTGTATGTAACTCCTTCCAACTACATTATATCTATTCACAAGAAAGGATTTCTCAGTCTCAGTCATATGAAATCAAACATTGGACTACTATTCCAAATATATTAGTTCAAGAATATAAACATATAATTAAATAGTAATTAATCAATCAATAAAATTGGCATTAAATAAAAGATTGCATTTTTTCATTACAAGATAGATGTGCGAATGCGATGATAGATCAACAGGATAAGAGTAGATTCATTAGGGAGTTTTTCCATAAACTTATAGGACATTACAATAGTCTGCATCAGGGATTCAAAGTTAGAGAGATACTAAAAATTTCCATAAATTAGGAGTTATAGGGTATGCTAAATGCACTAATTACTCCTCAAGAAGTTAAAGAAGTTTGTTTGGCCTCAATCTTTCTAAATCGCCAGGCCTAGATGGGTTCACAGCTATGTTTTTCAGAAATCATAGGAAATTACTAGTAGTCACTTTACCGATGCAATAATTGAATTATTCTCTTTTAATAAATTACTCAAAGAAGTGAATCATAACTTTATATGCCTTATTCCCAAGAAGAAAAACCTTCTATGTTGAATGACTTTCGTCCTATATTATACTGCTTAATAATTTATGAAGTTATAGCTAAACTACTTGCTTCAAGATTGAAAGTAGTGTTGAAGGTGGTTATTAATGAGGCCCAAGGGCATTTTACCACAGTGTAATATCAAAGACAACATATTAATCTTACAAGAGCTTTTGGGGGACTACAAATTTGGTAAACATATCTAAAGTTGTTTGTTGAAGATTGATTTCTATAAGGCCTATGACACCATTAGTTAGAAGTATTTACAAGAATGTTTGTGAGCTATAGGGCTGACACTAAAATTCAAAAAGTGGATTATCGAATGCTTCCAATATACTTTATTCATTGTTCTAATGAACAGGGTTCTAACTTTACCTTTTAGAAATGCTAGAGGGATTAGGCAAGAAGACCCACTATCCCCTTACCTATTCACCCTAGCGTTGGAAGGTGTTTCTAGATTGACATCAAGGCTGATTGAATGCAATGGAAGATTTTAATATCATCACAAATATAGGTTAATTAAACTATCTCATTTGATTTATGCTAATGACTTAATGCTTCCAAGTAGGGTAGATAAGCATTCAGTTAGAATGATCAAGAGTATGATGCAGTTTTTTTTAATTGGTTAAGACTTAAAGTAAATGAGGAGAAAAGTGGTTTGTACCTTTCCTCGGATGTTAGAAACCATGAGAAGATTTGAAGCAGGTCGGATTTATGATTCTTTCTATGCCATTGAAGTATTTGGTAGTTATAATTACTACACTAAAACCAAAATTTTCGAACTTCATTCCATTGATCGAGAAGCTTAAAGAAAGAATTCAAGCATGGAGAAATTAGTTTCTACCGATGGCTGGTCGATTGACTCTTTTCTGTTTGATGTTGAACAATATGCATATACATTGGGCTGCTCGTATGATGCTACCTAAAAGGGTCATTAAGGAAATAAATCTATCATTAAGGAAATAAATCAAGTGTTAAAAGCCTTCTTGTTATTGGGAAACACTGTGAGTAGGAAGCAGGCAAAGGTAAAAAGGGGTTAGGTTACTTTACCAAAGAAGTAAGGAGGACTAGGGATTATCCCAATTTCATAGATGCATCATATTCTTCTGAGCAAGAGGATCTAGAGATTGTTAACTAATAGTCAAGCTCTTTGGATTAAATAGGTAGGGGTATAGCACTTATCTATTCGATGTTGAACATTATGGATATACATTAGGCTGCTTATATTGTGCTACCTAAGAGGGTCATTAAGGAAATTAATCGAGTGCTAAAAGCCTTCTTATGGTCGGAAAACACTGTGAGTGGGAAGCAGGCAAAGGTGAAAGGGGGTGAGGTTACATTACCAAAGAAGTAAGGAGGATTAGGGATTATCCCAATTTCATAGATGCATCATGTTCTTCTGAGTAAGAGGATTTGGAGATTGTTCACTGATAGTAAAGCTCTTTAGATTAAATGGGTGGGGGCATATCACTTAATAGATAGCAATTTTTGGTAGCTGGGGAAGTCTAAGAACTTTTCTTGAATATTCAATTATTTACTCATTTTGAGAGACATGCTTTATCAACATATCAAGCATGGTTTTGGTTCGATAATTGAACCAATGTCATTCCTTCATCCCATAGAGCTGAACTTGCTCAGTTATGATCTCAGATACCTTTACATGCTAGAGTCTCTTCTCTTATCCATGATGGAGATTGGGTTAGTAACTACACATGATTATCCTTGCTTAAAGAGTAGCTAAGCATTTTTTAATGAATACGAAAAGATAACATCACCTAGAATCTCTCCTCCAAAGGTATGTTTAATAATAAATCCTACCATCAGTTGTTAGTTAATTGCAATGAAGTAGTCCCTACATTTGATATGATTTGAAACCAGTCATTGAATCTAAAAGCTATAGTTTTTTTTCATGGCTATCAATTAAAAATAGACTTCAAATAAAAGATCATTGGTTTGGAAAGTATGATCTGATATGTGTCTTATACAATCTAGTGAATGAGAGCCGCAATCATCTTTATTTGGAGTGTACATACACTAAAGAAATTTAGAGCAGAATCATTTCTATGTTACAGTTATCTAGATACACCTTTGAGTGGGGGGAGACTTTGAATATGATAATTAGGTGCACAAAATATGGTCGCTCTGATGGTGTACCTGTGAAGATAGCCTATACGTATGTCATTTATGCAATTTAGAGGGAAAGGAATAGGAGAATTTCAAAAAGGAGTGGAAAAGGACAAACATCAGTTAGGAGCTCACATTGTCAACTGCACTCAAGAAACTATTATTGCTCATCACCAGTAAAGAACTATTAGCCAAAATTTGACTAGAAATTGGTTACCGTAATTTGATTTTTATGTGTATATTTGTGTGTAAGGTTGCTTTTGATTTGAATAGTTGGTCATAGATAGAGTTTCATTGTAATGTTGTTAAATAGCTTTTGCTAGTTTAATAAAATTTTCTTTATTTTCCAAAAAAAAGTGTTCTTGAAATTTGGGTCAAAGGTTACTCTTTGTTGGATCTTAGGATGTAATCTTCATATTTTCCTTCATCCTTTGTTCACAACTACTTTGCGCTTTTCTAAAATCTAACTTGACTACAAAATGCTTCTCTTTTTCTCCAGTCTTCATAATTTCCTTTTATAGAAAAAAATTAAGGCTTATGGAATATACACGGTCATGTAGGTGTCCGCGTATCTCAAAATTTGCTCCAAATCACAATTTTACACGATCATAAAAGATTACCTAGGCAATATAAACAACCGTGTATGCCAACATACATCCAACTTACATTGGTGTTTATCTTTACATGGGTACAAACATGAATTTTGAAGCTTCACATGTTTACAGTGACTTACACGGTCCCTATACATGATCGTGTATGTCCAAAATAACTTCAAATCTTTTTTTATCCCTCAATTTTACTCGAAATTTTCTCCTTTTGATCTATGAATGCAATTATCACCTATAAACACACTTGAGACAAAATAAGTATAAAAAATACTATAAAAACTATTAAATAACAAGCAAAACACACTAAATATGGGTATATGATTATATTCAATTAATCTTTTATCAAATATAGAAGTTTGGGATTATGTTAGGCTAAGATTTAACCTATTTAATTTGATAAATATTATGGTCTTTTTTCATATTGTCAAATATTAATTCCTAACTTAAATTTTGGTGCAAACATAAAGGGGTCAATGCTTCTATATTTTTTATAAATATGTCAGGTGTTTTTTGAACCTTACAGTTCGTATTTATATTTTAATTTATCAACATCCATTTAATAATTTTTATTATCAAATTAATATTTTGATATTTTTATCAATGCTGATTACAACTTAATTAAGCTAAAGAAATATTTAGGATTGAATTTTAGTTTAAAGATTTAATTAGATATTTTATTTACTAATTTAAATAGTTTTTCATGTGTACTTAATCTTATATCACACATTGACTATCATCATTAACCATATCAATAACTATATAATTCAAAGTACCTATTCAATACACTTTACTAAGGAATTTGTTTAAAGATTAATAGTATTTTAAAGATGAGATAAATATGGATAACTTAAATTTGTTCCATAGCTTTAGATTAGGAATTTGATCAGTGAACTATCAAACTAATATCCTATTTGTTATAGATTTGCAAAATATTTGAGAAGCAAACTTCTTTTGAACTCATAACCATCTAAATTTCTTAATCTTTTGAGCATAATCAAAATCTCAATAAGTTTTAGCCTCTAATACCTAAATTGAATGAAATGTCTTTCTTGTCTAGCAAGTGATTATTTCACGTTTATCAATACACATTGAATGATTTTATTGCAAAATTAATCACATTATAAAAATTAATTTAATATTGTAAAAATAAAACTAGTTAATTGAAAAAATTATATTTAAAAGAGAAAAGTTACATATTTCATTTACTTTATCTTTTGCTCTAATTAGTGGGCTATTTTTTCATTTGCTAATTATTGATTTGAATTCATATAAACGCTTTTATGATATTTTCATAACACATTATGCCTTATCACTCTTCTTTGCCTCTATACAGATGCTATAAATGAGTTCTTTAAAAAGTAATTCGATTATAACCTTTTTAATTTATTTATATCAATTGTAGCTTCTATTACTTTAAATATTACAAAGTTTAATGTACAGTTATTATAAGACAAATTTATTAATATTTAAAATAAAAAATTATTAAAGAATTTGACAAAAATGGTGAAGTTCTTTTACTAAATTGCATTATTAAACAAAGAATATTAAAAATGATATTTTTAATTTAAAACTTGAGGAAGGAAGAAAGATTTTGTCTTTAATTTTAGAAATAATAAGACATTAAACAAGTAATATGGTTGCAAATATGACATTAAAACTAATAAAGTTTGAAAATAACATAATTAAGAGAAAAGTATGCATAAATAAAGAAAAGATATGAATCAAGTGTCAGGGGTTAAAAAATTGAAGAAGAAATCATAAAATCACTTAATTTAAAGAAGGGAATATGAAGTTGAAGAGGTATGACTTAAGTTGAACAAGTATATTTACATAATTTTCTCGTACAACATACTTCTTCACCTTAAAATTTTTTCATATAAAAGGAGGATAATTATTTGGCGATTAACTATATTTAAGAGGTTAATGAAAGAGTTTTTGTATTTTTCTTGATTTCCATTGATCATTTGTTTTAATATATACAATGTGAAGTTTAGCAATTAGGTAGTAAATCAAGCCCAGGGATATGATCAATTATTATAAATACATTTACTAAAACCAAGATATTAATTATGATCTTGATATCAAGAATAATGTTGAATATACAATTTCCTTATCACTCCCCCTTTATATGGAAGTGGTTACATTGTCAAAAGGTCTCAAAAGGATTGGATCTAACCTTCCAATGATGTCTTAATAACATATTAGGTGTATTGTCATTAATGGAAATATAATAGACATGAAGATAGACATTTGAGGCTAATTCTTGAACAAACTAAAATTTAATCTCAAAATGCTTTGAAAAAGAATGTAAAATAAGATTGACAATGAAATAAGTAGCTCCTAATTTGGCACACCACAACATTGAAAAGGTGGGAGAAGGAAAACCAATTTCATGAAGTAGAAACTTAACCATTGGGCTTCATTTGCCATTTTGGCTAATGCTCTATATTCAAATTCAATTGAAGATTTAGAGATAACCTATTATTTTTAAGATACCAAAGAGATGAAATTTAGACTATAAATAAATAAATTCAGTAACAGATTTATGGTCATACGGAAGGCCATAATTGTCAGCTTCAGAGTAGGTATAAAGTTGAAAATCCAACGACTAGAAAATGAGAAAACCATGTTGAATGGTGCCATGCAAGTAGTGAAAATGCATTTAACTTGCTTGTAGTTTTTACATTTGGGATTATATTTGTATTAAGAAATTTAGCTGATAATAAAGGCAATATTGAGCTGGATAATACTAAGATACTACAGGCTATCAACAAGTTTCCTTCATAGTATGTAATGTTCAAATTGCACTACAAATGAGAGTAAGTTTGGAATTAAAGGGAGTGACTGAAGAAAGGGCTGACTTGGAATTGAGCATGTGACTTTCATTAAAAGGATCATAGATGTACTTTGGTTGAGTTAATAGTAACCTATACATGGTTTTTATTATTTTGATACTAAAAAAGTAGTGAAGAGTTCCTGAATCTTTCAAAATAAACTGAGGATAAAAGGTCTGAATAACTCGCTTGATCAAGTCAACATTGCTACCTATTAAGATTATATCAGCAATGTAAATCAAAGAAAATAAATAATCACCATTACTATTGTAAATAGACAATGATGGATTTGGTTAAAAAGCTTTCATCTTAAAAAGAGAAGGAATTTTATAAGATAATGAAACCAACTCCTTGGCATCTATTTAAAAGCAACCTCCTGATGAGATAAACATAAAGTTAATGATGACTATCAGAAAATCTAAGAGGTTAATTCATAAACACTTTCTCATTGAAAGTCCCATACAAGAAAGAATCGGATATGTCTACTTAGCAAATAGTTCAAGACTTGGAGATAACAATACTAAGACTTAAGCAAATGAAGGCAGGTTGAATAACAAGTCTCATGAATTTTTATAATCAATTCCATAATGTTAAGGAAAATCTTTAAAATAAGGTGATCCTTATAATGAGAAATAGTACCATCAAGATTTCTTTAATGTAGAATACTCATTTACAATCAATCAAGTGTAGAGCTTAAGAAACTGGAATTAATTCCTGCATCACATTAGAAATCAAGGTTTTAAGTTCATCATTCCTGGTTGTTTTCCATTTAGGATCCTTGGAAGCTTGGGTGAAACATATAGGGTCAATCTCTTATGTTTAGACTTAAAAGTGTTTAAGTGGTGTCAAGGAGTTGGTTTTGAAGTGGGTGATCATTAAGTGAAGAGAATTATACTAATCTAGAACATTATAGGAGGTAAGGTCAACCTTTAAAGAAGAAAAGCTATTATAGTTGGTTTATTGTTTATGAGATGAGAGTAGGGGACTTGGTTAAGGTTTGGATGGGTAAGGAAGGATATGGTAAGGGAGACATTATAGTATGTTGGTTAATAATAGATTATTGGTTAGTCAAGGTAAAGGAAGGCAATAAAAGACATTTTAGAGAGGGTTATTATAGACTGGAAGATAGCTTACTATATGGATTCAAACCTATAAAGGAAAAAATGAATACACTCATCAAAAAGAACATGAAGAACATGATAAGAAATATAAAAGTTTCTAGTGGTAATTTCTAAGTACTAATAATGCTTATAAATTTTGCTATATCCCAAAACGATACATCTTTTAAAGTGAGGTTTAAGTTTTTTTAGTGTAATGTTTAAGCCAGAGATAACAAAGATAACCAAAGTCTTTTTTTAAGAATTAGTAATTTGGTTTTTTACAAAAAAGAATTTTTAAAGGGCACTTATTGGGCAATATTGGTGTAGAGAGTTTATTAATGATGTAATTATTAACATTAAAAGCATGACCTAGAGATGGCATAATGAAGCATGCATCATTGGTAATATAGTTTCCACTAGGCAATAATTTTTACACTTAACACATCCCTTTTGTTTAAAGGTTTTTGGGCGAGGGCAGTAATGAATTCCATGTTACTTAAAAAACTTGTATAATGCTTGTTATTCTCCCTCCTATCAAACTAAATGGATTTGATTTTATGTTTAAAAAATGTTCAATAAAGTGATGAAATTTAATAGAAGTGATAACAAGTTCAAACTTATGACAGACAAAATAAAGCTAGTAAATTTTGTTAAAGTAATCACAAAAAAAGAATGTAGTACTTGTTACAATTAACAAAACCATATAGTGAAGGACACCAAAGATCACTACATATTAACTCAAGATGAACATTGACATTATTAATAAATAAAAAAAGATAATTTGTATATTTTTCTAATGATACAACCGTAACAAATGGAAGTTTTGTACTTGGAGAAATATAAATACAATATATAAAAGAACTTTGTGAACTACTTTATTATTGCCATAACTGAGACAATGGTGCTAAGTAGAAATGCAACATAAGCTTGAACTAAGAATGAATTTAGAGAAAGAGACATGGGTAAATCAAAGATTCCATTCTTATTATCTCCTTAATAGATTAGATTTCTAGTTGCCAAATCCTTAATAAGAAAGTGATTAGTAAATAATTCAATAGAAGTAGGATTATCTTTGACTTAAAAAGAAAAATAGTAAACTCTTATACACATTAGGCATATGTAACTTAAATTAAGTACCAAAACCTTTAAAATAATGCAAAACATAAGTAATATACCATAAAATAGTGCTAATAATACTGTTTGTATAGTATACGTTAAACTCCCTCACTATCTCTTCGAACCCCACCTTCTGATATAAGGAATATGGCATCATGTTTATGCTAGCTTCCAAATTGGTGAATGCTCTCCCTATTTTGACACCCTTAATAATGCAAGGGATATAAAAATCCCCTAGATCCTCCTTCTTTGGTGGTGTCATCAATTTATTTCTTCCTCTAACTCTGTTTTCACCTTTCCCCTTATTGATTTCATTAGTGTAAGTCATGCTTCCAGTTGGTCGATCATGTCTACAACTTCATTCAGCTCAACTTCCTTAGATTTCCTCATAGCTTTGATCGGGAATGGAATCAGGGGTTGGTACTTTTTATCTCAAGCAAATTCTACCTTGTCAATAAAAAGCATTCCTTATTCTCTTGCACCTTTTCATTCCCCTTATTACTGAATGGATTTGGTTTCGTTGTTCTAAAATGGGATAGGGATTTTTATGTTGATGCTTCTAGGTTGTTTGTAATTCTGGGTCACTTCAAAAAACATTCTTATCAACCTTATTCTTGTCCTTCCCTTTATTGTCTTCATCTTGGTGTGATTCCTCCTAAGTTGCTTGTCTAACAACCATGATTTGTTCTTTTGGATTAGACTCAGTGTTATTTGGAAGGGTTCTTACATTTTGGGTACTTCTGCCAATTGACCTACATGGACCTTCAAGTTATATATCAAGGAGGTGTAGTTTTTCGTAACTTGCTCAAACTTGCCTTTAAGCTTCTTATGTGTTTCCTCCATGCCTCTAATTTTGTCTAAAATTTTATCTAATTTGGATTCCATTGAACTCAATTTGTTTTGCTGGAAATCTAGTGGTCCTTGAGGTCTAAACTGTCCTCCAACATTATTTGACCAAGAGAAGTTTGGGTGATTCTTTCATCTAGGGTTGTATGTGTTGGAGTAGGGATTGTTTCCCCCTCCTCGATTGTATTGGGTTCCCATGTAGTTAACTTGCCCTAATCCATTATCCTTCATCAAGAAGCAATCAACTGTATCATGATCCATCTACTAATAGAGCTCACACTTCAGCTGAACAGTTTTTACTGTATTTGAGGATGAAGCCTTCATGTTGTTTAGCTGTCAACTTAAATTATCAATTTTAGTCTGCATTTCTATCATTTGATCGATAACTATAGCTTCTTTTTGTTCACGGAGAGATGTAGGTTGTCCACTCTGCTTGTTCGTCTATAAATAGTTATTACTCACCATTTCTTCTAACAACTCTTCTATTTCATTAACTATCTTCCTCATAAGTGATCCTGCTGAAGCCGCATTAATTGTAACTCTTGTATATGGGGTTACTCCATTATAGAACATTTGCAAAAGAAATTCTTTAGATAAGTTATGGTGTGGACATTTTCCTTGCAAGTCTTTATATCGTTCCTATACTTCATAAATCGATTCCTCATCATCGTGCTAAAAGTTTATGATCTCCTTGATAATCTTCATAGTCTTGGTTAAGGGAAAGTACTTGTCTAAGAAGGCGTGAACTAATTGATCACAAATGGTGGCATTAATCGGTTTGAGGGAATGGTACTAAGCTTTTGCTCTATACTTTAAAGTAAAAGGAAAGAGTCTCATTCTTACAAAATCCTCCAACATTTGATGATAGCGGAAGGTATCGTAGATTTCAAGGAAATTGACAATATGTGAGTTCAGGTCTTCATTCGTTAATCCATAAAATTGCACATTTTGTTGAAACATATTTAGAAGGCTAGTTTGATTTCAAAGGAAGCTGCTTGCACGGATGGCCTAGCTACACCTTGATTGGCTGCATTAAAGCTAGGTCTCATGAAGTCTATAAGGGTTCTCAGTTGATGCCCTTAGTTTGCTCCTTGATCCAAATCTTACTGAAACTCCTTGACCTTTATTGCTTTTATGGTTTCTTCTTCTTCTTCACACCGAGCTCTTTTAACTGAACATTCTAGACGAGTGATGTTAAGCTCTACAGTTTCATCTATGTGACTCAAACTTCTTGTAACTCTTGTGTTCATGCAAGAGCACGGACACACAAAAAAGGGAAGAACAAAAAACTTAAAACCAAACTATTCTTCATCTTCCCGACAATAGTGCCAAAAACTTGATTGTGTCATTCAAGCTTTAAATTTTATAAACCCTCAAATATCGCAAACGCATTTTTCATGAATGTAGTATAAGAAGTGTCAATCCCATTAAGAGGGGGACTAATCTAATCCTAAAATCTAAGGCCAGAAAAATTATAAAATTATAAATAAAAGATGCAACCAAAATTAATTACGATAATTAAGTTCAACTAATCAAATCAGAAATTAAACACAAAAGTATTAACAAGTGAGCAATATGCAATCATAATAAAAATCAACCTAAGGAATTTACCAATTTATGAGAAAGGGGATTTTACTTATCATTAATGCTAACCTAGCCAATTATGTGTTATTGGAGTGTCCATTCTAGACTATCCTACGGCTAATTACTCTCTTTCAAGTTATAACCATTAAACCCTAAATTATAAACCATATTCAAATTATGGAATTTGCAACCTCTCCATTCACAAATTATCCAAAATCCTAATTATATCAGAAGCACTCTAATAAATTATTAGAACATCATATGAGATCTCTCTCTGCACAATTACTAATATGATTTGTCGTAGTTTCTATTAAATCGCCTACCTCTCATTAATATGATTTAATCATTTTTCATTCAGTTTACCCTCTCAATTTATTACCAATTATGCAAGAACACAATCAATTCATGACATTTATCTAATAAATATAATCAACTAAATTATCATTAAATCAAAATAAAATCTCAAAGGAGAGTTTAAAATATCATCAATATTCCAAATCCTATCATCATACTATCCATCTTAATTATATACATAAATAAAATCAAAACAAAAAGGAAACATGACTTGGAATAGATTATAGAAGGAAGTGGTGACGTCAGAAAATCTCCTAATTTGGGAAGTACATCAAGTCAGCTTCGTCTTCCTCTTCTTCTTCTTCCTTCTTCTTTTTTTTTTCTCTCTCGGTATTCTCTCTTTAAGGTTTCAAGTGTGGCTATATGAAAAAGGCCCCCTTTCTCACCTTTTGTTGTTCTTTAAATAGTCTTTTATGTTTTGGGTTACCCTAAAGTTTTTTTAATGTCTGAAAGGTCCAAAAAGTCCCTCGAAATGTGAAGTTTGTAAATGTTTATGCATTTTCCTGATGTAGGCCACGATTGTGGCTCACATCTGAGCTTTCTATCATGCTCGTGGCATGCAGGCCACAATAGTGGGCCTACGTTATGGCCATGTTCCCTCTGAAACTCCTTCGTTCTTCGATATTAACCATGAAACACTAGCAAACACATCAAGGTACCTCAAAAATATAAAATTTAAGCTTAAAAGCTTATACCAACCTATAAAACACTTAAAACACAAATAATTAATAAACTAACACAATTTTAACCTAAACATATACTAAATGATCAAATTAACGACTAAATACATATCAAACTATGCCCCAAAATATGATGTAATTTGCACTTATCAATATGATAAAATCTTTTAATGAAGTCATATTCTCTATAAGCATCATTATTTACTTAGCTTCTATTCTCCTTTGAAGTCTTCTTCATAAATCCAATATGTTTTCAATCTCAAATTCTGGCTCTATAAGATTTTTAGAATTGTCAGAGTTGTGCATACAAAAAGTGATATGAAAAATTAAAAAATAAAGAAAAATTCAATAAACAAAATAAAAAAGATCTAGTCTAACCAACATGCCAAAAATGGTGTGAAAAACTTGTTATATTATTTTACTTAAGTGTACGATTTAGCTATAGCTGACACAGGTCAATTTTGCAAGTATTATTGGTTAACTACCCATAAGGTAAGTCAACCTTTATAAATAGATAACAACAACAATAAAAGCAAAAATAACCTACTGAAAGTCTCACTGATATGCGGAGTTTAGTAAATCTAGTAGTATGTAGCCTTACTCCTAACTAGTAGAGAGACTATTTTTGAAAAATCCACTTAAAAAAGAAAACAAAAGTATATACATAATAAAATAATAAAATATAACTAATTAAAAGTAAAATAAAATAAAAATAAAAAGACGTAAAAGTAATAATACTAATAAAATAAAAATAAATAAAAATGTATAAATAAGTAATAAAATAAATCATAGAATAAATATAGAACAAGGTAAAGAATAAAAATAAAAGATATAGTAAGTAAATAAATACACAAAAATGAAAGAAGACAAATGAAAAAGTAAATCAAATAAACCATTACAAGAAAAAAAATGTAGGCTAAGTAAGGAAATGTTTAGGTTAAATAACTAAAAGGGAAGTACTATATATAAATAATATTTATAAATACATGAAGACAAAAAATAAAATAAATAAATAATCTAAATACTGATGCGAATTAATGATCAATAATGTACCAAACTATGAAATAACTATATTTATGCTATGTTTACCTAGAACTTTACTATATTCAATTTAACATTTGATTAATGAATCATTCTAGCTTTTGAACTTAGTAAGAGTTCCTAACTTAGACTATATTCTCTCTCTTGACATTTAATTCTTATTTAAAGGTTAATTAAGATAAATCTCTTTTGAATATGGTAACTTAAAAATGATCTAAATTCATTCTATAAATTCCCTCAATAGGTTGTACCTTAATATAAGAAGATCTTGGGGCTTTCTGTCAAATAGTTCACGCTTAAAGCTTTTTATTAACGCTATGTCGTAAACATATATCTCGTCTCTTAAATCTTGATGCATGAATGATACAATGAATCTTTCACTTTTGTTCCTTCGATTCATTCAATATAAAAGGAAGAATAAATCATAAGAAAACTAAAAGAATTTGTTAGAGTATATCACACCATAGGTTCTCCCTACTTAACTTTTGTATCCCAATTATTCACAATCATGTAAAGAATATCAATATAAAAACAATAAAGAAAATAAGATAAAGAAATCATGTTCTTGAATTTGAAGTCTCCAAAAAATTTATCGAAATCTTCCTCTATCCAAAAGTGGTTAATTTTTAATCAAGATCAATGCAAAACAACTTCAAGCTAACTATTTATTGATTTCTTAGCCAAAGGCTCTTATTTTCCTTTTTTGTTGTTTAAAAAAACTGAAACCCTAACTTTTATTAAGCTACACAACCCTAAAAATAAGTTCGTGTCCTTTATAAATTTCTCCAGAAATAACAATGCCAACATAGGTACTTACATAAGACAATGTATGACATTATGTTCTTCATCTTAGAGGGTAACACATGGTATAAAGTGCACTAAAGAAACAAAAGCAATCACATCTATTCATAACCTTCAACTTGGGACCATGTATAGGTTGTTCTCCAAATCTTCCAAAATTGCTCCATTTTGTTTAATTTCATCTCTAAATTTACTTCTTTTCCTTATATAATAAGAAATACGATCTCAAATGACACAAATTCTTAAGTAAATATTAAATCCTTTAAAATAATCTAAAAGATATGCAATATACTTGAAAAGTTCTCAAAATAGTATATGTCTAGCATATATCATAAATGCAACCAATTGCTTGGACATAACTTTAGCCCAGTAGATATAGGCTATAATCGAATCATTTCCATATAAAAATTAGCTAATGGCTTTTTAATTTGTTTGAATTATGCCTTAAAGCCCAAAACCATAAGTTACGGCAAGATTTTTCCATACTACATAGGTAGTATCAGAACCAATAATTTGTTTAAGCAAAGATTCAAATATCAAACCACGATCTAACTTTAAAACTAATTGATCCTTTTAAAGGTAATGGAGACATTTTGGGTTCCGCTTATGATCCACCTATAGTGATGGAGTAAAGAAAGAACTATTAATGTGTCCTATTCAACTGTAAACTCGCAATAACAAGGAAATTTGTTCCACAAAAGGTAATTAGTTGAATTCAATTGCAATTGTAATTAATGATACATATTTAGAGGGATTGAAGGAACAAAGGAGAAAGGTGTGGTTTTCATGGCTGGTATAATGGAGGACATATAAAAAAGGAAGGAAAAAGTTAGTTGCTTAATAAAGAGACTTAGGGTTTTGATACCATGAAAGAGTTTTTGTATTTTCTTTGATTTCCATTGATCATTTGTACGAATATGTATAAATGTGAAGTATAATAATTATTGTGAATATGATTAGTAAAATCAAACTTTAGTTATCATGATAAAAGGAATAATGTTGAATTTATATTTTCCTTATCAATTAATAGTTAAATTGATTACATAATTTAAGAAGTGGCTAACTATACTAAGGTGTTGACTACCAACTTTGAAAAGCTAATACTAAAATTTTATCTTTTTAGGTGTTAAATCCTTACTTTTGTTATAAAAGAACTATATATTTAATGTACAAATGTTAAAATATTTGATTAATGAACAATAATTTAAACAATGAATAATGAGAGTTATTATTATTATTGTTGTTACAAGTGAATTGAATGCTTTGAACCTTAAGTTTTAAAAACCAAGAAACTTTGAATTATATAGCTTCTTTGTATACATTTTCTTTTAAGTTAAGCTTTAATCTTCCGAGGGTTGTGCTGAAAAGATTTAAGTGTAAAGTAATTAACCCAAATTATACTGACTTAATTTTTACCCACTAAAGAAGATTTTGATAGTGGATTTAAGTCCTTAGGGAAGTTCAAAAAGTGGATATAGATCTTAAAGAAACAAAGGTACTATAAAATTATTTTCATATTTCTTCCCTACTCCTTTTGTAATGTATCATCGATTTGTTATATTGCTTGAACTTATTGAATTATAGCTATAATATTGAGACAATAAATTTAAAAGTGTCTAGCTTTTTAAAATTTTTTAATTCAACTCATTACCTTTTAAGTTTTAAATTTAGTGATTAATTTTTCGAAACTTGTACAACTTAAGTCAAAATATTTTATTTGTTGATGCAACTAATAGATAGGCACCTATATGACATTTGGTGGATAAGTCACATTAGGCAAAAATTAATGAAGGTAATGTTTTGACTTAGGTTGTTATTAATTTTGAAATTATAGTCACTAAACTTAAAATTTTGAAAAGTTCAACATTGAATAGAAAATTTTTAAAAATATTTAGTATTTTAAATTTATTGTCCCTATAATATCTGATAAATTTGGACACGAATACCCTATAGGCTCATTAACTATTCTTTAAATTGTCAACGAGGGTTTTTAAGCTTAAAGATCATCCAATTAAACTCCTTTTAGGTGCTTGTTGAACAAAACTTAACATCAAAGCTTAGATCCTTTACATTTGCGTATTGTCTATCTAATGGTAATTGAGAAGAGCTCAAAACTTATCAAAGAGCTTCATCTAGCAAAAATGGTCAAAATATTACACTATTGTTAAGACCATGATTATCTAATTATAAATTGCAATAATTTCTAACATTGGAATGAAAAATTTCCTATTTATCAAAGCAACACATTTTGAACATAATGTTAAAAGATATTTTGTTTCAACGAAATCATGATCACCCACGAGGAGACCGTAACCAACCTAAAGTTATAGACTAAATGCGATCTCAATAACAAAAGGTCATATTAAATATTAATCACGTTTATATATGTATACTCGTAAGAATTGATTTAAAGGAGGTCTAATTTGATGATTTGGAGTTAAATTGCCTATAATTTAACATTAAAGGAGCTCTTCTCAATTATCATTAGATAGACCTGAGGTTGCTCAATTGCCTATAAAGGAATTTAAGTACGTATCTGCATATGATTCCTTTTCACTCCATCCTTCTAACTGTTGAAGATGAGCTCTTCCATTTATTAGATTCTGTCATTGGGATTGAGTAGAAGTCTCTATAGAAGTCCTAGTTTTGCATGTGATATGTTTAGTCTTTTCCTTGTGCCCTAACATCTACACACGCTAGGTTCTCCTTCAATAACCATCAAGAACTCTCTGTTATATATTTCTGTGAAGTATACTGAATAATTCAAAACAGTCTTTCAAATGTCTCCACTTTCCAAAAAAAAGAACCAAGCAAGTGGATCATAAGATGTTCTAAAGTCATTTAGAACATGTTACAAAGTCATTTATACCATGTTGTTTATAATGTTCATCATTTATGCTAAAATGCTTATGGAATGGATTCTTCTAGGATGTTTATACCAATTAGCTACAAGTTGCACTAAGCTAAAGCCTTTTAAGCCTTAAAGCAATCCATGCAATGCTCTAAAGTAGAGGGACTTCAAGTAGCCAAAGTTTCTAGTTGTTAAGGTTAATGAATATCCTAAAAGGGCATTGATTATGAGAATTGATTGCAACAACTTAGTGAGTCAAAACTTTCATTGGTAGAGGAAAGAGAAAGGTTCAGATTTAAGCTTATGATATTTGTTTCTTACTTTTCAAAAGCTTAGTGTAGTGGTTCGTGAATCGTATATGCTTCTCTTCTTTTCAAATAAAAAAAATTATATATAAAGGTTACTTTTCATTCTATTGAAGAGCATAGTGAATTAAAAATTCTAGTGTGACTTGGATATAAAGTAGGTCCAAGAAGATCAAAACGTTAATAGGATTTATAATTATCTTGTGTCTCTCTTCACTTTATCTTTATGCTTACCATACTAAACCGAATATAACATACACTAGATATCCATCATAGCCAAGTAAAGTAGTAAAGTTAATATACTAATACATCATTATGAATTATTTTTAATGAAATATGAAAAATCAAAGTTAGTAATTTATACTTGTTTTATTGATACTTTTAAAAGGTCTTAGAAAGGCTTATGTAAGTGTTAAAGATGGAGAATGACTTTAAAGTCATTTTCAAAGGCTTACAACCGAACGTGACATCTATCAAAAGGCTAAAGCTGTGTACACACTTCCACTTAAGAAATTAATGGAATACATCCTAACTTAAGAGATGAGATTAAAGTAGGCAAAAAAGGACGAAGCTCCTAACAATACTAAAAGTAGTACAGTAAGGTTTACAAATATGACAGTAAAGATAAGGAGCAAAAGTACTTCAAATGGGAGTGATAGTGGAGACATAACCCTCATCATGAAGAAATTGACGAAGCTATTAGAATGGGAAGTTATAAAGTAGAAAGGAACTCAAAGGTGAGCACAAAACTGAGTTTAAGAAGAAAAATAAATTCATTAGCTATGAATCCTATAAATTGTAACGTGTTAAGTCTTAACGTCCTACATGTAAGGAGAACGATAAGTATGAGAAAGAAGAAATCTTAAGATTCTACATGGAAGGACAAGTTTCATGTAAAAAAAATGAATCTTTCAAACGTAATTTATCGATACAAGTTTCATGGTACATGAAAGTAATGTAAATCCAAAAGGGGAAGAAATTTTACTTTAATTACAAAGATTGTAATGCAAAGAGGAAGAAATTTTTAATTTTTAAAAACTATATCCAACATTGAACCAGTCAAAGAAACATGTCATCATCAATATCTTGCTTAAGTTATATGTCTATGAATGAAGATTCATGGTAGAGGACAAAAGGAGAAAGGGTGTTTAAGTTCCAAAAGTTAATTTAGTCAAGTTATGATTACTAGATTAATTTATTTCGAATATTAGTGAAAGTTTCATTCACCTTGGTTTTAAACTCTCTAAAGTAAGCTTATATTGAGGGTACATGTGCTTGTATAATTTTTAAATTAGAAACGATTATAGTTCAAATTTATTACAACCCTTATTAGAAGCAAATTGAGGGAACGGGTTGTAGTGATTTTCTTTTACTTATTGAAGAACATGTCAATTAAGGATGAATCTTCACCTAAGAGAAAGCAAGATGATTATATTGAATTACTCTTCATTTGTGACGAAAGATTTTTGTACGGAGGCTCCTATTTACCTTATTAGAGTATAACAATGGATTCTAAATCTCAAAAAGAACTTAGAGAGTGGAAAAAAGCATTTAAAAAGACACAAACTATTATAAATCATTATATAGTATCTATATCTCTCTCCTTTATTCCATAAGTTATTTATGCAATTAAACATAGTATCGAGAATGTAAATTAAGGGCCTGAAACAATCTAAAGAACCTCGTAGCCCTTATATATAGTAAAAATCAATTACGTAAGGAAAGTTAATCTTGAGAAAAAATAGGAAATTTTATTGGTATGTCTTTTCCTAATACCCCCTTCAAGTTAGAGCATACATATCATAAGCTTAGCGAATAAAAATGGGAATTGTATGGATATAGTTAAATAAGTCAATAAAGAATTTATCATCCTAAATTAATTAAGGGGACTATTAATTATATTATTCATGATTGTAGTGATTTAAAAAATTCTCTAGCTGGAGTCAATTTACATTTGAAAATGATATTTTCAAATATAAACTGTAAATCAATTACTAGTTAGCAAAAGTAAACATGATTGAATTTAAATAGAGTAGATGCTAATTTCGTACTCGATGTTCAATTAGAACATTTGATGATGAAAAGAATAAATTATATATTATAACATTCCATTGACAATTAAGACAAATCACTTTGATATTGCTAATATTTAGGTAGTTATGACATATTACTAGATATCAATCTTGACATATGATTATAATTATTTAATTAAAAATTTAAAGACAAATCAAAACGTATTTAATTTATTTAATTCTAATTATAAATTAGAATTATCAATTATAATTATTGCTACCATATTAGAAACCTAACGAACATAAAAAGCATTTAAAGAGAAAAGTTAATTTAAATTAAATTAGAGTTAATTTTGGAGTTTAAGAAACTTCAAGAATCAAATATGTGATATTTGATTTTGTCAAGATTAAATTATAATCATAATTAATTTATGATTTAATTGTAATTAATAATTTCATTTTAATTTAAAAAACTCCATAGTGTTTTTCTACAAATAGGAAAAACATATCAAGGAATCAACACTCTTGTCTTTTCCTCTCTAATGTAAAGTTCTTTTTTTTTTTTTACTTGGAAGATACTATTAAAGGTTGAACATACAAACAACTCATGGTTGAATACTCTAGAAGAGAAAAGTTATGTGGATTTCTAAACTAGGTATGTTTTAACCCTTTAATTTTTATTCATATTTTTTAAGTTATTCAATTAAAAAGAACCTTTAAGAAATTGTAAAAAAAAATCATTGCCATAGTAATTTGATCATTATTCCTTATATTAGTATCAAATCCTTCTTTAATTCTTTATCTTGAATCAATTACATGATTATTATTGATTTGATAACTTATTAAAGCTTCAAAAGATTTTTTTATAGATCTACCTAATACAAATTAGGCTATATCTGATTATGGTTATTGTTTATATTACATACCTATCCTTTGCTTTGAAGCTTCTGGAAAAACTTATTCAAAGTTCCTATTATTTTGTTGCAGAGACAAATGGAGAAGACAAAGATGATGTCAGAAGCAACGAAACTCACCAGATGTTAATTACTAAGTAGTAAGCGTAGCATTTAAATAAAAGCTCATGGTTGTAATCCTACACTAGAATACACTGAATATAATACTGTCTATATTAAAGCTAATCTATAACGACTATACTGGCATATAAAAATCGAATGGAAATGTTCCCTCTCTTTCTAAATCTAGAACGATTCTATGTATCTCTCTCTCTAATGTTTTTATTCATTCTCTTGTATCAATATCGCAACAACATTTTGGTACCAGAGCATTCGAATATGGGAAACGATTATGGCGGAAAGCATGAGAGGCACCAAATTGCAGAGGGTTAAAGAGAGTTTGAAGGGCTTAACGGAGAGGATGTTTTTGGAGTCACAACATAGGAGTGAGCGAATGTTTTCAGAGATTCAAAACAGGACAGAAAAGATAGGAAAGTAGATGATGGATCTAAGAACCTTGTTTCTGCACAATTTGCACAAACAAGGGGGAGAAGTCGAAGTAGCAAAACCTACACCATAGAGTAGTCCAGGGAGACAGGAGAGGGATAAAAATGTGAGACCCATGAGGATGAGTCGAATCGAGTTTCCATCGTTCGACAGTGAGAATGTCAAGCTATGGTTTTACTGTGATGAGCAATTTTTTCATTTAGACCAAGCTCTAGAAAAGACGAAGATGAGCATAGCTATCTTACATATGGAAGAACATTCTCAGGAGTGGTATCGATTATACATTAGAAATCGTAACAAGATAGAGATGATTGAATGGGATGAGTTCACTAAGGCTCTCAACAGTTTGATGTGGATTTCTTTGATGACCCAGTAGGTGACTCCAAGGACAGAAACATAATGGAATAGTAATGGATTGTTGTGCATAGTTTGATCAGCACTCCTATAGATTAACACTATCAGAAGAATATTTAGTCAGTTTTTTTTTTGTTAAAGGACTTGAACCTGAGATTGGTGTAACAATGAAATTACATGAACCTCATTCCTTGCATCAGGTATATACATTAGCTCCTAAACAAGAGGCAATAAATATCAACCGGAAACACTGTGTTAACCTAAAGAAATGCAACGAAGAACATGAATAGTGGTGGTAATTTTAACTTCAATCCACGGGGACAACAGGTAGCCAATATAATCAAAAACTCAAGTTTTAAGGGAATATTACCTACATCAACTTCATCGTTGCGGCCGACATCATCTGTAAGACCCTTTAAAACCCATAAGCACATTAGTAGTAAGGATTTTGATGAAAAAAGAGCAAAGGGGCTCTATTTTTGGTGTGATGAGAAATATAGCTCGGTCCATAAATGTAAGAAGAAGCAACTATAATTTAACGTAGTTTCAGGAGAGGAAGATAGCGGGAAAAATTTGCTAGAACTAGAGGAGGAAGAATCTAAGGGAAATCCAGGAGAAGAAGACTGTCTAATGGTCTTAATGCAACTAATGTTGGGGTTGTTTGGGAATACTGAGTTTTAAAAAATAGGATTAATGGGAATGCATAGGATCCTCATACTGATCGACAATGGGAGTACACGTAACTTAGTGGACACATCAGTAATAAGAAAAGAGGGGTGTGATATCTAGGAGATAGAACTGATTTCCATCACAGTAGGAGGTGGAATGCAGCTGAAATGTCATCAATGTGGCAAGAATTTCAAATGGACTATGTAAGGGGCACAATTCACCACGGATGCATTGGTGTTGACGTTGAGGGGATGGGACATCGCATTGGGCATACAGTGGCTGATTAGGTTGAATGATGTATTATGCAATTTGAGGGATCGAACAATGACGTTCAAGTGGGAAGGACGAATAATGATGTTAAATAGAAATCCAAAAGGGAAGTCTCAGGTCATCTTAAGTAAGGAATTCTAGAAAACCTTACGAAGTTCAACAGGTGGACAACTATTTATGATGTAGCTTATAGTTCCCATTGAATATCAACTGCAACAGATGAGGATGAAGGATGAGTAATGGAGTGCGTTTGATGAGATCAACCCAATTTTGTCAGAATATGTAGAGGTTTCTTAGGAACCGACTCACCTCCCACCGGACCACAAACACAATCATCAGATCGTCTTGAAGGAAGGAGTTGAAGCCATTAACATGCGTCCATATCGATATTTGGGAACATAAAAGGGTGTAATAGAATAGTCTATTAAGGACCTCATGAAATAGGGGTTCATTCGACACAACTACGGTCCTACGCATCACTGATGGTCTTAGTCAAGAAGAAGGATGATTCATGGCATATGTGCGTGGACTATAGGGAGCTGAATAAGTATACGGTGAAGGATAAATTTCCTATACCACTTATTGAAGAGCTATTAGATGAGCTGCACAGAGCCAATTGGTTCACCAATTGGATTTGCCCTCTGGATACCACCAAATTCAGATGCAGCTGAAAGACATCCCGAAAACATCCTTCAAAACACATGAAGGCCATTACCAGTTCTTGTTTATGTCGTTTGGGTTGACAAACTCTCCCTCAATATTTTAGAGACTGATGAATGAATTACTTAAACCATATTTGTGTCAATTTGTTCTGGTATTTTTTGATGATATACTAATCTACAGTTCATCGTTGCAATTACATGTAGAACACATTTCTGTAGCCATGCAAACATTGAGAAACAACCAATTGTTTTAAAAAGGGAGTAAATGTGTGTTTGGGGCGCAACAAATGGAATATTTGGGATACAACATTTCAGAAAGGGGAGTAGCTACTAATACCTGGACGGTTAAAACAATTAAAGAATGGCTGAAACCTAAAGGGATTAAAGAGCTCAGAGGTTTTCTGGGAATTACTGGGTACTATCGGAGATTCATTAAAGGATATAGGTTGATAGCTAAACCACTGACATAACTCTTGAAAAATAAATGTATAGCTAATTGGGACTGGCAGCAAGAAGAGAAGACATCTTTTGAGAAATTGAAGAAGCTAATTATATCAACTCCAGTGTTGGCGCTGTCGAATTTTTCAAAAAAAAATTGTGGTGGAGGCAAATGCAAGTGGGTAAGGCATTAGGGTTGTGTTACAACAAGATGGCCACCCTATTGCCTTCCTCAGTAAGTCACTAGCCAGAAGACATTATGGATTGTCCACTTACGAAAAAGAATTTCTAGCAGTAATTAAGGCTATCAAGTATTGGCAAAACTATTTGAGTTGCAAACCATTCATTGTTAAAATGGACCATAGGAGCCTTAATTATTTGTTGGAGTAGCATCTATCAACCCCTTTCCAACAATCGTGGTGTTTTTTGGAAGGGAATGGCTAGGAATCTTCAGAATTACTACAACTAAGTAAAATACCAAAAGGAAGCTGGCGAGAGGTTAGTGTCGACTTCATCGAGGGACTTTTTACATCAAAGGAAAAGACAGTCATTTTTGTGGTTATCGATCGATTTACAAAATACTCCCACTTTATCCCTGTGAAACATCCCTATTCTGCTTGTGACATTGTGGAATTGTTCCTTAATAATGTATTTAAATTACACGTTATGTTAAATTTGGTAATTGGTGACAGAGACTGACATGCCTCTATCTTGTAATGACTAGGCGACCTGCCCGGCACTCCATGGAGACTCTTTAGTCTATATCTGAGTTGGCTGAAAGTTCCCATAAAGCTAAGCCTATTTCCTTTGTTATGGAAAAGCTTTAATTCATAATATGAAATGTAAACAGTGAAGTTTTGTTTTTCAGTTTATTAAAAATTTTAGCAACACATCGACTGTATTTTGACATCCTAAAAATTTTAAAGTCCATGTAAAAGTTCAAAACACTTCTATTATTACATCAATATCTCAACTCCAAATTGTGGACTTCAAATCCACTCACATACAGTCTCAAATAGTTACATAAATAAACTTCGAAAAGCTAAAACAACGTTATGCATTCCATTTAAAAATCTTTATACACATGTACTTTCCAAAACATGTTCAAAGGTATGCAATAATTGTAAAAAAAATATGTACAAGGAAAAATAAAAATGCCTACATAACAACACTTGAAGAAGTTGACTATTCGCTAGGTGAAATCCCTGCTACTAAAGCCCCTGAGCGTGCATCTGGGAAGTTTTATTTTGAAACATAAAATAAATGGTGAGCTAAGCGAGCTCAATAAGTGTTAGAAAATAATTTCTTTTTTTATTCTTTTCATAAGATCAATGCATACATAAGACAAAACTTTTTTTTAGATCAAGTTTCACTTTCTTGTAAAGTAAATAGTTTTGGCAAACAATACTTTCATGAATTTTCTTTTAAAACATAGTCTATCACTAATTTCTTTTCCATATGGTACCCTTAAGTGTAAGGCCACGGAGTTGGTTTTGCATCGATTACCTATGTCTAGTTAACCTTTATATATCGATTATTATGAAACTAGTTCTGCATCGCTTACTGATAATGATACTAGCTCTACATATAAATCAGTGGTTACAGAGTTGGTTCTGCATCGTTTACTAGTAATAGTGCTAGCATAATATATACTCCACAAGTGCAGAGGGTGAATCACAAGACATGCTAACAAACACAACACCACCTATGTTAGTGACAGAAGTCCCCTAAACACTGCCATGCACGTTAGGACGTACTTTGATCGATATAATTGTATGTATAAATACCTAACGACGTACTATAGGCTAAATCACAATTCAATGTCAATTCAAAGCATGTGTACATCTCATTAGTTTCCAAGTGCATTCAAAACTCAATTCAATGCTAAATCAAAGCATATGTAAATCTCATTCAGATTAAACTTTAATTCAAGTAGTGGCACCAATGGAATTATTCATAAACATACTTTTCATAGTAAGGTGAAAAAACCATCTTTACAAAATCAATTTAAAGGTACACTCACAATTTTTCGTTTATCATAAATTTCCCTCACGTGTTTGGTGCTTTTCCTTTATTAGTTCTGAGTCTAAAGTGATCGAGAAAACTTTATGATCTTACTCAGCTATGAAGGAGACCTCTGAAGGGTTCCTAAAACCTACCAAGTATATCCATAACTTACCACCTTGTTTTACAAATTTTATAACAAAGGGCTTAGCCAAAATCTTAGCATTTAGTAAGATTAAAATTTTGTTTTCTTTTCATTTAACCATTGAACAACTTCCATGATTTACACATGTTGTCTTCTTTCCATTTAAATAACGTACATAGTATATACCTACTGTTTTCCTTACTTTGAACTATTAAACTATATAGAAAATACATGCTACCCTTGAATAACCATTAAGCCATATATATAGCATCTACATGTTGCCAATTAATGCCCATTGAATAACATTCATAAGACATGGGCATACATGTTGTTTTCCTCTCCATTTACCATGCTTTTTTTCTCTTCATTTAACCATGCCTCCAGTTGTTCCTTAATTTTCACAAATCAAACATTCAAATTAGGTTATGAAGTCTTCTAGACATTTGTTCCCCTAGTCCTATGTCTCTAGTTTTCATATCATCAAAAATCATGTCATTTCACCTTCTAAATTATGAAAAACATACCAATCACAAGCTGCTTCAACACAAGGACAATATCAGGTTACCATAATCAATTCAATATCATTAAGCTAGAATTAGGTTTAGGTATCTTCTAGATTTTTTAGTGCTATGTATTAGGTTTTACTTATAGTTGGAATCACCCAATTTGGAGTTTTGTAGACTAAGTTATGGCTAAAACACTAGGACTATTCAAGAAAAATGAGAATCCTAATACAGATTTTCACTAAACATAGTTAGTACCACTTACCACTTTCTTCAAATCATGCTCAAACTTTCATGCAATTCATAAGGAAATTCGTGTTTCTAGCTTAAGCATTCATGTGACCAGCTAAAAAGGATGGACAAGAGTGGTTTAACATACCTAAAATTAGATGGTAACATGCTGCCCATCTTTTACCTGCATGTAGTTGGCGTTAATGGAGGTGTTGTCTATGGTTGGAGGCTTAAACAATATGTTGAATTTATTTCCCAAAGGCAATAACTTGCAAGACCTATGTGTGAAGGGAGCAACTTCAATTATTCTTCAATAATTCTAGTCAAAGGAGAGCTAAAGTTTTAGTGGAATAAAGGTGGAGCAGGTCTCATCATCTTTGTTTCACATGCTACACGTTGAAGGGGATGTCCACACTTTGCAAGTTTAACTTCCAACAATTGTCCATTGTTTTGTACCTCACCATCTTTGTTTAATTAAGCCATTAATCCCTTGTAACATCCACAGCAATACTTGTCTCCCAAATATAACAAGTTGTACATTTTTGTCTCACCAAAATGACACATGTCCACACCATGAATTTGTCTCTCATGTAATGAATTTTATGTCTTTCACATCTACTCCTTCATAAACGTGACAACACAAGGTTTTCATGTATTATTGTTCCAAAATAATGAGAACTTCTTCATGTATGTGACAGCTGCTACTTAAGGTTTATTCACATGTACATGTATTATTTCTTATCCAAAATAATTAAATGGCTTAAGAAAAATCTGTCTAATTTTGGTAGAAATTTCATGTCCACTTAATAACATGTTACACCTAAATATATCAACATATAAGTTGGATCGAATTACTTTAAGTATCCGTAACTATGACTGATTCTTATGTCCTTATGTTTCATCCCAAGAATGTTTCTAATTTACTTCACAATAATTTAAATCAGAGTCAATCTTGATCTATCATAAATCCATCCGATTGAAATTATTTATTTATTTATTTATTTTGGTCTATTTCCATACCAGTCAACTCTAATATTTTTCGACCATCATTTGGCTTTAATACTCATTCAAGGGTTAGGTTCCTAATTCACCTTTTAGCAAAAATAAAATTTACATTTACCCGAAAACATTATTCATACGAAATGAAATTTTATAAAAACTTGAAAAGAAAAGTTTGAGGTTTTACAAAGACCCTATTTTCCTGAGTAAATTCTGGCAAGAACTTCTTCGATTGTAAGGGATTCATCTGAAGTACTCCACAACTTATCACCCTCAGAAAGATAGTCTTATAGAAGTAGTGAATAAAATTATGGAAACCTATTAACGATATTGTTGTAGTGAAACACTCCAATGATGGTGCGGGTGGATACCGTTGGCTAAGTGGTGGTACAATACGATATACTGTTCATCTATCGCCTCACACCTTTTGATGTCTTGTATGGCTACTTACGACCGGTTTATACACCTTATATAGCGGGAGAATCAAATGTGGTAGAGGTCGATCAAGTTTTAAACGACAGGAAAGCAATGACCAACGTGACCAAATTTCACTCGTAGAGGGCCCAGAATTGGATGAAACAATACGTCTACTCCAAACAATTAGAACGTGAATTTAAGGTGGACGAGATGGTATTATTAAAGCTACAGCTATATAAACAGTATTCCCTCCACAGGAGAAGCAACCAGAAGTTATCTCCACTTTATTATGGGCCATATAGAGTGATACAACGTATGGGGAAAGTGGCATACAAGCTTGAGCTACCACCAACATCCTCGATACACCTTATGTTCCACGTATCACAGTTGAAGAAGGCATACATGGAGCAACGTAGAACTTCATTATCGTTACCAGAGTTCCTCACCACTGTCGAACGTTTACTTTTGGCAGTATTGGGAAGACGCATAGCTAAAAGAAATAATCGCGCAGTTACTCAGCTGTTAATTCAATGGTCGGACGGACGGTGGGAACACCAATGCAACATGGGAATATTTTGTTTCTTTAATAATCCAATTGCATTCCCTATGTCTTTTATTTATGGAATATCAATTGCATGCATTATGGGTTTACGTGTTTTATTTTTGAAAAACAAATATTGATTGAAACTTTATGTACGCCTCTTTATATCTTTAAGGTTTCTAGAAAATGTGTGAAAAAGTTGATTGAGGTTGTAAATATAGTGTTGATTTTCTGGAAACTGTTGTGTTTTTATTCTCGTTGTTTTGCTTTTATGGAGGATTTATTTGGATTGTATTTATCTTCACGATTGATCTTCACCAGCAGCAACGCTAATTATTGGTACTTGGGGATGGAGCCAGTGGCGATAATTACCAACTAGGGTAAGGGTGAAAATCACCCTAGGAGGGAGAGAAGCAACATGTGAAGGAGAAGCAAAGATGAAAGGAGGAGATGACACATAAAGAAGCACACCAGTAGTAGAAGGTGATGGAGAGCATAGGCGATGAAGGTGCAAGAAGATCATAAATCCTAATTCAGAAAATTATGCATCGATAGTCCCCCATTCCATTTTCAATTAAGCATTTATATTTATATTATATTATTTTTTAATAAGATTAAGATTAAATTTGTTAAAATTCTTAATAGATCAAGAAAACTATTTTCAAATTACTTGGAAATTTTTAATTTTTTTGTTTTATTAGGAATGTTTGGGATATTTAATTTAATTTTAAAGACTTAAATTAAATTAGTTAATAAATCAATATTTAGAATAAGGAAATTTTTAAAGGATTATCTTTTATAATTAGATTATGTTACAAATAATTACAGTAAATATTTTAATTATGATGCATTATTATTTTTAAAATTAAATTAATTATTGTTACTTATTTATTGAGAGTCTAAACCGAGTACTTGGTCAGAAAGAGATCCTCTGTTCTACCCAATTCTAACCTGTTTCTTCATTTTCATCCACACATTTATACGAGTCGAGTACTTAATCTGGAATGGATCTTCAATTCTGCCCAAGTACGGTACAAAGGATCTCATTTAACTTGGTCACCAATAGCTGTATCTTGTCTTTTCGACGAGACTAAACAGGGTAATTGGTCACACCTATAACTGTATCTTCTTTTTTTGACTTCATTTGCCTTGTACAATGATGAAATTCCCTTCCACTATAAACTTATCATATCTCTCGTTTCTATCTTGGCCTAATTCGAGCATATAACAAGACCACTTAACCCACAATACCTACAGCACCTCGACCATACTTCTTTGTATGATCGTATTTCAACTCATCAGCAAGTAACCTGTTATGATCGTATACTTCTTTGTATGATCGTATTCCGCTGCCCGTTAACTTCCTCCTTCGATACATGATTATGACAAATTTGAAAACGAGATGCAAAAAATGCTACATATTTGTATATTCTTTCCATTCAGTGTTGCACCTTCTGGATACATTGGAACCATGTAATAGTCATCAAGTAAACTGTTATTCTGGAAATTGTGGGAGTGATGACTCGTACAACATGATTCAGAGGAGGTGAGAGTCGTCATTTACTGATATACGAGTACATCCTTTCAGTGTCTACCGAAGCCAATCCCACCCCACTTAAGGATTAAATACTTCTCTTTTCCCATGCAAATACTGAGATTCTGAAACTATGGAATCAATTCCCAGCAGGTTAAACCTTAAAACCTTTTAAGTTACCGTATTTGCCCTCTTATCCAGAAAGAAGATTGTCATTATCAAGAAACAACTGTGGGTTTCTACTTTCTACTTTCTACTTCTTTCCAGATGAAATTAGACTTTCTGAGACATGCATTTCAGAGAGTGATGGCCGCAGTACCAAATATATCAAAGGACCCAGGAATGGCACCAGTGATATTGGGAGAAGCCAAGAGCCTTTGTCATACCTGAGAACCAAGATACAACGTTCAGTGTAACGCTGCAAAAAGAGCACCAAGTGGCTTCCAAAACCATTTAAAGAAGGCTAGTATGCTTTAGAAGTCTCACCATTTCCTGGAAGTCATATCATTGTAAACCCAGAAAGGAGCAAATGCTGATAACAGTGAAAAGTCAAGGCTGGTGATGTGAATCTGTAACATGGACCATTAGTTGAGAGCCATAGCTGTAGAGCATTTAAATGCTTAATGGGCTGCAGTTTAAATCCTAGTTGATGGTTGATGACATATTATAGTGGTGAACACAAAAATCGACAGCACTTACAAATTTGCTTTCCCTTACATACTGATAAAACTCCCTCCAGTCAGCACCGTTTGCTATGCCTGCATAAAGAACTAAACCAAGTCCACCAGCCAACGATACCTGTTTTGTAATGGGTTGACATTCATTATCCACAAGTAAAGATAAGTTGACCTAAGTACTGTTACTTTTTGTAAACATTACATAGCTTAATGGAGCTCAACAAGAAAAAGTCTCCGCTGCTCAAATGCCAAATTATGTTACATATGGCTTACTAAGGGAAGAAATGAATCGTATAATAAACTTAAGATTCAAGAATATTGTTTTCTTTTTAGGGAAATCAGTTAAAGAAGAAATGTGCTGGAGCAATTTCAACAATCTATAAATCAGTAACCTAAAATTAAACATTTTGTGTATCGAACTGCAGAGAAGTGACAGGAACACATCAAACCTGGTTTTCTACGTAACTAAATTTGATTGCTTTCATTCCAAACTTTCAGCCAAATGTAGGTGCATGTGATTACAGAAAACTATTATAAGATGTTGGATGCTTGTGTTTATATTTTATTTATGTTAGTTTTTGTTTTCTTTGATACAAGAAAAAGAAGTAAACTGTGAGATGTGAATTATTTATGTTAGTTTTTGTTTTCTTTGATACAAACAAAATAAGTAAAGTGTGAGATGTGAAGAATACGCAAGCCACCACCAGCATGATCCTCGACACTAATACCAACAAGCTTTCTCATGCCTCTTTATTTATTCATGTATGATTTTTTGTATATACTATGTGCATTTGTTGTTTGCTGTGTATCACTTTCATACATTGAGGATAATGTGTTGTTCAAGTGTGGAGAAGTGGTATGCAAATTGCACTGAATATTGCATGTCTTATTTAACTCCCCTTTTTTCACGATTTTTCAGGTTTTTGGGTATTGTGTGGATGTTTAGTGGCTGAAGTTTTATATGAATTAGCTTAATTTTGAACAATGTTGTTGAACTGTTGATGTGTTAACTTAGGAAGTTAGATTATAAGTAGCTTTAACATAAACATGTGTGTTGATTAGAAGAGGACACTTGGTTTTACACTTAATGTTTCTAATTCACACGTGGTTACCGTTAGAAGCCATTAGATCAGTAGACAATCTTAGTTTCCCTTTCATGAAAATAATAAGCTAAAAGATATGAAGTAGGTAAAAAAAAGAAAAAGAAAAGAGTGTGTGTTAATAACTATTTTGCTGAATAGAACTAGTAGCTAGTTATGACTTGTCATCTAGTTAAGTAACTGTGGGGCATTCATCACAAATATTTGTATTCGCATCAAAAGGTTAGAATAACGCTCAAACTAAGTCAGCTTAATAAATAAAAATTGTGGCCTAGTTGAGTAATCGGGGACATTTATCACCAATGTTTGTCGTCGCGTCAAAAAACTAAGTCAATGTTACAAAAATGAGAAAAAAGTATGTGTAATAAAAACCTACTAATATGATAAATTAGCTTAAAATTTTCATGAAGGAATAACTTGGATTGTTAACCATTTAAATGATCGATAATTATAAGTGCATGTCTATAAGTGACAGGTTTAAATTTGAGTTGTTTATATCTTAATCGATGTGTATGTTTATATTAAAGTATGTAGGCATAACGGAATAAGTCAATACATTAAACTTGTGATATAACTATTGTTTACGATTAAGTTGATTACATAACTTTCCGAGTCAGTAGCCATCAATTTTGGTATTGTATGCGTGTATGTTTTTGTGTATTTGTGTACTTCATATTATTTTTGTGTTTGATTTTGCTTATGTACAAGCAAAATAGTTGACATTTGTACATACTTTTCTTAAGATAATTTGTTAGTTAATCGTGATAAATTGATTGCTGTTAACTTTGTTTAGTTTATGTTTTGTTTTAGTTTCATATAATTGCAAGATTATGTATGAATGTATGTAAATATGCATGAATTAGGTCTTTAAGATTAGGTTTTGCATTGCATTATTGCACGTCTTTTTCTTACATGGTATTAATTGCATGTGTTTTAGGCATGATTAAGTGATTAATTTTATTATTAATCAATAGGTTTGAAGGTGGTTTTAAAGGATGGAAGGATAGAAGAACCAAAGAGAAAGCAAGTCATGTGACCCAAAGGAAAGCTGAAATTTTCCTAGGCCGACCCATCACCAATGTTAAGCTTTCGCAAGATATAATTCTTATTGGCTACTTTTTGTTTTGATCCAAAAGAAAGAGGAAAAATTCAACTTCAAATTGGTAAAGTAACGACCCAATTTGGATAAAAAATCAATAAGATATCACAGATTAAAGTCAAGATAGAAAACAGTTTTCTGAAAAATTCTAGCTGACAACTTCCTCCTTCCTACATCTTTTTAAGCATTAAATGGGGTATAAAAACTCAATTTTAAACCCTAAAAAAGGGATGGTCATACAAGACATTTGAGGGAGAGAGAAGAGTGCATTTTTTAGAGAAAAACCAAGAGAATTCACGATGGAATCAAAGGATTTCAAGGAGACACAAAATTGTCACCATAGAATTCCAGCTTTGCTCTTCAACATATAATCCTTACTTTTTTCTCAAGATAGTTATTAGGGTTGTTATTGCCTAAACTATGTAGTACCTCACTTTATTCAATGTTATGGATGTGTTTAATATTTATGGTATATGACTGTCCATACTTAACTCACATAGAGATATGGAGTTAAGAAATATATTAGCAAGTGCCATAAGAGCAGGCTTACACCCAGAACAATCCATATATCAAGTTACCTTGCCATTTAGACAGCCACTTTTCCATTCAAGATCTCTCTTCAAATGGTCAGGTAACTTCATCTATGGAGTATTCTTAGTGTAAGCCCACTCTCATGGCACTTACTAACACATTTCTTAACTCCATATCTCTATGTGAGCTAAGTATGGACAGCCATATAACATAAACACCAAGCACATCCATAACATTGAATAAAGTGAGGTATTACATAGTTTAGGCAATAACAACCCTAATAACTACTTAGAAATCCATCAAAATCTCATCCAACATGTTCATAACATATCCATACATCCTTCTCAATTAACAAAATACAACAAAGAAGCAAGAAAAGAGAAGAAGTAAGGCTTATATGTTGAAGAGCAAAGCCGGAATTCTATGGTAGCAATTTTGTGTCTTCTTGAAATCCTTTGATTTCACCTTGAATTCTCTTGGTTTTTCTTTCAAAAATGCGTTCTTCTCTCTCCCTTAAACATCTTGCACGACCTTTCCTTTTCTAAGGTTTAAAATTGAATTTTTATACCCCATTTAATGCTTAAAATGACATAGGAAGGAGGAAGTTGTCAGTTGGAATTTCCCAGAAAACTTTGTTTTCTGTTTTGACTTCAATCCGTGATATCTTATTGATTTCTTATCCAAATCGGGCTATTATTTCACCAATTTGAAGCTGAATTTCTCCTCTTTCTTTTGGATCAAAAACAAAAAACATCCAACAAGAATTGTATCTTACGAAAGCTTAACATTGGTGATGGGTCAGCCCAGGAAAATTTCTTTCCTTTAGGTCACATGACTTGCTTTCTCTTTGGTTCTTCTTTCATTCCATCCCTCAAAACCACCTTCAAACCTATTGATTAATAACAAAATTAACCACTTAATCATGCTCAAAACACGTGCAATTCATACCAACATTAATGTAAGAAAAAGACGTGCAACAATGCTATGCAAAACCTAATCTTAAAGACCTAATTCACACACATTCATACATAATCATGCGATTATATGAAATTAAGACAAAACATAAGCTAAACAAGTTAACAATAATCAATTTATCACGATTAACTAACAAATTATCCTAAGAAAAGTATGTACAAATGCCACCTATCAGAACATATGAACACAAAGTTACTAGAACAATTTTAATGTCTTAATGGGCTATCAGATAACATGAAATCTTGAGCTTGACCAATCTGCCAAGATCTTCAGGAGATCCTTCTAGAGCTGCAAGTTTAAGGGCTATCAGATAACATGAAGTGCAGAGATGGTAGAAAAGAGGAGGCACAATATCTAATAGAATTTCTTCTATGAATGGCACTATTCGAAATAAGGTACTAACTTATTTTGAAATTCTTCCACACTCTTCAGATAATCTGGAGAACCTTCTTTGCAATTGACGAGGTTTACAAAACCTTGGAAATGCTTCATGAATAGTGCCATACAATGTTTAGCACACAGACAAAAGCTTGTAGTCTATTTTCTTGGAGATTATGGCAAAGGAATAAATCTTAACATCCATTGGGCATAGAGGAGTGATAACATTAGCTTTTAGATCTGATAAGGAAGTCATGGGATCCTGGAGCAATTCTAGTAGCTCTAAGAATATTCAAGTCAAAGCTTGCTTGATTTGCTCTTCAGTATCGATTAGATGATCATGATCCTTTTATGACATCCTATGAAGATAAAATTAGTTTGATTGCTATTGTACTTACTTGGAAATTGAAATTTAGGAACTGGAGTTACATAGGAAATTGGGCAACATTTTGGCCTTGTTTTTAAGAATTACAATGCAACTTTCGAAGAAACAAGGGCAATAATCAAGTGTTTTCCTTTTGAATAGCTCTAAGGGAATAAAACGTGCTTTAAGACTCACAAGCTGGACGTAGAAGAAAGCATATCCAATGATTTGGATGAAATAAGAGAAGCAATGTAGTGGATGCGGAAAACGGAAGCCAATGGGTGTGGTCAAAGAAAAGTTAGACATAGTTTGAGAATAAGAAATTTGTTAAAGACCCTTAACAATAGACCAAGAAAGAGAAGAAAAAAGGTTCTATTTGGAGAAGGTGAAGATTACGATTTTTATATCTTAGAAATTTGGGAAAAATTCATTGCCAAATCCAAGTATAAAAAGCATCATTTATCGTCTTAATATATGGTAAACCTTGTGAAGAAAGGTAACAAGGAAAGGCTTTACTTAATAACAATGCTACTATTCCAAAATCAAAGGCTGTGATGTATAAAGTTAGTGTTTTCATTCATAAACGAAAGATGTATTTGCTATCTAAAATTCCAAAAATTTACAAATACAAAAGTAGCCATTAAAATTCAATTTAAGCAACTTTCTATTGCTAAAGTTGATGTTATTAAAGAAGTTATAGATGTTAAAGAACTTGACTCTTGATATGGTAATTCTCATATACGATTTTTACTGAAACATGTTGGCAAATCCACAATCGCAAGGACATGTGATGCACAAAAGTGCTTGAAATAAGTCAACTTACATATATGCATGGTGCAAGTAAAGGTTTACTTGTCGGAGCCAGATTTTATTCGAATCTGAGGAGATTGATGCAAGAGTCTGACTCAAACCTAAGAACTTTATTTTGTTTATTCCTAATCAGTATTGTGTCCTTATTCAGTTGGTCTTTGAAATGTTTTTCCTATTCAGCTTTTGCATTCCAATTTTAATTAAAGAAGGTTTTTGTTATACCCTAATTGTTTCAACCTCTATCACCCCAATTCTAGCCAAATTTTGTTGAATGTCATCTAACCTCTTTCCCCACATCAAGATGGACGAAAATTCATATATGCATCTGGCTTCTAACCATGCTCTAATTTGTGAGTGAAATGTAATCAATGTTGCAGAACCTTTCTTTTTCTGTATTAATTGACTAAGCAACACCATATGTAAGCGTGAAGCAACAAATCCAAGTTTATGCAGCATGCTTACGGTTGTGCATAATACAATTTGCATATTGTAACTAATTAGATTTGCTAAATGCAGTAGAAGATCAATCACATGACAAGAGATATCCCATGTTCAATACCATATTAGTAATGCAGATGAATTGATGGTCCCAATGTGGAAACACTCTCAAAATTAAAACCGAATTGGAATGGAGAAAATGAGAACTTATATTAACTACTTACCCCAGCAGTCAACCTTGAATCCAAAAAGTTAAGAGGCCACTTATCGAGCTCAGTTTCTTCCACAGGAGGTGGGGGTGGTCTCCACAAAACAAAATAGGGTAAAAGTGCATATGCACCACCGAAACATGAGAGCACAAGGAAAGGCCAAACAGGAACTTTGCTTTTTGAGCTGCACAACATCAATCAACTGAATACCTCAATTTTTTCCTGGGCAAGAGCTACCCAGGAAAATATTTGTTATACATCTACACTACAACCAACTAATTTCATTTTATCAAAGAACAAAAATATATTTCTGCTCTACAACCAACTACTTTAATTTTATCATAGAACAACACCAACATAGGTGGAAGGGTAACAATAATCTATCTTAAATTTGGTACTTATAAAAAGAAGAGCAAATTGCTAGTTGAAAATGGAAAGAGCAATCAATAAATAGGGAGAACAGGGCAATGTATTGGAACACACCTCCTGCCTGTTGGCAGTAGAAGCATGCTGTACACCAAAGGCCACAAACCCATTATGTACCATAAAGAAATAAGAACTTGATTCATCCTAAACCCATCTTCTCCGTTCAAATTAAGCAGTTTCTTCAAGAAATACGTGTCCCTTGACTGCAAAAAAAGAAGAAGAAGAAGAAGAAGAAGTTTGTAATTTATCATGTTACAACAAACGGTAACAGAGAAAATAACACCTGGAAAACCAGAAGGCATGAATTGTTCACAAGTCCATGGAACAACAAGCATATCACACTTTGAAGTAAGATTGTCATTAATGTAACAACCGAGTTCACTTTCTAAGTAATCTCCCAACTAGTGACCACCAAAGGCATACAGCAATCCATGAGCCACTAACACATGAGGTTATATTACAAAAAGTGATCTTTCCTCTATGAACTAGTTATGGCTTTCAGTTGATTCGCAATCCCCGTTGTACAGCTTTAGAAGGCCCAAGCAGGTGAGGAAAGGATGAATCCAACTAGCTTAACAGCCGAACACCGGCAGGATGAATGGTCAAAAAGCACTTAATAGAACTAGTTTCAGATACAAGCCAACAAAGCTAGAGTAGCCAATAAAACCCATCAAACTCAAACGAAAAGGTAGCGAGAGAGTGGAGAATATCCAAGTACCGGAGTCTGGTCGGGAGTGAGGAAGAAAACATAATAAATGACAGCACCCCAGAATACAAATAGCAAAATGGACGTTGTCCAGTCTCTTTCCTCTTTTTGGGTACCCTCACCCTCCGAGACTTCATCTTTGTCAGAATTCTCAGAGTTCATGACACTGTGGCATATTAAAGGACCTCCTTTGTTGTGAAATGGGAACCTATTGGTCACAGTGCTGCAGGACCTTTGGGGAAGTAAAGGTAAGAACTTCATACTACGTGTCTGCGTCTGGAATGGAAATCTGGGTCTTAGTTTGATGAGAGCAACATTAGTAAAGTTGCAAGAGATGAGGTTGCAGTTGGCTAACATCTTTTAGTACCACAGATTTCTTGGAGATCCTCTACGATTTTTCAAGAACACAACACTTACCTGCTATTACGAGGTTTAGAGAAGTGAAATAAATAGCATTTACACGGTGCCGTTTTCATTTAGACGGGAATCATTTGTTGCAACGCTAGAAACGGTCGAGCTCCATTCAAAGATAGATCAGTTTGTCGCTTGTCCATGTTCAGAGTTGAGAAAAACAAGATGAGGTCGCTGTGCTTCTCTCTCTAAGTGCAGCTTCGCCGAAGGCTACCGTTCAATTGGTTAGTTTTAATTTTTGTGGCATAATTACGTAAGTATAATTTTGATACCGAAAAAACCGAAGTTTCACAATCTTTTACGTTCGTTTCTACCAAAAAAAAAAATCAAAAAAATTAAGAGAACTAAAAATAAATTAATATCAAAAATTTAGTAACATAGTTCGATATACCTTGCTTACAGCTATAGACTCTCATCTAACTTAATAACTTCCACCAAAGTACAATAGATTTATCCAAGATTTTACTGAACTAACATTACTCAACCCTTGACATTATTTTTAAATCTTACTTTAATACTAAAAAACATTCACTTTCTGTGAAAGAATGTTATATCCAATAGTATAACCTTCTCGTATTAATATCAACAGAGGATTTTCTTAATCAATCTTTTAATAAAAGAAAAATAAACAAATAACTTAAATGATCAATCAACTAAGAACAAAACAATAATACACTTGAGATTTAAAAAAACAACTCCCCTAAATATGCTACTTCATCAACGAATGAACCGAAAATTATTTATCAAAAGATCTACTGTGAGGCTTCAATATCTTCATTAAAAATCTTATAATTCAAATTGAATTTCCTAGTCACTACTGCGTATAAGTATCTCTACCACTTAAAAGTCAAAAGTTCCAACAACATGGATGTCATATGGAAAGTGGAAACATAGACAACATAAAAAGTCTCTTCTCCTCTAACCAACACATAATGAGGTGACACAAATCATCAGCTACTATGCTCCGACTTGTGGTCTTTGACGATAAAACTGTTCCAGCTTCCTAACTCCTAAGAAGCTCTCTCTTCACACCAAGTCCAATAATTCCACTGCACATTTAATTACTAGACTTAAAACACACACACACACACAAGCTACTTTTTCAACACCCTCTATACCACTGTAACTCCTCTTCATCGTAGGTTCCAATTAGACATGCACATAGCCACAATATTTTATTCAATCAATTAACACAGGCAACCCCACTCTATACCATACTTAACTAAGATAGATTTATGTAGTATTTGTTTAATGGACAATTAATGCACATCTACTTCGTTATCGTAAACTAACATTAAAGATGGACTTATACTTTAGATTTCAGATGTGCACAAATCCCTCACATAATAAGAGTCCCACTACAACAATACAACCACCACTTCTCTTTCTTTCTTTACTTATCCGAAATCCATAAAATCCACACAAAATACAATTCAATTACCAACATGATAATAGACTTCAATCTAAGATATGATTCTTTTTCAACTAGAAGATTATTCATATACCTTCTGAATCCAAGTCATTATCTAACTAATATCTTATATATCTAATTAATAAATAATGTCAAAACTAATTACTTAGATATATAACATATATCCAAACAATCTTCCCCTTTTTGGCATTGTTTGTCACAAATATAAAACTCCTCGTAAATAATATAATTGGACATATAAGTATCAAATTCACAATTCATATAACAAATACTGCCCCTTAATCAAACATTAAGTTTCAATGAACATCAAGTTTATCCAATCATCTAAATTTCTCCACCTTGGGACAAAAAGATGTCAAAAACCAAGACGAATAGTCACACATATACCTTAAAATCTCCTCATAAATGGAACATTTACCATAAACAGTTTGATGCCTTCCCCTTGGGAGAAAACATTATTAACACGAAGAATGCCTTCAAAATAATCAATTTCAACGATTAGAGAAACATAAAAATCAATAGTAAGTTCAGTGGAAGAATTATAAGCATGCCAAGATAACAATTAACCACTAGTCAATACACATGCCACATATCATTACTTACTTCAATTTCATCTTCATAAAACTGATCAAAATCATAAACCCAAGCAAATAAAGATGAGTGTTACCAGTGTAGTGAGAGAGAGATACCCGAGAGAGACCCACACTGACGAGAGAGTAGAAGAGTCTTCGGTGGAGCTAAATAGAATTCATAATGCAAACTACTAAAAAGTTTGGACGACAATAGCAACATAAAAACTAAAGAACTAGAAAAGACAAATCTTTTCTTCTTCTTTTTTTCGTTTCCTTTTTTAAACCAAAAAAAATCAAAACTATAAAGTACACAGTCCCTGTGCCCCTCGAAGAAATTTAAACCTGGTCTTTTTCTTCTTCATATTATCTTTATCATCGGTTTCTTCTTCTAAAGTAATTGACTTGCCCTTTGTCTGACCAGTTTTTTACAAACAATAACTAACTATGACTTTAAACAACTTCTTCTTTTTCCTTCACAAAGTCTTTATGTCCATAATTAACCTTTTCTAATCCAAGTGTGCTTCGGTAATATGGGTTGTTGCTAGAAATTTAATAGAGAATGTCTAGATTTTTTATTTTAACCCTTTTCAAACATAATTTGTAGCATCTTAGCCTTATGTGCCTGACATCTCCGCAAAAATGACATGTGGGCACAAATCTTCGATTCTTTCTCGAAGTTTCTTCTTGGACAGATCTGAGTATATCATCTTTCTTCTCATTCACTTTGGAGTACTCACCTTATAGCCAACGCTTTGAAAATCCCCTTTAACCTTACCAATTTCCATTAACTTTTTTAGTTTTTCTATGCCTCCATTGTAACATCTCATTTCCTGTGAGAAGGTTAGAATAGTAAATATGAGTGTTCAATGAGAGGTAAGAAATGCATGTTCATGTTTATGCATAATACGACAGGCTCGTACAAGTGAATAGCAATATTTTGCACTTGAATATGTCTGTACATGCATTCATTGATATTCCGGGTATAATGGGATTGATTTGTGAGTTTTTTAGACAACGATGAATGTTTTTACATTGGAAAATTTTACGGGTTAGTAGAATTGTATTATTTGTAATTTTGGTGAATTTAGGAATAATTTCATAATTTTTGAAAAATTATGGAAAATAGGAAAAAGAAATCAAAAGAAGATTTGGAGATAATTGAATTGTAAAGATGAAAGTTAAGAGAGTTAGCTTCAAAAGAAACTAAGTTAGAGGTTGATGTGAGAAAGTGACAAATATCTCTTAGGCTGTGTACTTTTGCTAGGAGTAGGCTACTATTCTCTAAGAGTTGATAGGTTAAGTAATATGTCTAAATTCTTTCTTCATCGTCATCTTCTTCAAGTTTTCTTTCAATACACAGTATTTTCCATCCAACCCCTCCTAAGAGATTTCTATGCTTTTCCTTTCCTACACCAAACCCACTTTGTCATTTGTGTCATTTACCTTGAGAAATAAAATGAAAGCTGGTCATTATATTCAGTGAAGTATGGAAATTATGTGGAGTTTAGGGTTTGAAGATTTTGGAGTTTTCAGCAGGTAAGTAATGAATAAATCCTTTAGAGTTAGGAAGTTATGAAATAAATTTGATAAGTTACTCTCATCTGCATGGAAAATGACATTTTCGTGGTTGTCAATAAATAATGTGTTGTTGGGGATGAAAAAACTTGGTTATAATGTTAATTTAGTGTTTTGAAAGATCATTGGCGATTAGGTGTTGTAAAATATTGAG
>JANSVA010000009.1:10216875-10228599 GCA_025504915.1 Erythroxylum reticulatum
ATTCCATTCCATTTCTAAAAATTTCCAATCCTTACAATTACAAAACAATCATAATTCCATTTCCAACAATTTCCAATTCCATTTCCAATAATCACAATACATTCATAAACCAATTCCTATTTCTAACAATTTTCAACAGTTTCCAATTTCGAAAATCGCAAAACAATCATAAATTCCATTTCCATTTCCAACAATTTTCATTTTCAACAATCACAAAACAATCATAATTATATTTCTATTTTCAATAATTTCCAGCGATTTCCATTTCCAACAATCACAAAACATTCATAATTTCATTTTCACTTCTAACAATCACAAAATAATCATAATTCCATTTTTATTTCCAACAATTTCTATTTCCAACAATTTCTATTTTCAACAATCACAAAACATTTATAATTCCATTTTCATTTCCATCAATTTCCAATTACAACAATCACAAATCAATCATAATTCTATTTTTGTTTTCAACAATTTCCAACAAATTCCATTTCTAACAATCACAAAACATTCACAATTCCATTTCCATTTCCAAATATTTTCAACAAATTCTATTTCCATTTCCAACAATTTTCAACAATTTGCATTTCCAACAGTTATAAAACATTGATAATTTCAATTCAATTTCCAACAATTTCAAACAATTTCCAATTCCATTTTCATTTCCAACAATCACAATTCCATTTCCAGTTCCAATAATCCCAATACATTCATAAACCAATTTCCATTTCTAACAATTTCAACAATTTCCATTTCCAACTTCCACAAATCATACATAAATAATTTCCATTTCTAATAATTTCCAACAATTTCAATTCAAAGTTTCAAAAATGAGGATCAAGTTGAAGGGTATGATATGATTTACATAATTGCCAAATAATGAATGACATATCTTATACAATTGGTCACACACATATATTCATAACACGATGATCAAGTTGAAAGATATAGCTTCTTTGGAATTTTTTTTCTTATTTAAAGCTTTGAATCTTCTTTTCATTGCTAACAAACCATAATATTATGTACAATATTCTATATTTTGTTCTTAAATATATAAGTTAGTTTTACATTTTATATTTTTTATTTAATAATTCTAAGTATAAATGATTGGAACCTACAATAACAATATGTTCACAATTCGAAAACAAAAAAGTTCTTTTTGTGATACATTTATTACATCACTAATTTCAGTTTTTCACACATTATCTATTATAAATAGTTATGATACCCCACCCATACATGTATATTACCAAATGATTCAAGTTCCACAAATTTTATATTCAATTAATTATTTACCCAAAACTAATACCTAAATAAGCAAATACTATCATTAACTACAACCGAATTATTATTAATTTCTAATTGTATAATTTTATACTCAACTAATTATTTACCTTAAGTCAATACCCAACTATTAAAAATAAAATACAATTTTTGATTTACAACTTACAAGTTACAAACTTACAACATACAACATTAATTGTCAATTAAATATTTAAGTTTTTACAATTTTACAAATGTAATAACTTTAATATTATCGATTTATGTACCTTTTAAATTTAAGTTGTTTCCAATCCAACTTTAACTTTCTAAGTTTTAGAATCAATATTTAGTAAGGCAGGTCGTGCATTTAATAACTTTCATTCATCCAAAAACAAACCATAAATTTCTGATTCTTTATAACTAAACAGAATAACCAATCTTTATTCTTTATAACCAAACAGAACAACCAAACAGAACAACTCATTCGTTAGTCATCACCGTGGCTGATCTAATATTTAGATGACAAATCATAAATCACAAATGACAAAACACAAAACAATACCATGATCAAGAGCAACTGAGCATTCAACAATTCAATTCCAATATCCAACTTCCAACCAATTTAGATACACCCAACCAATTCAGAATTTTAGGTACATACAATAAACAATTCCAATCTAACCAATTCCTAAATCCATCATCCAACTTTCACAAATCCAATTAACAATTCCAATCCAACACAATAAAAATTGCAATTAAGCATGAAAAATTTGCAATTAGAAGAAAAACAATCACAAAACCAAATCACTTGCTTGGGTGGTCGGGTCTTCAGGTTGGGTCACGGATCAGAGGCTTCTCCAGTGGCTTCCCATGTAGATTAGCCCAAGCTGTGACCATCGATGCTGTGGCATGGTGCAGTGTAGTGGTGGCATATTTGGGTCCCCGTCAAGGAAGGTTGAAGACCGTGGTGTTTTCGGGGGACGTCAAGGGAGGAGTCGAGGAGGATGAGGGAAGGAGGAGAGACAGAGATCGCGGAGGGGAGAAGACAGAGATGGCAGCGACAATGAGAGGCGAGAGTGAGAGGTTGAGAAGTGAGAAGTGAGAGAGGACGCAGTGTCGGGACTCGGAGGGGGGAGGCGATTTTTTTAGTTTTAGGGTTAAATTTTTTAATTTTGCAAATTGGTCATCGGTACTGACCAGTATTGTTTAGTAATCACTTGTTATTTTTATTTAGTTAATTTTATTTTTAAAAATTAATCACTCTTTTTCTTAGATTAAATAATAAAAAAGGTTAGTACTACTTATTATAGCCCTTATAGGATTGACAATCATACTATACTATAGAAAATGATAAATGCACTTATCTTAGTAATTTATTTTAGTATTATTTTTTTGAGTAATATAAAATCAAAAATTAAGTTTTTTTGCACCATTGTTGGAGACTAGGATATTAGAAAATTCATAATTATATCAATCTAATCATCTTTCGTTTTTGCATTATTCATTTTTATTAATATAGACATTTTTATTTTTTGATTTAATTATTTGTAAAGCTCTCTTTTTTTATCTTTTATTTATGACTAAATTTTAGGATTTGGGTATTTGAGGCTACAACCACCAAACATAATGGTAGGATTGAGAAGGATAGTGTTCTATAGGGAATTATGTTATGTTGTTGCTTATGGTGGCATTGGAAGCTTTGAATGAGAGTAAAGATAATATGAACTTGATAGCTTAACTAGTATTAATGATGCGTTGTGATGTTTGTGGTAAGGATGACTGACCTTAAAACATCCCTCGTAGTGATACGTGCAACCCATTATTGAGCCTAAGATTCTAAATTAGAATGAAAGCATGCCCTTGATTGTAAATCTAAGATATTGAAGGGCTTAAGGAGAAGTTAAGTTAAAATTTTCATTAAGAAGTGCACGTTGAGAGGCAACCGAATATTTAGTTATTTTTGTTTAATTTGGCAAATTCTCGGATCTATTTTTTAAATTTGTTTTCATAGTTTTAAACTTATGGATTTAATTTTGTTTTGATATTCTTTCATAATTAGATTATAATTATTATTTCACGGAGTTTTGTAAGATATATAGATAATATTACCTTGAAGCGCTAGAGTAGAGATCATATTTCACTAGTAGTCCATTCTAGGAGCTGAAACAAAGTTGTTTCACGAGTCATAGTGAAGTACTCAAACATCAAATATCAAAGTTACTTTTCAAAGAGCTATATGAATGCATTTAGTTCCTTCCCTAGCAAAAGCAGGCATAGAGGCTTTGGTACCTTGCTCATTTTCTTGTGTTTCCAGCGTGGTTCTTTTGCTGAGGTGTCAACATATTTGTCAACCAGTTACAACTTTTAATGTCCTTAGTCATACTAAGTTGTCTCTCATCCACATGATGAATTCCTATTTCATTTGTGCCGCACCTTTTCAATTCTCTTGAAGCATCTATTGTCATGTTCTTTCCATTTTAATCACTGCCTTGTGTCCCTTGATTTGCCTTCTGTCTCCTTTGAACCGATTTTGTGTCAATTTAGGATTGATCTCGTTCATCCAGCAAACGTATCTCTCTGATCGCAACCCAAACTTCGTTAGAAACTTTACAATTGAAAGACAGGTGTTTGGTTGATCTAAACGTTGACACCCCCTACCCTATTTTTAAATTATACTGGAAAAAGTAAGAAAAGGAATAATGTAAAGTGCAAGTCTCTGGCACTGTACTAGAAACGCCACTTTTGCTCTCTCCCAATGCTGCAACCGAAGGATTGCTTCACCGACCCTCTTTCTCCGTCCGTTTTCAATGTGGAGCTCCGTTCGGATGTGGACGATGCCTGGTACAGCGTTCGGACGATACTCGACGGCGACAAACTCACCGTCAAGTTCCAAAACTTCAGCGAACTTGAGGACGTCGTCCTCTACGCTAACCGTGTCAGTTCTCTGGAGAAGCTTCAGCAATTGAAGAATCGGTTTCGACCCATCTCTGCCCAGTTGCAGGACAACCAGTGCTCCAAAGTCTTGCCGGGCTCCGTTGTTTGTGCTTCCCACTCCTTCAACGAGCTGGACATTCGCTTCTATGATGCCGTGGTTGATGATGTGTGTCCCTTTTTGCTCTTTTGTTCTTTGGGTTTGTTCTTTATTTGGATGCGGAGTTCCATGAGAAAATTTACTTAGCATTTCGGGAAAACTTCGTTATTCTAGTAATTGGAATAAGATTTTTTTCACTTGGGTTGGTTGTGTTGAGCAATTAAAACCACAGAAAGGGAAAGCGTGAGACACTGTTAATAGATCTTCTGTCATAACTCCAAAGCAATCGCGACGAGTAGTAAACAGATGTTTTGACGACACTGGATTTTAGTTGTTGGGGATCCATATTGTTTGCTATGGTTACCATTGGTCTTTTCTTAGGCAAATAAATCAACCACGAGGCATTACCTAATTCGGGCAGTGTCATGGAACGAGGGATGAATGTGTTTTATCATGAAAAGGAAGAAGGGAAATAAATTCATTTGAAAAAACTACTGAAACATGTGCTTAGTTGATTTGTTTTCCATATTTGACTACTTTAGTCTCATTATTATGCCTTCTCGTACAATATTATTTTTGCCAGGTGGTTCGCAAGGTTCATTCTTTTGAAAAGGGAGACGAAGAGTGCTTGTGCACCTTCATAATAGTTTGGCAGCATGGCCCTCTTGCTGGTTTTGTGGCCAACAAGAAAATTGAGAATGTCTGCCTTGTTGAATCTACTGAGACGCTTGATCCTACAGTAAGCATCTTTTTTGACATAGCAATGAAGAAATTGAACATTGCGCACGTGCATTGTAAGGATGGTAGTCCTACCTGTACTGATATCACTCTCTGTCGTAAGAGCTCTACCTTGTGTAAGACGCCGAAGTCAATTTTTGGTCAGCAGTTCACCGTTGCAAGTTGTTCCATATGTTGGATGATTTGAGATCTATGTGTATTTTTGATTATTTTGCATAACTGATAATTTTATTAGTGCAGGAAACAGGAAATGCGCCAGACGATCATCAGTTAAGGTGCAGCCACTGGAATGTATGTGCTTACACCATTCTACTATATAAGACTTGAATTGAGATCAGGAAATCGCTGAAATAAAACGAGTTTTCTTTCTGCTATCTATAAATTTGTAAAGCATGATATGCTCTTCTAGCAGGCTGTCATGTTTTATGTTTACCTGTTGTCACTAAAGCAAGAGAAAGGAAAAACAGGAAAGAAATTTTACTTTATTGGTCTGCTGGTTTTCTCTTTTATCTTTTATAGTGCTTGGAAACAGGACCATATGTCAGGAAAATCAGAGAATTAAGGATTTGAACTGTTGGAAATTATATCAGGAAAGTGATAGAAAGCATTTGAACTGTTCCCAAAAGTTATTTCCCATATGAATTAATTTCTTTCTACTTTCTTTGCATCTCTAGCCGCGGATCAGATTGAGACTTACAGCGGAAAGGACATAAAAGAAGACACAGAAGAAACTGATATGGGAGGTGCAGATGATCAGTCTATCCTGTTGATTGACAATCTCGAAAAAGACTTGTTGCCTTCATCTATAGTGGAATTCATACATGCACATACTTCAATCTCAGTCCGAGCATATATTTCCCCTAGTTTGCCATCAGAGACATATACCAAAGGGGCTATTATGTTGGATTGTAAGAAGAATCTTGAGAGATTAAACAAGTTTTTAGATAGTCCGAATCATATTATCGTGTCCTGCAGGGGGAGGTATGCACACATTATTGGTTGCCCAAATATTGCTTTGTACTAGAATTGATTGTCCTAGGCATTTATTTCACAAAATTGAGTGATTTCTTTGTAGTGCCTTAGAGTTGAATATACTGTATGTTTCATTCAAGTTTGAGTTATTTCTTTGTCCTGTTTTCTTCCTTCAAGTTTTAGTGTGTGCAATCTATGTTTGCAGATCATTAGATAGTTTAGTTAGTTCTGAACTGGCAGTTTAATTCTTGGGGTGGAATTTCTTCCATTGGGGAAGGGGGTCTGGAGAAAGAAAAATTAGTGTCTTCTCGGAGGCAAGATCTAAGTTAAATGAGATTTTTATATTTCATGGACTTGCCTGGTAGATGGTTCATTAAATGATCTGACAAGAAATGTCTGCTGTATAATTGCTTCTCAAAAACAAGCTGTACGATGAAATCCATATAACTTTATGACGTGTCCAGAAGCTCTTTCTGTCACTTATTTCAAAGGTTTAAATTCTGTCTGTCAAAGTTGTCTTAATCAGTTATTCATTCGTTGCAGGCCATTGGTGGTAGCTGAGAAGTTATCAGGGCATAATATGTTTAAAGTGCCATCTTGGACTGTGATGCTTAAATTTCAGGTAAATTTTTTGTTGCCATCTTAATTATCCCAATTCTCTGTTGTAGGAATTTCAGAAGTTGTACAATGTAAGATGCTGCTGCATTCACTTCTAGAATTATATGATGTGCTGCACATAATCTTCTACGGACTCTATTCGCGGACTTCTCTAATAATTGAAGAATTAAGCTTTAGATGTCATCGTTTCGATTGGTAATTTATTTACATTTTGCAGACTCACTTACCACATCGAACTACTGGGCTTAACAACGATCTAAGGGTTGTATATCCGGAGTCTGATGAGTACAGGACTGTGAAGCGGCTGAGAGATTTGTTCATGGAATTTTCTGAGCACCAACACCGATTGCACAAGAGACTAGCTTTAGAGGAGAGGAAGATCTTGCAGCCTTCCACGTCCAATATAAATCATTCAAGTTGAGAATTGTATTAGCTTTTGTAATCATGCGTGATTGATAGTTTTGAATGTACAGTACATATTGTAAAGAATACGGAGAGCTATAACATGCTGAAGATTTTTTATACGGTGAATGTGCTAGATGTCGACTATTCTTTCATAGCAGTGTTACGAATTCTCCTACGTTGTATATCAAAATTGCGAATATTACACTTTTATATCACGTACTAATTTCGATTCTTAACATGGTTGTGTATTGTTTTGAATAATTTTAAATTTTTTAAAAAATTAAATTTTAATAATACATTAGTTTATAATTACCAAATTAATATTCATATATTATCTCAAAGAATGAGGAATAATCATTTATAATTAAAATTTTTAAATAAAAATTAGTGAAGTTATCACAAAAATTAATTATGTTAAGCAAAAGTCATACCATTAATTTTAACGATAAAAGACAAATTTCTTTTATAATTTAAAATTTTATTTATAATTATAAAAAACTTAGTTTTTTTTTAAATTTCTTTTTAAACTTTAGTTCAAAAATAATAATAAACTGTCGTATTTCTGATACTTCATTACCTTTGCTCAATCCTTATAGTATATATTCTTGTAACTGTTTTTGGACAAGAAGTATAAGAATCATTCTCTCTACCCATCGCCCAAAAGTTACAGAAAAAATCCAAAGTTTCTGTATAGAGCAATGTGGTTTAAAAGCTACCACCGCAGAACAGTGTATGAAGCTAGAAATTTCAAAAGAGCTCATCTCTCCTTAGAGAGAACAGAGCCATACATATGTTCATGTTGAAGCTATTCGTCTTGTTCTCACCCTCCATGAAGGAAAAGGCATTCTGACTACAGCTCGAATATCTTTGGGATCCAGTGTTTCCCAATCATTCTTCTTTTTACTATTTACTTTTGGAAGTTAGTAAGCATTATTGTCCCTAGGGAATCTCTTTTTAAAAAGTTTTTTGTCTTTATCCCTTTACTTAGTCTATAAAAGCAAGGCTTCTCTTTCGTTATACTCAGACCATTATCAATAGAAAATATTGTTTGTATGCATCATATGGCTTCTCTCTAAATTCTCTTTCCTGAAAGCTTGATTCTTGAATAATGTAGTCCTGGTCATACAAAAAGACAAACATGCTCTATACTTACCTCTTCATGAGGATCACGTGTATCAAAAAGTCTTAAACCATAGATCTTGTTTAAGGTAGTTGCTAGACAATGAAAGATTGGAGAATGTAAATTCCTAAAAGGTAGGCCTTAAGAGTTGATGATCGTTGAGGAGAAAGAGCTTGTGTCTCAGCTAGCATATCTAGAATTCTACAATTAATTTTTGTTTATCCTTAATCTCTTATGGATGATGTGTTTTATCAATCACTTTGATTAGTATATAGGCCAGAAACTCGTGATCAACTCCGGTGAGCCTTATCGGTGAAAATTTTCATGAGCCTAGGAGTCACAATGAGAAAAGTCATTCTCGATTCACTGATATAAACAGTGCCACATACCAGCCGCCAGAACATCCTAGTTGATTTCCTCTCTTGACTTCGAAAGAATATCAATCTTCTCACTCCCTCCACAACAATACCTCTCCTCTTTCCCATCATGGAGTTTTCTCAATACGCCAAAACTCCAAAATCCTTTCCTCCCCTCTCTAAAAATCCTCCAACTACATTAGAAGAGACTCTTACTCTTATCTGAAAAAGTATGTTCTACTATCTTCACCTCACACTCATCACTCTTAATGTTCCTCCTCATCCCTACTACTTTGACACTGTTACACCTTATCGAGTGGTCTATCATCTTTATGATAGACTTACTGAACCAGCATTATGGCATTTATGGGCATTATCAGCTTAATATGCTTGTGTTATTTCCCTTTCTCCCTTTTATGTATACATACATCTTTTTTATCTCATCAATTCTAAATCTCTCTTCTGAACCTTCCTTAAATGGTTTCAGCCTTTTCCAAAATGGCGCATCCAGAGTTCCCAGATTTTCAATCATTTTTGGGACTTTCCTTTAGAAGACTAAAAATCTTATGCAATCTTCATCATCTACCGTCCTTATTTTCTGACTACGACAGGATACATTTGTATCCTTAATCATATTCAACATTGGCGCACCTCTATTGATTGGCCCACATATCAAACCTAGATAATGAAAGATTTAAATTCGTTTTTGGATCACTTAAATCATTATCCTAGAAGTGCTCCACTCCCTAAGTGCATATCTCTCGGCCCTTATCCTAAAGATTCTACTCTCCCATAACCTATTTCTCCGTATACTCGATATTGGACTTCGATTGACCAGTTTACTTTTACTGGTTTTAACATTATTGCTGGCAACTTGCCTTGTCCTACAAGCTTTACAACCCAACAACAAGCTGCCCATGTTCAAAGTGCTACACTTCCTAACAACGTTGAGCCTAGTGAGCTTGACCCATTTCCACATGCTTAAAGCCCAAGGTATGGAGAACGATGAATTTATAGCATGAATATCATTCTTGCCATAAAAGCAACTGATTCTCTGGTAATGTGTACTTTTTAGGTTCACAGTAATGTCGCTGCTCATAAATATCTTCAATGGGGATAGCACCCCAATAATGGCCAATAACGTCTGTCTGCAAAATGCGTTGGCTTGTGTCAAAAATCTTTAAAGCTGGTAGATTATGACAGGCTTTCTTTAAGTGTTGTAAGGTTGTGGTTTGATCTGCTCCCCATGGTGGTGGATTCTTCTTCAACAAGACGAATAGTTGTTTAGATCTCTTATTCACATAAAAAGCCTAACAAGCCCAGTCAAATTTTGTGGGCCGATTAATCTTTTTTGCAATAAAATTGCACATTCTTCTTGGGCTAATTTTAGGTCATCATGGTTTATACCTGGATGAGTAGCTTTTGTAGTATTGATGTCCTTATTCTTCTTGAGTGGGAGATGGATGAAGAAGTGAGGATTCTTCCATAGAGAGTGAGGATATAAGAACTGTACATGACTCTCATAACAATGTTCTAGGAATTGATCTCTTAAATCTTCATACAGAGGTGGTATTTGTGTTAGTTCAAACACGTTTTTGATGCCATTATAGGTACTAAAATTGGCACGACATTTACTCCCTGTAGGGAGGATTTGGAGTGGAGATGCCTTACAATAAACATTCATGTCAATCAGAAGATTTGGGCTAGGTAGATGTGTTGGATCCTGATTTTTTTCTAAATTTCTTATTAATTGTTTAATGATTTATTTTTGTTTGTTTGTTTTTTGAATAATTTTTTTTAAGAATTGAGTCATTTATTTAGTAGGTATGAATAAATATTGAAATTTTGATGGAAAGAATAGGACCTAGTTAGAATTAATGTGGTGTTAAGTGGATTGAAGGGTTAAAGACATAAAAGACAAAAGAAGGGGCAAAATGGGAAAGTCTAAGTAAGTGAGGAGCAATTTTGGAAGAATAAGCTAAAGTGTGTCTTAAAATTAGAAGAAGGAGAAGAAAGCAACGTGAAATAGAGAGGAAGAGAGAAAATTTTGGGAGAGAAAAAGAAGAAGAAAAATCGTGGGAGAAGAGAGAAGGGAAAGAGGAAGAAAAGAGGAAGAATCATCTTGTTAAGGTAAGCTCCATGTTATTTTCTTCTTGTTTGGTTTGAAAAAGGAAGAAGAGAAAATGGGTTTTTGGTGTTAGGAAATCAAAAACAACCTACCCAAGAGCAAGAGGAAGGGCCAAATTGAGTTTGGATTTTCAAGAGTTATAAGGTGGGTAAAATATTTATGGTTATTGTGTAAATGGGCAATGTGCATATGTGTGTATGTATATGCTTGAATTGATGAATTGTGAATTGCTATGATGTGTTTTATGTTATGTTATGCATTGAAAGATGTATGACATTTTGATATGGCTAAATTGTGAGTATGATCATGTTATGCCATTGAATTGTGTCATGGCATTTCTGTATAAAGAAAAAGTATGAGAATATGAAATTATGAATGATTGAATTGAGTATGAGAGTTGATTGTGTTTGGGCAAGAGTGGAATCGTTTTGTAGTCACGCGCACGTCGACATAAAGCCTTCTCCTGACTGCCCGCTTGTGGCACACGAGATCTGAAAAGTGGACTTGTTTTGTTCACGGAGTAAACTTCGGTTTCTCTGTTTTGTTCCATGGAACCCTCGAGCCAATTGTTTGTGCATTTGGATTTTGATGTGTTAAGTTATGATGACATTTTGGAGTGTTATGCTTCTATATGAATTACATCCATTATGTTCTATGAGATGTGTATTGGAATTATGAATGTTGAGATTTTATTGTTGGATTAAGACAAAACATGTATGCCTATATGAATGTTTATATATGTTTGATTGTGTGGCTCGTTGCCAATGACTATAAATATATTAGCCACTGAACTATGTTGCTCAACCCATAATTTTCCCTCCTCAAGTGCAGACCAAAAAGATTAGCAACCCTTGCAAGGCATTCGGAACTCCAAGATAGCTAGAAATTCCTTGTACTAAGCTAGTGAACATTTTGGATAGCTTTATAGGCATATCACACATGAGCATCCTTTTGTTTTTGTATTAAGTTTGATGTGTATGTTAATATGTAAGTAAAGCTTGTTCAAACATTCATTATGTTTAGAAATGAGAATGAGAACTTGAGAAGTTCCTTTTTGTATGACTATGTTATTTTAAAGTTTGAGTATGATGGA
>JANSVA010000009.1:10228699-10239442 GCA_025504915.1 Erythroxylum reticulatum
GATCCCTAGAACATAGTTAGCCTCTCCCAAATCCTTCATTGAAAACTGTTCATTCAGCCATCCCTTAACCGCAGATATCTACGGTTAAGGGATGGCTAAATGAACATTTTTAAATGAGGGATTTGGGAGAGGTTAACTATGTTCTAAGGATCAAATTTATAAAGGATCATAAGAACAAACAGATAGCCTTGTCTCAATTAACCTACATTAAGAATATGCTTAATAAGTTTTCCATGTAAGATTCTAAGAAAGGTTTCACACCTATTAGACATGGAATCAAACTTTCAAAGGAACAAGCACCTAAAACCCAAGAGGAGGTTAAACACATGCATAACATTCCATATGCTTCGGTAGTTGGAAGTTTGATGTATGCAATGCTTTGCACTAGACTAGATATCTGTTATATAGTGGGACTAGTAAGTAGATTTCAATCCATTCCAGAGATGGACCATTGGATTGTGGTAAAGTGCGTACTGAAATATCTTCGTAGGACAAAAAACTTAATGCTTGTTTACTCTAGAAGTAATCTTATTTTGATGGGATATACAGATTTCGATTTCCAAACAGATGTTGATTTAAGGAAATCAACTTCTGGTTTTGTATTTGTTTTAAGAGGTGGAGCCATATTCTGGAAGAGTAGCAAGCAATCTTGTGTTGTTGATTCAACTATGGAGGCTAGGTATAATGCTACTTATGAAGCAGCAAAAGAAGCAGTCTGGCTCCGCAAGTTCCTAAATGATTTGGAGGTAGTTCCGGAGGTAGAAAAGGTTATTACATTTTATTGTGATAATAGTGGGGCAATGGCTAATTCTAAAGATCCACGAAATCATAAAGCTGCCAAACACATTGAGCGAAAGTATCATCTCATAAGGGAGATAATATAACGTGGAGAGGTGAATGTGGTAAAAATTCCCACAGAGCAAAATTTTGCTGATCCGTTCACAAAGACATCATCTCAAAAGGGCTTTGAGGGTCACCTAGAAGGGATGGGAATGAGAGATATGTCATACTTACTTTAGGGCAAGTGGGAGATTGTTGGAGTTATGTAAATATAGTGGCCTGGAAAGCAAGTGTATTTACAAATAACTTAATTTTCTTCCAGGTATAGTTTTATAATGAAAATATTTATTATTAATAAAACAAAAAAGTTTGGTTTTATATGTATGAGCATTATATAACTAGTCATAAGGTAATTCTTTTGTAAATAATAAACATATATATGGAGATGCATAGGAAGTATGTATATTATTAGAATCTAAATTAATTGTTTCACAGTTGAATAATTAAATTGGTTGCTTGATTATGATTTAAACTGTAGTGTTGCGATATATCTCCATGTAAGTAAAGGAGTTTACTTCGAGGGAATGATGAGTTTCATATCTTGATAGTAGTTTACTATCGATAATGGCATTATTAAATGAATCTGGAATTACGTGTGCTTTACAAAATAAAGTAGGTCATTGCTTTAATCTTAAACATACATTTGAGCATTTACTTATTATGGACCATAATCTTGATGAATGATGAACTCAGATATGTTTTATTATAATTCTTGATATGATCAGAATGTATTTTTACAAAGTATCAATCCAGTGTTTGCATATTAGATATAGAAGGAAAACCAGCATAAGGACAAAATGGTAATTTTACCCTTTATTGTGTGGATGGCTATAATAAGGTTCATAATAGGATTGGTGATTAGACATCTTATTAGAAATATGTGTTCTCATAATTTTTAATAATTCAAGAGTTCAACTAATTGTATTTAGTGGAATGGCATTTAGTTAATAAGCTATAATTAATTCTAATCAGATTAAATTAATCCTGAGCTTAATAGAGCTTGAATTATCTAATTCCAATAAGATTCTCCACTTGGCTTCAAGGTAGGTTATCAAGCTAAGTAAGAAATAAAAATGGAGCTTTTAAAGCCCATGATTGAGTGTTGGGCTCGTACTAATTAATGGTTAATTAGAAGCCCAAATGAACATTTAGAAATGGGATAGACTTCGATTTAATTTAATTAATTATATTAAAACAAAATTTTTAAAGAAAGGAGAAGGATTTTTGGTTTTTAATGGCTGAATGTGCGGCTGCACATTTAGCATTCAACTACTAAATAAAGATGGTATTTATCATGCTTTATCCTCATTAAATGGAGTTATGATCTTACCATTAAATGGTTTAATGGTTATCTTTTAATGATAGCATGTAACCTATACGCATTCATTAGATTAAAGAAGAAAGAGGTGCATTGGATTGAAAATATTCCTTCTTTCATCATCTAAAACCGAATTTCATAGGTGTCATATTAGGTGATTGGTCTTTTCATATAGCCATCTTAAAACAAAAGAGAAGTGTCTCATTTAATGGCTTCTCTATGTTTGATTAAGGAAAGGTATGATGCATTGGATGCTTTCTCTTTCTTTTTTTTCATACATAACCAAAATTGAGGTGTGTAAGAAAGTGTTCTTGCATTCTTTTGACCATCTCTCTCCTCTCACCTATGCATGGCCGAAATCTAGAATAAGAAGTGTCTCATTATTTCCTTCTTTCTTCTAAGAAAAAACTCCTCCAAATATTTCTTCTCCTTTCCCACTAAAGGATCTTGCTAACCAAGTTGTCCAAGAAGAACAAGTGGTAGATCAAATTAGATGAGGATACAACAACAAGGAGAGGATAGATTGACAAAGGAAATGCGTCAAAAGCAAGAAGAAGGAGACGATAGCACAGTGAGGAGTTAAAGCTGCAGCGAAGGAGTCGTTAATAATCTTTGTATCTTGTTTGTGTTTATTATTATCCTTATACCATATCATGTATAGATTGGCATGATGATTTGGGTATACTGCTTCTGCTGCGATTTAGATTTCTAAAATGTTTTGAAATCTATCGTTTCTCTAAATATGACATGCTTTCTTTTTCCGATCCAAGAAAGTTATAGGTTGTAGTTTGTACTTTCTTGGACATATAGAACTTTTGTATAAAGAATTTTAAACTTTCTCATGTTTGGTAATATAAATATTTGTTTCAATGACTATAATGTAAACTTATTTCAATGAATGAAATGAAGTTTTGAGGTTTTAAATATTGTATCTTCTTTATGATGCCATTTAAGAGATTATGTTTGGTCTAACATACCATTGTCATAAGATATATACTTGAATGTCGTTTGGATGTTTAGGTATATACTCTATGTTAGTGGGGTTTTATAGAAGGTGGCCACAAATGGTTATTTGTCACATCACATGAAGAAGAGAGTAGTTGCGTGAAATAGAGGGGAGGCATAGTGAAGAAGAGCTACTAGGGGTCTTCGGTAGGGCTATTTGAGTTGGTTGTGTTGAGCAAGTTCTACAACTTGTAAAACCCTAAATAATCCGCAAGTGAACGATCCATATTTTGTAGAATTAAAGGGTTGATCCCACGAGGAGGGTACTTATAACCTCCCGTTACCCATTTTAAGGCTAGAATAGTATATATGTGAGATTGTAGTGAAATTAGAAAGTATAACTCATGCTCATGCATGATATGATATACAAATATACATGAATAGTAACTTTTGCACATTAAAATTATTATACATGCATTCATTGACAATTTTTGGGTATAATTGATTTTTATATGTGATATGTGATTTTATTGAGAATTGTGGTTTATTTGTATTGAAAAATAATTTGGAGAGTGTAGTAATTGGATTAGAAATTTATGGTGAATTTTAGGGAAATTTTCAAAAATGTTGGACATTACTGGACTAGGAAAAATGCCAAGTGGCATGTAAATTGATGAATGGAAATAGAAATGAGAGTTAAATGATATTGAAGAATTTTAGAGACGACTTTAGAATTTGTGAGAAAATGATATTGAAAATTTATAGGCAATTGGAGTAAAATTTGGAGACAGATGGACTAGTTTTTAATAAAAGTACAAATATGGCTATAGGAAGGTGACAAGTGTCATTACCACTCACCACTCTTTTCTCTCACGATTCTTTCACTTGAAAGACGAAGTCAATTGTTTTGTCTTTCATTTATACTCTTGTCTTCATCGTTTTTGTGGCTTTCTCTTCTTCTTCACCGATTTCTCACCAAACCTTCACCAAAGTTACACCTTGCTTTCATCTATCTTTTACTATTCCCATCCACCTTCAATATGATGTATGTGGGTTGCTTGAGAATTAGGGCTTCTTGGATTTTTTGAAGAAATTGAAGATCTAACAAGAAGTTATCTTTTAAATATCATGGATATGGTTAAATAACGCTAGAATGCTGAGTAAATTAAGATTGTTGACTCAATTTCTTTTGCAATGTCTATGTATGTGTCATGGGTGATGAAAAGCTCATCTAAATGCCTTGCTTTTGTATGTGAATGATGACTAATAATTCATATATTATTATAGAGATGTTTTTGAGGTAGAATGGGTACATATACATGTTCTGTTTCTGGTTAATGATCAAATATAGATCGTGAATTGGTTTATGAATGATATTGAGTTGAAATGAAGTTGAGAATTAAAAGGAAATGAGGTAGAAACACTGATCTAGGTATAAGATGGGTTAGATGTAAAATGTTGGAAGTTGTAAAATCTAGAAAATTAAAAGAGAGCTGGAAAATGTTATCAGAAACATCTCCACTGACTATACTTTTGTGTTTTACCCATAAATTGATCTATATTTATCTGAATGAGATGAGTATTATTTTGGATTAAAATAGAGACATAAGGCTACATTTTTCATGCAGACATCAAATTTAAATTCTTTCCTTAAGAATTTCAAAATTAGAAATGAAGTTGAGAACTGGGTGTAACAAATTGGTGGATGAATGTATATGTTTGTGTTCTATTTTAAGTGTATGAGAATATGTTCTATTTTGAATGTTTATGATCACGTATGGATTATTAATTGTTTATGGATGATCTTGAGTTAAAATTAAGGTATACTTAAAGAAGTTATCAACATGAAATGATGAATGATGAATATGAATTGTTATAGAAAAGGATAGGAATTCATGAATGATGAGTTTTAGTTGTAAGTGACGAATTAAATGAGTAGAGATTAAATAATTTAATGAAATAAAATTGGTAATAGAATTGTTATGAAATGACATTGCATTAGAGGAAGTGAATTTGTCAAAATTTGTAGTGAAAGTGAGGTTAGGATAGATGTAGAAACCATTGGGAATGCTCTTGAGTGAGTTTTGTCTTACCTATGTCCGTTAAACAGACATTAAGTTCATTAAACAAACCTTCTCAAGTCCGAAAGGACTCTTAGCCTTGTCAATATCCATTAAACAGACATTAAGTTCACTAAACAGACCTTCACAAGTCTAAATGAAATTAATCCCACATCTATAGCAAAAGTTATGCCTTTTGTCCCAAGATATATTTGTTTATAGATGATTGACTTATCAATGTTTTCCCCAAAGATATTTAGGCTTGATTGTGAACTTGAATAAGCCTAGTTGATGTTGGATTGATCCATTAAAGTAGGGAAAGTGTTTTAGACATTAAGGAATGATTTGAAGATCGTGTTAATGGGTTATGAGACATATATAAGGATATATACCTAGGATTGTCATTGAACATACATTATACATTTTTCATATACATAAAGGTGCATCATTGAATATTTATGAAATTGTGCAAAATCGTGATCTATGCATGTATTGCATGTTATAGAGGAGCATTTGGAATGTCAACATCCTAACATTGATGAAACTTCGAGGTAATAGCTTCACGAGTAAATTGTGAGTAACCTAGACAGCCTCACACAATTAATTATTGTGTTACGTTATATTTTGAATTAGCTTATAAATGTGATTTGATCATGTTGATTTCGGGCAATGAAGGTCTGAGACTTGAGATTCATAAGTTGATATTGAAACGCTACTAGTAAATGAATATGAAGAAATAAGTGCTTCTTAATATGATCCTTGAATGTCGGACTAAGATCCGAAGATGAATGTAAATATGATTGATTAAACATGTGAGATGCCTTCCATATATGAATGCACGATCAGATAATGAGAGTTGTGAACTGAGTAGCCACCAAAAAAGAGCTTAAAGCTCATAATGTGAATGTGATTAAGAGACAGAGGTTCACATTATAAAATGAGCCCTATATCCCCAACGGGTAAGGGATAGTATCAATGAGATCGGTATCTATTATGGATATGAGACAATTTAGGAACTCGGTCACAACAACATAATAATTGGAAAAGAGTCACATAAGCATTTCATATACATTTTAATACGTATGTTGACTGATTGAAATGTATGGTTGTTTTACATTTGAATGAGAATGTGAAATTTGATACTTTATGCAAATGCAAAGATGTGAATTATGTGTTTACATGTGTTAATGTGTAGTATGAATTGAGTAAACCATCGATGATGGTTACTTCATTGAGTTCGCAAAACTCACCACAATTGTAACGTTGACTTTTTAGGATCGAGAAGCATAGTTCTTGTATTTTTGGAAAGAAGAAATGGCTGAAAAGTCGGTCAGTTAAGATTGGTAGATTAGATATAATTTTTGTATAATTCCTAATATGTAGCATATTTTGTATTTAGTTTGTTCATTGTACATATTCGACTGATACTATAAAGCTACAATGTACATATTGTTTAAGTAATGAAATGAGGAAATTGATTTTAAAATATTGTGTTTTTCCTTAAGAAGTTTTATAAAAGAATATCAAGTGATGATGCCATGTTTAAGTGATTGTTATGATTGCCCTAACATGCCACTCTTACGGGGTACGTATTCGGATGTCACTCAGGATGTCGGGTACGTGTCTTATGAGAGTGGGATGTTACATTTTGGTATCAGAGCATGGTTTGGCATTATTAGGGGCATATAAGAATGTTAAACATGAAATATTATGAAAGTGCGAATAATATAAAAGTTACTATTTAATTATAGTTCATCCGCTATAGGTGATCAAGTGGGACACTAAGCTAACCTAGGATTTGTAGGAGCTAGTAGAGAGTCTTCAGTACCTTGACCAAAGGAAATGCCTCCTAGAGTTCCCGAGGGAAGGGAGAGGAGGTATGATAAGCTGTAGAAGTAGGGGGCTATGGACTTCTACAGAAGTATAGAACCTGTAGTGGCCGAGGGATGGATAGAGAGGATAGAGAGAGTTTTCGATCAGATGGACTATAAGCTAAATGAGAAGTTCGACTATGCAGTGTTTTTATTGCAAGGCCTAACTTACCATTGGTGGAAGACTGTTCAAGGTAGTACCACTAGGCTTTGCAACCTAAAGTGGGAAGACTTTCTGAGGTTCTTCAAGGAGAATTACATGCTTAAGATCTACTTGGACAAGAAGTTGAAAGAGTTTCCGGATCTGAGGTAATGCACAATATCAGTGGCATAATGTGTGATACGATTCAATGAGTTGATAGGTTATGCTACTACTTTGATTCCAACCAAAGAAGACAATAGTAGGAGATTTGGAGATGGGCTGAACATGGAGATAAGGATAAGGCTAGCGATCTCCAACTTGAGTAGTTTCACCGAGTTGAGAGATACCTCGATTAGAATTGAGTAGCTACTAAGAGAGGGACAAGCAGAGTCTGTATATGGATTTAGAATGAAGAGGTCTAGTGAGATTCAGAGTGGTTTCGGAAGAAGATTTAGTCAGCGTTAGAACCAAGTTTTTAAATCACTAGCTGGATCAATACAGTCGAGGTCCAGGTAGATGGATCGCTTCATACAGTCTGGCAGTGGAAGAGGTACTATTTAAATTCATTTATGTAACACCCCCACTACTATAAAGTACAAACTGGTACACCCTAATGACATTCCAGTACATAGCCTATGATAATGGTGTGCTACGTTCAATCACAACATTCACTTAACATGGCATCATCATTCTTTATTTTCTTGTATCACATCATAATGAAAAACACCATATTTTAAAACCCAAATTTCTCCTTTCATTTCATAAATCCAAATATTTACATTGATAGTTTTCAATATCATCAAAATATGAACATCATCATATCCTAATACAAAATACATTACATGAAAGAGGAAATAGACAAAAAGATCTATCTAATCTTCCAATCTCAACTAACCGACCTTTGATCCATTTCTTCTTTTTCCCCAAAAGTACAAGACTGTACTTTTTGTAGTGTCTCTTTGTAGCTAAAGTCGTCTCTCAGTCCTGAAAAATCAACGTTACAATTTTAGTGAGTTTTGCAAACTCAGTTAGGTAACCATCATCGATGGTTCACTCAATTCATGCAACACATCACATATATAACATATAATTCATATCTGTACATTTTGTATAAATTATGACATATCACATTCTCACTTAAGGGTAAGATAGTTTTGCATTTCAATCAATCAAACATACTTATTAAAATGTAAACGAAATGTTTATGTGACTCTTTTACAATTATTACGTTATTGTGATCGAGTGCCTAAACTGTCACGTATCTATTATAGATATCGGGCTTATTTATATGTTCCCTTATATGTTGGGGATATAGGGCTCATTTTACATAGCGAGCCTTTGGATCTTAATCACATTTGGAGCTTTAAGCTCATTTTCGGTGGTTACTCACAACCCTTATTATCTGATTATGCATTCATGTACAGAATGCATCTCTCATAATCAAACAATCATGTCAAGAAGCATTTAGTTCATCACATTCACATACAAGTAGCACTTCAATATCACATTCATTCATCAAAAGCCTCAGACGTTCATTATCCGAAATCAACATAATCAAATCACATTTATTCGATAATTCAAACATAATATAAAACAAACAATTAATTGAGTGAGACCGTCTAGGTTACTCACAGTTTTCTCCTAAAGCTATTGCCTCAAAGTTCTGACAATGTCTAGATGTTGATGTTCCAATTGTTTCTCTATATCATGCAATGCATACACATATCACAATTTTGCACAACTGTATAAGTGTCTATTAATGCACACATATGTATATGAAATATATACAATGCATGTTCAATGACATTCCCGGGTACATTTACTTAATACTCATCCCAAAATCAACTTACATGATCTTTGAATCATTCTTTAACATCTAATACACTCTTTTTACGTTAATAGCTCAATCTTACTATAATTAAGCTCATTTAATATCACTATTAAGCCTAAATATCTCATTAGACAAACGTCGATAAGTCAATCATTTAAAAACAAACATATCATGGAACCAGAAGCATAACATTTTCTGTAGTTGTCATATTAATGTCATTCTAGGACATTTTCGAAGAGGAATTCTAGATCTACAACTTTTCTGAAGATTCTGAAGAGAGATTTTGCAATCTAGAGGGTCAAAAGTGCAAATTTCTGAAAGTGCACATTGAATGTCCCCTAAAACGACATACACCTCTCCCTAATGGACATACATAGAACTGGGACATGTTTCAGACCCATGAAGGTCCGGTTAGCCGACTTAATGTCCATTTAATGGAGGTGGCCGAGGATAAGAGTCTTTCCAGGCCTGAGAAGGTCTGTTTAACGGACTTAAAGCCTGTCTAACTGATATAGGTGAGACAAACCTCACTCAAGATCTTTCCCAATGGTTTCTATGTCTATCCTAACCTTACTTTCACTCTAAATTGTCCCAAATTCACTTCCTCTAATGCAACATCATTTCATAAAAATTCAAATACCAATTTGATTTCATTAAACTCTCTAATTTCTACTTAGTTGATTCATCACTTACAACTAATTCTCATCATTCACAAATTCCTATCTTTCTTTTCCATAACATATCTCACTTATATGTAACAAATTCATATTCACAATTCATCATCTCAAGTTGATAACTTCTTTAAATATACCTATTTTCAGCTCAACATAATCCATACATAATTCATATTCTCTAATTGATCATAAACACTCAAAATAGATCACATTCTTATACACTCAAAACAGAACACATCATATACATTCATCCACCAATTTGCTGCACCCAGTTCTCAATTTCATGTCAAGTTTTGAGACTCTTAAAGACAGAATTTAGATTTTATGTCTTCATAAAATGTATCCATATCTATCTAGTTTAATCCAAATTAAGAATCATCTCATTTAAATAACTATAGAGAAAGTTATGGCTAAAACATATAAGCATGATCAGTGGACATGTTACTACTACATTTTCCAGCACTCATCTACCAATTTTTTTTCCAGATTTTACAACATCCAACATCTTCCACCCAACACATCTTGTACAAAGATCACCCTTTCCACTTCATTAGCTCTTCATTCTCAACTCCATTTCAACTCAATATCATTCATAACCAATTCGTGATATATATTTGATCATTAACCAAAAACAGAGCATATACATTCACCCATTCATCATTGATTTTTCTGCACTCATTCTAAACCCTTTATAAAGATCATTCTACCTCAAAAACATATCTATAACAATATATGAATTATTACTCATCATACATATACAAAAATAAGACATTTACATAAACGTTTCATTACTCACGTTCATCATACATATAACACCATAATCAAGTCACCAATCTTAATTTGCTCATCATTCTTGCTTCATTTAGCCATACCCATATTATTTAAAGCATAACTTACTTGGTTTATCTTACAATTCTTCAAACCTTTCAAGAACACCAAGAATCCCTAATTTTACATGCGTCCCACATACATCATCGTGGCGGTCGGAAGGTTTAGGTTTTCTTGAGGCAATGAAGAAGACAACATGGTGGAAGTAGTAATTGAAAGATGAGAGAGCTAGGT
>JANSVA010000009.1:10250650-10274213 GCA_025504915.1 Erythroxylum reticulatum
AACTTTACAATATGACAATGGACTATTTTGTAATTTTTAAAAAAATTCAGAGATTATTTTATAAATTTAAAAAATTATCCGAAACGGTATCCGATATTAATCGGTACCGATATAGTACCGTACCAGAACTTAATCCGATACCAAATTTCGTAAAATATTCATAACATCGGGATGCACATCTAACAAAAGGGTCCACAAATAAACAATAAAAAATGCTAATTTTTTTTCCAAATGTTGTCGTCTGTATTATAGGTGGAGATGTTTTTCTACGAACACCCTTATTAGCTGGGATGCATATTTGGCAAGGAGGTCTCCAAATAAATAACAAGGAGTTGGATAAAATTTTAGATTAGAACTTAACATATTTTAAAGATATTTTAAAAAGCTTAAGCTTAAATTAAAATTTGGAAAATATATATTAGCAGGGTTCAATTAAAAAAAAATATTATTTTATATTTTTAATTTAAAAAATTAATATTTAACTCTTTTACCTTTAAAATCACCGGGGTAAATAAGTAAGATAAAAACAACTCTTCTTCAATATTTTTGGCTATTTTAATTGCATCTGGCCCGATGCATTCTCATCCAACAAAGTAGCGAATTACAGTTTAGCTGCCCTAAGTAGATCTCGTTTCGTATCGTGTTGGGGTAGATAACATTATCTTCTACCACTAACAGATCTTTGGATGTTTGTTAGTTTACAACCCGTGTCGATAACTGAAATCGAATTCCCTGAACAGCTACAACCAAATTACAAATCTAAAGAGTAAAACTGATAAAACCACTCTGCCAAGTTTGTCTTTCTATTCTTTCTTTGTTTCCTTTGTTTTAAAGTCCGAAACATCCTTCTATTCAGGAAGAGATGGAAACGAGCAAACTCAGATGCGTGGTAATAGCATGCACACTGATAGTGTTGGGTTGCATGGGAGGGACAACTGGGATCAGGTTTGTAATAGACAGGGAAGAATGTATGTCTCACAATGTCCTGTTCGAGGGTGACACTCTTCATGTCTCCTTCGTCGTCATCAAGGCGGACCACCCCTGGCATTTGGCCAATGAAGGTATCGATCTCATGGTATGTCTCTTGCTTTGGTTTTCATTTCAGCTGTGCAATCATTTGTTTTTTAATTGTTCCACAAAATCTGTGTTTTCCGCTTCGTGGGTTTGCTAGGACCAGAGGATGGAAATGACAAATGGTGTAGATATATGAGATTCAAGGATGTGTGGGGGGTTAGGATGGGTTGTCGTCTTTTGCAAACTCTAGATGTTTCTGTGCAGTGAGAGTTGACATAAGGATACTGTTCATTGATTATAAATGAAGCTTGGGCCTAGGGATACTTATGGGAGAATTGAAATGGACGTACATGTTCTGATCTGGTTGATCCCATTGGCATTATAGTGGTGCTGTGGAGAGGCACGATCATTTAACGGCTCGTTACAGAAAACTGGGTTAAACATTTAAGCTACTCAAATTTTTTCGGCGTTTTGGTTATACTTAATTTTAGTTTTAGTTTTATGCTATTTTCTTTTAATTAAGAATCAATATTTGTTTATGTTTAGATGTTATATTAATAGTTATATTATTATTAATGATAATAATTACATATTATTAATAATTATATTTTATTAATGATAATAATTACATATTAGATAAAACTTTAAAATAAATTATTTTTGATTAATTAAATTTATTTTAATTTTATATAATATTTATTAAGAAATTATTTTATTTTATTAAAATAAATAATTTGAATCTTAACTTTTTATTTATAAATTAATATTTATTTTAAATATATTTCAAACACTAAATCAAATTTTATTTAAAATTTATATATTTTGAAGATTTTTTAAATTTAGTTACATTTATTAATAATTATTTAATTTAATTTGTTTAATTTAGTTAGAAAATTAAATAAAATTATTAAGTAACAATAAATTATTTATAATTGTTATTAATAATTAATTAAATATATACTATCAAATTAAATTATTGATATTTTTTGTTAAAAATTCATTTAAATAACAAATATTTAGTCCATAGTAATTAAGCTTAGAAGCAGAAAACAATATTTATTTATTATAATTTTTAAATTTTGGAAGAAGTTAAAACTAAAAATAAAAAAATTCAAATAAATAAGTTTTTTTGGTTAAATTTGAAAATAAAAATAAAAATAAAAACAAATAAACCTTAGCTTTTGATATTGCGTAGGGGCTGCTGTGCATATAGATGATATGTTGTATTTAGAAGTTTTATGCTTTGCATTTCATTTCCTTTTTAACAATCTGATATGGTTATCAGATAAAGGGACCTTCCGGCGAGCAAATTAAAGATTTTCGTGACAAGACAAGTGAGAAGTTCGAGTTCGTAATTCAGAAGAAAGGGATTTACCGGTTCTGTTTCACTAACAAGTCCCCATATCAGGAAACGATCGATTTTGATGTCCAAGTCGGTCATTTCTCGGTCGCACATTATGATCAGCATGCAAAAGATGGTGAGAAGCTTTTACTCTTTAGTAAATAATCATTCTGCCGTTACCTACCCCACGGCAACCTCGCTTCTTCAACCCCTACAAATAGAAAATGCAAGTTTTGTTATCACTCCCTCATCTTTCCTAAACTAAGTAGAGCAGTTTTATCTGATTTCTGCAGAGCATTTTGCCCCATTGCTGGAGCAGATATCGAGGCTGGAGGAAGTTCTTTACAACATCCAGTTCGAGCAACATTGGCTCGAAGCTCAGACAGACCGCCAGGCAATAGGTACACCGTTCGATATGCCAAGTTCCTCCTCTCGTATTCTATGCATCTTCTTATTGCAAGTAAGAAGGAATTAGATGCTGGTACATAATAAATTGTTCTTCTAAAGCCATGTTAGACCAGTCAAAATAGTCATCCCGCAATTTCTGACATTTCTTAACGGATCATTCCTTTAGGTTCTGACAGTATTCTATTGCCAACAGTCAAATTTTATGCTCGCTGCTTCACACTTGAATGCTGCTCTGTTAGAAACCTTGACTAACTTTGGATTAATGCCGATCTTATTTCTTACAAAAGTTAACATTTGTAGTTCATCACTCATTACAATCTAGTTTATTATTGTGCCTTGTTCTGACGGGCTTCCATCCTTTTGGTTTCCTTTCAACAAATGTTTTAGGAAATAGAAACTTGTTAGAGCTTCAGGAGTAAAAAGAAAAAGTTGGAAGTTTCAAACTTTTATTGGGCACAATCTGCCGCTTGGTCTCGTTTCTTTCCATTTCTCCTTTGCCCGATATATAATTCGAGTGTGACTTTTGCAGTAAATGAAAACATGGGCCAGAGAGCAGTGCAAAAGGCAATGATTGAATCAGCTGCTCTGATTGCTGCTAGTATCCTTCAAGTTTATCTATTGCGGCGCTTGTTTGAACGAAAACTTGGATCATCCAGAGTCTAGTCCATGTAGGTGACAATGGCTTTGAAAGTAGAAGCTAGAAGGCACTCATCTGGTCTTCTCATGCTGCTTTATGTATGATGTGCCTGAATTTTGTCAACTCATAGGTAGCAAAGTAATCTTATTTGTTGATCTCAAACCCTCACTCCTGTGTGCATAAGTGCTGGAAATAAGTTGTAAATTGAATCATCACATAGACGCTAAGGTAGAGCATAAGGTTACCAGAGATTGATACATTATATATTTTATTTAAAAGTAGAAGGACGTAATCCGCTGAATGCCAATCTCCCAAAAGGCCAATTTTTATGGCACTCAAGTAATATGCTCCATTTGTCGTTTGGTTTATGCCGGGAATAAAACATGCACTTCTGTCCCGGTGGTCCAACCGGTGGACTCAGTTTTCTCAAGCTGAAGTTGACGTCAATAGTGTTTTTGCAAACGCAACTAAAAATTTTGAAAGAATGATTTATTTCACATCCCACACTACGAGCCTAATCAGACCAGCGTACCAATGTCCCATAAACTTATTTTATTATTTATTGTCTACAACCAAGTGGGAGAACATGAAAAGGTCAAATATTTACCGGTAAATAAAGAACCACAATTGTAGCAAGTAGTGCAGAATAAGAAATGGAATTCAGATAAAAGGGGCGGCAGTAAGTCCACGAGAGTGGTTAATACCCGCTTTAAGGATTTGGTTCATCGGTGTGGCTTTCATGACTTGGGATATGTGGGATTGAAATATATGTGCCGTCGTGGTACGAACCAAGCTCGACTCAATCGGGTGTTCGGATCAACATCGTGGCTCTAGAAGTTCCCCCAAACGGTAAACAAGTACCTTCCCTTCCTTGGATCGAATCATAGGCCTATGCTAATTCAAGTTCTAAACTCGCAACAAAGACCTTCAAGCGCCCCTCACTTCCGCTTCCAAAACGCCTGGATCTCTCATTCCGAGTTTAATGTGGTGGTAGATGAGCACTGGCTCCCAACGGAGACGATGAGTCAATTTTTAGCTTGTTTCTCGGAACACCCATGTGTTTGGGAATATTACCCACCGGAAAAAAAAAACGTCTGGTGGCCAGGTTGAAGGAGATTCAGAGAGCAATGACTGTCGATAATTCAAAAGTGTTTTTAGACCTCGTGGACAAATTGAGCAGAGATCTTATACAGGCTTTGGGTGAGGAGGAACTGCTCTGGCAACCACAAAGCCCGTTGTGACTAGATATTGAAAGGGAATCGCAATAACAAATATTATTACACTATCACCCTCTCCAAACGAAAGAAATTGAGGATTGACAGTCACTGATTCCAATGGGCGCTTGGTTACGAAACCGACCCAATTGCACCTGCTAGTCCGTCAGTTTTTTGTCCAGCTTTACACGTTGGATTACGGGGAGTATCCCCTGCTTCCTAGCTCTGGAGATTTCCTCCATTTTCGGCGGAACAAGTCACGAGGCTGGCGCTACCGATCCATGAAATAGAAATAAAACCTGCAATCTTTGACATGAACCTAAACAAAGCCCCAGGAGTTGACGGCTTCAATGCCCTTTTTTTCCAACGTTAATGAGGGAAAGTTGGGCCTGCAATGGTGGAGTTCATAAAAAAAGATTTTTAGATTGGAAAGATGGGAACAGGAATTGAATCAAACTCTCCTGGTTCTAATTCCCAAAATTTCAGTTCCGCAACAGATCTCTCAATTCAGACCTATCAACCTGTGTACAATCCTTTATAAGGCCATTGCTAAAGTTATAGTGAATAGGTTACAAGAGCACATAAATCATCTAGTAGCTAAGAATCAATGCAGTTTCATATCTGGCAGACATATCCCTAACAATATTATCATCGCCCAGGAGGTTATTCATTCGATGCACAAGAAGACGAGTAGGACAGGCTACTTAGCTTTGAAAGTTGATTTGGAAAAAACGCATGACTGTCTTCGATGGGCTTTTATTTAAGACATGCTAATTGAGATTGGACTCCCCGAGAAATTCATTCGCGTCATTATGAACTGTGTAATGACTGTCTCCTTTCAAATTGCCTGGCAAGGCATCGTGGATGTCCCTTTTTGCCCTTCGAGGGGGGTTAGACAAGGGGACCCACTTTCTCTTTATCTTTTTGTACTCTGCATGGAGCGACTTGGGCACCTTATCTCGAGGGAGGTGAGTCGTACGGGACCCCCAATATCCCAACTTTTTTTTGTCGATGATCTTGTCCTTTTTGCTAAAGCAGAGGACTCCCAAACACACGTGATAATGCGAACTTTGGAGACCTTTTCTTTAGCTTCAGGTCAGAAAGTTAATACAGAAAAGACTAGGATCTTCTTTTTGAAGAACATTTCCACAGAAACTGCGCAACATATCAGCCATGGTCTGCAGATCAGCTGTACCAATAATCTAGGCTGGTATTTAGGAGTTCCTTTGCTTCACGAGCGAATGTCTAGACACACATTTCAACACATCTTGGATATGGCTTAGAAGAAACTCGCAGGCTGGCCTGCCCAGACCTTGTCACTCACCGAGCGAGTTACCTGAACCCAGTCAGTCACAGCTGCCCTTCCAATCTTCATGATGCAAATTGTCCATCTCCCGCGTCAACTTTATGACGACCTGGAGACAATCATGAGAGACTTTATTTGGGGATCATTGCCCAAATACCCAAAAATGCACCTTGTCAACTAGGAGTCTGTCTGCCAGTCTAAGTCCGTTGGGTGACTAGGACTTAAATGGATCCATCATACCAATGATGCACTACTCACCAAGGTAGGTTGGGCCTTACTGACTCAGCAGACAACCTTTTGGATCTAGGTTCTCAGAGCTAAATATAGTCTGGATACTTACCATATCCCCCAAACTATTGAGAGGCCAGGGGCTTTGGTAGTTTGGGGGGGAATTTCGGCATCTTGGCCACTTGTATGACAGGGTAGCAAATGGATTCTGGGCAATGGCAGAAGAATATTATTTTAGCTGGATAGTTGGATGAATGAATGAGGACCACTTATCCATGTGATGACCTCTCAAATTTTGGATAATAGCCTGAATGCCACGATTGCCAACTTCACTAGTGAAGGGGATACCTGGCTTTGGCAGGAGTTTCAATAGTACCTACCTTCCTTAGTCTATTTGGAGTTAGCATCTCTCTGCCATCTCTCTGCCCCACTGCTGAGGAGAGAGGGGACGACAAGCTGGTGTGGGGGCCTACTATCCATGGGAGGTTCACTGTGGCATTAGCTTATGATTTACTAGAAGGCCCCTATCTGGACACGAATCACAAGCTTTGGGAAGTTATATGGACATGGCCTGGACCTCAGCGGATTCATTCTTTTCTGTGGTTACTGGCTAACAAAAAACGCTTGACTAATCAGCAGCGAGTAATCAGGCACATCGCCACGGATAGTAGTTGTCATTTCTGTGGTCAAGAAGAGTCAAAGGAAGAGTCAACATACATGTGGTAAGAGACTGCTCGAGAGTGCAAACTTTCTAGCGTAAATTTCCACAGGATGTGGTTGATACGGCCTTCTTCCAACAGGATGAGGGAATATGGCTGATGTCTAATCTTATCAAACTTTCGAAAGTCCAACAGGTTGAGTGGGCTACAATCTACGACGTAGCCTATTGGGTATTATGGAAATGGCGTAATAGCAGCCTATTCGAGAGGGGCTTTATCTGGCCAGATGATGGTACCAGGGTTGTACTGGACTACGTAGAATGGATTGGTCACGCTAGTACTATGGAAAAGTGTGTTTTCCCACCCCAGGGATTGGTTGTGGGGAGTTTAGTGGATTGGACTAAACTGTTGGAGGGCTGGGTGAAATTAAATTCGGATGGGGGATTCAAACCTAGGCCTTCTACGGCCATAGCTGGCAGCTTAATTAGAGATAGCCATGGAAAGTGGTGTGGTGGGTTTCAGCAACATCTTGGGAGGGGATAGCCCTTATCTACAAAATTTTGGGGTATTTTCTCCGGCCTCACGTTAGCCTAGGACCTGGGCTATAGACGCATCGTCGTCAAAGTAGATTCTTTAGAGGTCATTAACATTCTCTCTACTTCCCACGGAACACTAATTGAAGACACTTCTGGCCTACTACACCGTGACTAGGAGGTCCAACTACAGCATGCCTTTCGCGAGGGAAACCAGTGTGCCGACAGATTGGTGACTTTTGCAAGTTTATTAAGTCCGGGCCTGCATTTGCTACAGGAGCCACCGAAGGTCATACAGGAGCTTATTCACTGAGATGCGCAAGGAGTGTCGTATCCCCGCCATCTACGCTAGTTTTGTTTTTTCTTTCTCCCTTGTAATAAAACAAGAAATGGAATTCAGAGAGCAGGCAATGTGCCTCTACGAAATGATAATGGAAAGCGAATGGCGTAGGGAAATCGGGCAAGATTTAATCTCACTTATAGTAAAATAATGACGAAATTTTTTCTTTTGATTTTTTAAAAACTAACATCATTAAAATCTTATAAAATAATTAAAATATAAATTGTAATAAAATATGAATAGTAATTCATATCTTATTTCAAAATTTAATCTTTTTTTGTCAGCTCTTTCGAACCGTTTTCGAAACTTGCCCATCTTAATCTCTGCAATCTCACAAGTGTTGGACTTTTAACAAAATCCACAAAAGTTGTCGAGAGAACTTTATAACTATTGTAGAGAAAATTATCCAAGAAGTGCTAACTCCTTAGAGTCTATGTCTACTTACAATAAGTTTCGGACATTAAAATAATTTAATTGAGATTAAATTTTAATTTTAATTAAACTTTAATTATAATCTTAAATAATTATAATTAGATATCAATTATGCTTAAATATGATCCAACATCTCATACTGATTATTATTTATTAAATATATCATATTGAATTATAAAGGTTCTCAAACATTATAATCAAATCTAACTTAATTAGAATGTTTTTTTATGCTTTATTCAGTTCTTTATGTGTGACCCATTAGGTTTATAAATATGTTGGCAATTGATACAAATTATAATCCTAAATCATGTTTAGGATTAGATAAATTAAACTCTTTTAATTTATCTTTAGTTATCTAATTAAACAATTTATATTTATAGACAAAGATTGACATTATCTAGTAACACATCATGACTACCTAAATATTTATAAATGTCAAACTAGTTTTAATTAATCTTTCCATGCATAATTTTTTTGTATAATTCAATCTTTTTATCATTTAATGTTTCGATTAGACATAGAACATGAAATTAATATTTAATCTATTTTAAGTCCAATCATATTAGTTTTTCACCATTAGTTATTGGTTTAATTAATCATATTTGTAAACTATTTACAAATGTTATTCCATCCTGTCTAAAGATTTATCGAATCAATAACAATCAAGAACAATAAGATATTCTTCCTAATTACTTTAGGGTGATGAATTATATATTGATCGCTCGACTATCTTCATATAGTTCATGCTACATTGAATGACTACCGATCAAGCTACTCATTGTTAGAACGGGTCATAAGTAGTATCAAAACAGAATAATTCATATACAAGATAAAGATCTCAAGTCAAATGATTATTTCTACAAAATTATCACAATGAGAATTTACATAGACATACAAGTAATGTTTTGAATGGATTTTCATATAAGATTAGTTTAGTGAACTTGTTCTTTAACAAGTACCCACACATTTATTTAAATATCTCTAGTCTATGAGATTGACTACTTCCTTTATTAAAAAAACTTAATATGTGCTAATATTTTAACGTTTTATTAATGTCTAGTCTTAGTATAACAATAACTAGGAAAAAGTTAAGAATAACAGATAAATGCAATATGAATCTTATAATTATAATCTCATTATAATTTGGTTTGTAATATATATTTATCCTATAAACTTTATGATATACATCTAAGTATGTATAAGATAAAGAATGCCTTCAAATAATTATCACTAAACTACAACTATCTGATTGACTGTAGGGCATAAACTAATAATCCCCCACTTATACTAAGTCAATCGTTTAAGTATTTTATATTGTATCATCCTATAACGATCATGCTATTGCTAGGAAGCAATCATGAGAGGATTGAATCAAGATGCTTCAGGCTTTAAGGATTGTTAGTTTTACAAGAAACTTATAAACAATATAGTGGAGTTGAAGAGATTATGCTTCATTATTCAAACTGGCTCATTCCTGGACATGGACAGGGAAAAGGCCCATCTAATTCATGTGCAGAAAGATCCCTCTATTTCTCCCACGAATGTGACCAAGCAGCTTGAAGGAAAAAAAAACTCTTAGGCCCCGTTTGGTTGACAGGAAAGTAAAGTTAATCTGGAATCTGATTCTTTGGAAAATAAATCTGTGAGAAAATAAAGATATTTACATGTTTGGTTACTTATAAAAATTATAATAGAAAAATTGGATAGATTCTTATTACAATGTTTGGTATTCAACAGAATGTAATGTAATTTTAACTTTTTTTTTCAATTATATCCTTTTACAAACAAAATTGAAAAAAATAAAATCGAAAATACTAAACATCCAGCGACTGCTCCCTCTGTTTCTCTCTTTGCTCAAACACTAAACATGCTTTGGATCTTGTACTGCTCCCTCTATCTCTCTTTGTTTAAACACTAAACATGCTTCGGATCTTGTTGGAATCTCTTAGTTGCTTCTGATTTACAATTATTTTCTTTCTCCATCAGAGACTCCCTATTTCGAGTACCACGCTGAATGCAAGAAGGAATGGGAGTCAAGCCTTGTCAGATTACATACTTGGGAAAATGGTTGAAGAAGTGTGAGATTTGTCCTGATGCTTTGACAATGTTGGGTACCTAAAGTTGAAGATGTCGACAAGTTGCAAGATATGAAATAGCAAATTCATATTGGGAACACCGATTTTTCATCTGGGTTTTGTTCTTTTTGTACGTATGTGTGATTTTTGATCGTGATTTGGTTCCTTTTTATTTTGATTTATGCAATCACTTTCGAAGGAATTTGAGATTATTTGGTGGTTTAATGATATAAAGTTTCTGCATTTCATACCAACATAACTGACATTCCGCTAGACTTAGTGAACCCATATGCTGTTGAGTTAGTTCTGGACATCAGAAGAGAATTTGTTAATAAACTTAAGCAGGTATCTTTCCTTTTTAAAATCTTAGCTATTTGAAAGAACTCAATGTACTCTAATCGGTTAAAGCCTATTTTCTTCATGTTCTAGGTTTGGAGTTAAGGACATTCTAGTTTCAGATAGCAATAAGAAATGAAAACAAGTTGGTGCCTGAAGAATTCACTAGTATACTAGTAATATCATCGGTAGTTTACTTCAATTTTAGCATTTGAAGGGAAATCCTTTTGCTCCTTCTTTCCTTGCATCTGAATCAAATATTTGTTTAACCTGTTGGAGTTGATTCAATTAGTGAAGATATATGTCAAACTGAGGTCTTTAATCAGATTGTAGAAATTGAAAGTAAAATGATTAGAAAAAGTCTCAGACTCTACAGGTCTAGTTCTTGGGTTTCTAAAGATGGAAAATTTGAACATCTTCCGTTGGACATGTACTGTTTGAGATGCTTTAGCTTATCTTCTTTTATTTGGTTGTTAGCCAGCTTAATTTAAGTAGTGGTTATGGTGACACGCAGTCTCGGGATGGAGCTAGGCAAATTTGAGCTAATCTGGCTCTTGAGGAGCACCAAGTTTTAGAGTTTAGTAGAATACTGAAGGAAATGCTTCCAGATCCGAAGACGTCTAATGTATAGAAATCTCATCCTGGAAGAAAGGTGATCTCTTCAACAGAAGAACCAATGTCATTAATTTTACCTTGCTTGTCTCATGTTGTACGATGTAGAGAAGATGGGTTGTTATTCATTTTACAGTGAAGATGGAAAACTGAGCTATGGATATGCAAGTTTCTGAGGAAAGAGAGTAACCATGGAGGACTTTTATGATATTAGAAATGCCAGATTAATGGCCGAACAGTTACATTTTAGATCTTATATTTCTATAGGGAATATTATCAATTCTATTGCTCTTGTTTATTGTATGATTGAAGTGGTTAAAATTTTCCATCCTATGAACAATACAAGAATGCCTACCATTGCTTGATATCCTCTATCTCAACTGTGTACCTCTTAATTAGACTGAATAATGCCCACAGTAAATATGGTCTTCTCATGTTTATAACTAAACAAATGGAACCAGTTTGCATAAGTTGAAGGCAGTTATCCATGTTAACTCTTGCATGACAACAATCCTGACTAACTGGGCAATTGGCTCCATAGTACTCGAGTTATCACCTCCACAACGAGTTTAGTTGTCAGATGATTATGAAAATGAAGTTTATAATGTAGTAATTTATTCACTAGTGAATCCATCAAACATCTTGTACAGTGCATACAATCCCTACAAAGGAAGACTCTAACAGAACAACATGCTTTGACAAGAACCAGCAATTTTGCTGCATGAAACACCTAGAAGAAGTTGGAAAGTTAAACACAAAAGGTCTGTTTTTTAAAGTTTGTTTTGTCTCAATGTGTCACTAAAAGATACATAGAAACAGGGACTTTGGCTTACCCAGAATCTGATTTTACATATGAATGAAGTTGCAAAAAAGAAAACCTATAACAGAAAAAACCTCAAAGCCCAAACATTATATGGAATTCCTTGTGACTGCTTTCTATGGCAAATTAATCAGAAAAGGGCAAACCAATTAGCCCTAATCACGTTTCGATACAAACTAAAACATTTGGATTAGTAAATTGTATGCAGCAATTCACATCATCAGAAAAGCTTGAACTATGATAAACTCTGTGACATTCATATCATCATCCTATGCAGCAATTCCTAAAACAAATAAAGACCACAGGCTTTTGAGTACATGAAGAACGATCATACTAATGCGCGACTTTAGAAGAAAGAACAGGGGCAATTTTTCAGTATGAATGCAAAAAAAATAGGTAATGGGGCATCAAAAGGAGTAACATACTCTTCTATACTTAATCTCCAACGACTTTAGAACAGATAGTGCTATTTTTCAAAAGAAGAAGATGAATATTTGAAGAGGAGAAAATCGAGCAGAAGTCATTCTAAAGAAGAAGAAGAAGAAGAATATCTGTGTGTTTTAAAAAAAGAGTTGCGGTAGGATAAGAATATTAGAATAGTAGTAGTATTTTAATAAAAGAGGTGTTTAAGAGTTTGTAGAAAAAGAAAGGTTAAATTGGACAGTTTAATTTTTAGATTAAATTTCTGAGGAAAGTAATCTAAATACCTAGGGAATGTTGGTATTTAGAATCCTGGAAAAGTGCTACTATTTTCCTTAAATTAGGAAAGTTTTTACTTTCCTAACTGCCCAAAAAAACGAACCAAACGCAATAATTTAAATTTCAAGAAAAAGATTACTTTCCCAGTCAACATTCCATGCCAACCAAACAGGGCCTTAAGGTATATCCTCAAGCCCTACATAATTAGTCCTCTCAAATCAAACAAAAAGCTACGATCAATTGTCTAAAAATAAGGATGGTAGCACCAAATTATTCTATAGTTCTTGTTTACTAGAAGGAATCATGATAGTATTACATCTCTCAGTAATGATGAATGTTGTGTGATTGCAAACGAAAAAGAACTGCCTCTTCATCTTAAAGATTGTTTCTAACAATTCTTGGGCAATTCCCTACTAAACCATTAAGCATATCATTGAGCTCATTCATCTTTAGCTCTTTATCAAGGGAATAATTTGATTAATCAACTTGTCACAATGGGAGAGATTGAGAAAGTGGTCTTTAGTTTATATCCTAACAAAGCCCATGGCTTAGATGGGTTTAATGCTTATTTCTACCAAAAAGCATGGAACCATTTGAAAATGCAAGTGAGTATAATAATTTTAGAATTTTTCTCCAACTTCAAGATGTTAAATGCCTGGAACAAAACTCATCTATGCCTCATTCCTAAAACGAACAATCCAACTTCCGTTAAGGACTTCATGGCTATTGCTTGTTGTAATATGCTTTACAAGATTATCTTTAAGATTCTAGCTAAAAGGCTTAAGCTATTCCTTCTATCTTTGATTTATTCATCTCAAGCAACTTTTATTGAAGGAAGAAGTACATGGAAGGAACTTGAAATTCTTGGTAAAATTGTACGATGAAAATAGATATGCATAAAGCTTTTGACATTTTGAATTAGGAATTCATATTAACTACTGTGGAAGACTTTTTTAATTCCTTTCTCAATTTACTACATGGATATTGTACAATACATCACAACTTTTAACATATAGTGTATTAATCAATGGGGAAGCTTTAGAACCAATTGGATGGGACAAGGGAATAAGAAAAAAGGATCTTATTTCCCCTTATCTATTTACTATTGCAATTGTGGGGCTCTCAATATTAATAGAACGTAGTATAAACAAAGAGAAAAGATTCACCTTTCACATACAATATGAGCAACTAAGAATCTTCAAGTTGGTTTTTGTTGATCACTTCCTTTTTTTAATGAAGCCAATGCTAAATCAGTTAAATGTCTTATGCATTCCCTGGAATCCTTTAGTAATATGTCAGGGCTAAGCATCTACAAAGATAAAAGCTTCATTATGTTTTCCTCTAAAGCATTAAGTATTTTTAATTCACTTATTAGCGACATATCGAGCTAAGCATCAACAAAGATAAAAAACTTCATCATATTTTCCTTCAAAGTATTAAGCTTGCTAATGGAGATATTATACTAAGATCTAAAGACCCTCCTTTTACTTATTTGGGGATCCATATAACCTATAGAAGAGTCACATATCAAGATTATCAGCCTCTATTTGATATAGTCAGAAGAAGAATGAGTAGTCGGTGCAATATATGTTTAACTTAATAGGGAGGCTCTGACTAGTCATCCTTTAATACCCTCTACACAGATTAATCATGTTATCTTTTCCTAACTAGGAAGCTCTATAAGGACTTGGACAAGTTACTAGGGAATTTCCTCTAGTCAAGTGACGGACATAAGTAAACATAAGCTTAGGTTAGTTGGAACATAATTTGTTTACCTACAAAAGAAGGGGGATTAGGTATTCAATCAATACACACAATCAATAAGGTGTTGCTTTCCAAAAGAATATGGAGAATACTCAACAACAAAGAGTCTTTGTTGGTCAAACGGATCAACGATCATTACTTGGAGGACAAAAATTTCTAGACCATCAAACCAAGGAAAGATACTTCTTGGAGTATGTATTAACTTTTAAAGCTAAGAAGTAGTCTACAAAGGCTTATTAAAATGAGAATATGGCTTAATAATTTGACCTAACTTTGGTGTGACAAATGGAGCTCTATATGGCCTCTATATCTCCAAGTGAAATTTCAATATTGGAATCCACTTCCAAGATAATAGGGAAGCTAACTTCTTTAGACTTTGCTTTCCTAATTACCAACCAAAATCCACCCTTAAGGATAACACCATCTAGTTAGGTAATTCATTTGATATTTTCACCAATAAATCATGCAGAGAGCTGTTCAAGAATCATGCTCCTAATCTTATGTAGTGCTAATTGGTTTGGAATAAATATGTTTCTCTTATAACGTCTTTCATCTTTTGGTTAGTGGTTAGAAATAGCCTAAGTACACCAAACAAACTTGGAGGCCCTCATCCCCTTCCTAATTTAATTTGTAGACTTTGCCTATAAGTTCTTAAAACAAAGCAGCATCTTTTCTTCATCTGAACCTTTCTTAGCTACTTACAGAAGGATTTGCAACAAAAATTTAACATGCCTTGCCCTTATAAAAACTAGAATGACATAGTTCTTTGGGCTTCAAACCATCCACAATTACTTAAGGATACTTTTTATCAATTTTGGTTACATAATCTACTTTATTTAGTTGGAAGAAATGTTTGGGTATTCAGAAATTCCAGCTTGAATGTTTAACCAATAGCTAGTAAAATAAGAGAAATGATGATGATTAGAACTTTTAGTCTGGTTCTTTTTCAAGGCATGGTCAACAAATGGTGTTTGTGAAATGATAAAAGCCATTTCTTATATAATGTTGAAGGGATTATCTAAATTCTTTTAGCTCTTTACTTTATATCCATTTAGCTCACACTTTATGGCTAATCTCTAGCTATCATTTTGTATAGATATACTATAGTTTTAAGGCTTAGTCCTTATTTTAATACAATTCTTGAAATTTGAAAAAAATTTCAAAAAGCTTTTAGTCCAATAATACTAAACAAATTTAAGTTTGGTCTTTTAGTTTTCATTTCAAATATTCCAATTCACTAATTTCTTTTTTAAAATTAAGCAGCCTTTTAAGATCCGTTTTATCCTTTCCAATAAGAATCTCATTTTATTTCAGCTATCTCATCACGAGTTATGTTCTACTTTTTATCCTATAATTTTTTGTTCGAACATCCTATAATTAATGTGTCTTTTATGTTTAAATATCATACAAAACAAAGGGCCATTTTAAATCAAAGTTCAAATGTTTTAAATCTTAGGTAAAATCATTTTTTGAAAAACAACCTTCGGTAAAATTAGAAGTCAACTATACATTTTAAGTTTCATTCTAATTCTTATATGTCACCCTAGATTTTTTTTAGAAAACTCTCGATAAAATTATAAAGTCTTAGGTATTTAACCACAAATTTTGTTTTCTTTACTCAGTTTGTTTTATTTATCTCACACCTAAGGTTATTTTCTCTTTGAAAATTTTAGTTTTTAGATTTAAGCGTTTGGCAAACAAAATAGAGCGATTAATACTTTCCTTATCTTATAATTCTAATTTAAACTCAATTTTCTAATTAATACCTTTTTAGTTTTTTTTTTCCTTCAAAGCTTTTTTTAATCTTTTGTTAATTAGATATATGACAACTCCGTTTGAATATTTATTTAATATTCAGTCTCTTTGTTATTAAGACGTCCAAAAATGCAAGCGACAATATGATTTGTATACTTCTCGAGAAGGGTTGTCAAAGGCATTATATATTTTAGAATTTGATATTTAGGATACAAAAGTTAAAGGACATATTACTACAAACAATTAATTGTTACACACTCATAAATGGTTCATATTACCTCGTGTGTTTGTATAGACAATTTATTAACATTTGATACTTATATTTATCTGTTTTTTTATCCATCAAATCTTTTGATAAAAAATAAAAAAGAGGATCAAATCAGTGAGAATAGGAGCTAGTAGCAAGACGCTTGACTCTTCCTAGTTAGATCTTAACAAAACTCGAGGAATACTACATTACAAAGTGTGGAAAAACCAACATCAAATCTTAACAAAACTCCATTTGTTAACAAATAGAATCTCACTAATGTTTGTTGAGAGGGACCAACCGAAGCAAGTCTTAAGAAGGTTACGTGATTATTTGTATCGGTTTTGCTATTTCAATTCTGTTTTAATCTATCTTATTTACATATTTATATAAGTTTTTTATAAATTTATGAATAAGATAAATTAATAGGTTAAAACAGTAGAACTGACACAGATAACTTCATTTGCTGTTAAGATGGTCGCTGCTAATTACAAAAGAAAAGAAATACGCAACCATTTTTTGAAAACAACTAGGACAAGTGAAGTAATAGGGTGAGAATTGAGGACCAAGGAAAGAGAGTCAACCGGCGTAGGTTGACTGATAAGTGCATGAGTGGGTCGACCCCACCCAACCGAGAAAGTCAAGTGGTTCGATACTTTCAACATTTTCTCAGCTCTTGTGTAAATGTAGGAACCGTACGCAGTGCAGCCCTATATTTCAGTTCAGAGCGTGCCGAATCAAAGTCTTCTCATACTAAACTTCTCACTTGTTGCCTCTAGTACTTAGGTACAATGCTCTACACGATCAACCTCTCTTCTCTCTTTCTTTCTTAAGTCCCATTGGTGTGTTTGTTGAATTCAGATCCAATGAATCGGTTCACTTTACGCTTTTTACTTCTTGTACAAAAGCAAGAATCAAAATCAATAAATGATCGATTGATTTTGTTAGTTTTCATGGAGGTGGAACGTTATAGTCGGCCAGTGGCAAGATTGCATTTTGTTATTGATAATCAATTTTCATGCTTTTTCTGTGAAAATTTTTATATATCAACAGTGATAAACTGCATTTCTCTGCTTAACTGGGACATGGAATGGAAAGCATGTGCTCACGTGTCATGTATAAGCTTACCCGTGATAGAGCATTGTTTTTAATGAAATCGTTTTCTTTTCATGGTTTGTCCAAACGATTATTGGTTTGGTTTTGCAATTTCTGCAGATTCTATTGTAGTTCACAATGGCTCCAGCATCAGCATCAGCATCAGAAATAAAATCCAGAGGTGCTGTAAAATTTCCAGTAAAGCTAAACATTTCTAATTTATTCATCTAACTTCTAGCGTAGTTTCTTCAGTGCAGAGTGAAATATTGAGAGTTGATCGAGTTTTGGGATTTATGGTTTATGATTCTTTTTGTGCTCTGTTTTCTCCTAACCAATTTATTTACAGTGAATTCATTTTATAAGTTGGTGCTGTTTTTCAAAACTGATGCCACTGGTTGTCTAATTACCTTGGTTTGTATCTTTGCAGACGTTTGTATTGTTGGTGTTGCTCGTACACCACTGGGTGGATTTCTTGGTTCATTGTCGACTATATCTGCCACAAAGCTCGGATCTATCGCTATTGAGGGTTAGGATACGATCTCTTTCATTCCAGTTGCTGAATCTTGTATTATCTCTTTCAGATTGAATCTCTATTTTTTTGTTTACTCTTCCCTGTGTAAATTGCAGCTGCTCTTAAAAGGGCCAACATTGATCCATCCCTTGTACAAGAGGTCTTCTTTGGCAATGTCCTTACTGCAAATCTAGGTCAGGCTCCTGCTAGGCAGGCAGCATTAGGTGCTGGGATTCCCAATTCAGTCGTTTGCACCACTGTTAACAAAGTTTGTGCTGCAGGGATGAAAGGTGTTTTCCTGGCTTCTAACATTTTCTTTTAATCGTGTATGATTTGTTTCCCTCAAGGAACAACATTAGACCATATGAGAACTTTCATATTTTCTCCTTTTTGGACATTGCAGCAACTATGTTTGCAGCACAGAGTATACAGTTGGGCATCAATGATGTTGTTGTTGCTGGTGGCATGGAAAGCATGTCTAATGTGCCCAAATACTTTGCAGAAGCAAGGTTGGTTGATTATTTCCATCAGTGTAATTATAGTTATTTTTAGTTTGGAGAATTTCTGATATAGCAATCAATAAAAGCAGGAAGGGATCTCGCCTTGGACATGATACCCTTGTTGATGGAATGCTCAAAGATGGACTATGGGATGTTTATAATGATTTTGGAATGGGAAACTGTGCTGAAATTTGTGCAGATAATCATTCAATAACTCGGGAAGAGCAGGTAATGTGCAACACTTGCAACTAGCTGCTGCTCAATAAAAATTGCTGAGCTTAGTTGGAATCATGCAACTTGTTAGCAGATGTCTCTAATATCTTAATGTAAGACTAGAACTAAGTGGACCTATTGTTTTGTTATTGTGTGGTCATATGTATAGATCGATCCCATAAGGATATTTTAAATACTAGGTCTAACTCTCCTACTATTATGTAATTTATAATAATGAATGTGGTTGATTAAAACTAAGCCTAAATTAAATTAAACAGATCGAAATACCACTAGACATAATCAAACAAATAATAATATTTAGAATACAAGTCTCCCTAACATGATCTTGTACCTTTGATTTAACTAATTAGAAAGTCTAATGCTTGGATCAACAAAGTCTCCTAGTGCAATCAATTATCACCTTTTGATGTCTAGCCACTTATCTTTCAACTCATTAACCAATATATCTATGATTAACATGTAAGAATGTACTAAGTTAGTGATACTTCACAAAAGGTTGCTCTAATTCCAAAAGGGTTATATAGGTCTATTTTTAGCACATTGTTCAATTGTGCCTAGGTTAATCTATAAATGGGTTCTTTCGATAACATCTACTTGTAAATTAAGATCATGATTAAGCTTTCGCTTATATATAATCAGTGTTAAGAACAACATCATATTTTACAAACATAGGACTCTTTATAAGAAGACTAAAATCAAGCTATACAAGTATTCGTTAGAGTTTCATCTAATATTTATGTCAAATAAATTAGGTATTAATCATTTTTGAAATGACAAAAAGAAACAAAATAATAGAACTTGTTGCAAATGTTTCTCCTGATAATGATCCCAATTTGTTGACATACTCTGCTTTCTTGGAATGATTATGATCTTTGATCTCATTGAAGATGGTTGCAAGATGTGTTTTAGGACTTTTAAAATCTAAAATTTCAATAGGGCTTTTAAAATCTAAAATTTGAAGTGGCGTTCTGTTGATAATATAGGTGGCTGAAAGGATTGCATCACCCTAATATTCCTTTGGAAGATTCATTGTGAACATGAGTGATTGAGCAACCTCTAGAATGTGTCTGTTCTTCCTTTTTGCAACTCTATTCTGTTCACTAGTATAGGCACAACTAATTTGATGTACTATTCTATTAGAATCTAGATAAGCATGAAATTTTCCCTCCATATACTCCATTCCATTGTTTGACCGTAAGATCTTAACTCCAGCATCATGTTGAGTACAAATCATTTTGTGAAAAGATTGGAAGAATGAAAAAACTTCATTCTTGGTTTTCATCAGATAAACCCATGTCAATCGGGTGCAACAATTAATAAAGGTCACAAATCATTTATGGCTAGAAAGAGAGGGAGTTTGAGTAGGACCCCAAATATTGGAGTGAATGGTCATAAAAGGAATAGAACTCTTATTATTTGCTAAATGATAAGAACTTCTAGTGTGTTTAGCAAGTTCGTATGCTTCATAAAACAAAGAATTAAAAGAAGTCCTTTTAAACAAGTTTGGATAAAGTGTTGCTAGAACAAAAAATGAGGGATGTCCTAACTGCCTATGTCACTGTAGAATTTTCTTATTAATCACATCATTTCCAAAACACGCTGAATGTGCAACTATTAGGCGCCCTTCTCCCAAGGCATATAAGCCATCATGTAGTCTACCAGTTCTAATCCTCTGCCTTGTGTGAAGGTCCTGAAGAATACAATAGTCAGGAAAAAATTCAACTTTGCAATTGAGGTCCTTAGTGATAGAACTGACAGAGAGAAGATTAATAGGAAAACAGGGTACGTGAAGTATTGAGGATAGTGCAATATTGGGAGTACAGTTAATAGAACATGTACCAAATAAGGAAGTAAAAAACCTATCTGCTATTCTAACATTATCTCTGTTGGTTCCATAAGAGTATGCTAAAATTTGTTTTTGAGAGCCCGTCATATATCTGTTAGCTTCAGAGTCTATAATCCAAAGATTATCTTTAGAATTGTAGTACTCAATACATAATTTGGCAAGGTTTGATGCACCAACTGTGGAAGTAGAGTCTATTTTTGAGAGAAGTTGTCTTAAGGCCTGAAGTTCCTTATTGGATAATCCCCCAGCTAACGATGTTTTAGACACTTTTGAAGGAGAGGCAAAAGGCCGGCGACCTTGGTGGAGAAAGAACTGAGGCCAAACACTGGTTGGAGGGTGGCACGTGGTGCTCACATGTGGCAACTACAGAGAGACTGTGGCTGCACATGGCGGTGCAGTTGATGTTGGGTCTTTCACAGTGGAAGTCACGGTCATAGTTAAAGCAATCTAGGTGGGTGGTGAGAAGAAAAACACGTTGCTTTTTGGGCGAGTACACACTCAGCCAGTGTTCTTTCCTATTTGGAACGAACAATCAGAAAAAGCAGCCCCTAAATCAGATAGGGCTCTGATACCATGTTGAAAGTCGAAGATAATTTGTATTTCATGATTTTGTGTACATAGGAACAAGAGTTTATATACAAAATTCCTAGGACTATTTAAGAAGTAATCTAGCTATTAACTCTATGAAATCTATGAATTATATGAGAGATTATAGGTGTAATTATAGCAATATCAATGTTAATAATCTCTGGTCAATATCCACAATTACTTAACACATAACATAAAGCCAATTAGACCAAGGTTATTTGGATGGAAATCTTAGCAAAATATTAAATAAAATATACATACATTACATTTGTCAAAATTAGAGAATGGTAATTGAGGGCTTGATAAAATCTCAAGACCTTCATAGCTTTTATATAGAACCAATTATATAAGTAAAAGATCTTAGACATAAAGAGGATAACTTTCCCTATTATGGTGTAACTTTCCTAAAAATCCCACTCAAATTGGAGCATATATCTCATAAGCTCCAATAATGACTTTAAAGATTGGATTCCTACTTTATCAACATAAACGATCAAAAGAATTCTATCAGCTTCAGAGCGACTATAAAACATGGAGTGATCCACACCACATCGATGCAGACCAAACTCCATATGGAGACTTGTTAAGGCAACATACTAGATTGGTCTCCTCTTGAGGTACAAACCTTGGGGTTTGTTCTATAAAAATAGTCTCCTTAAGATCACTATGAAGGAAATCATTTTTTACATTGAGTTGATGAAGAGGCCAGTTATATGTAGCTCCCTATGCAATGAAAACACGAACAAATGTCAATTTGGCTATAGGAGAAAAAGCTTCAATATAAAGTGTATAACCTTTAGCTATCAATCGAGCTTTTAAACGATAAACAATGTGATTGGGATTGAATTTAACATTGAACACGCAAGGACAACCCTCTGTCTAATTATGTAGATGAGTAACTAAGTCCCGTGTATTATTAGCATACAAAGCCAACATCTCTTCTTCCATGGCATGTCTCTATCCAGGATGATTCAAAGCTTTTGAAGTATAATTAGGTATAGGTATAGAAGATAAAGTGGACACAAAAGCAACATATGATGGTGATAATAAATCATAAGAAATAAAGTTTGAGATAGGGTGTGATGTACAAGACCTTCCTTTACAGAGGGCAATTGGCTAATCATGATCATCATATGGTGGAGTTGAAGATGAAGAAGACAATGGTGACGAGTGTTAATGATGCAAAAGAACTTAAAATTTATAAGAGAAATAAAAGAGGGAAGATCAACTAATCATAAGCTTTAATTTGACGGGATGAGGATTGGGAATTGAATTAACATCAAAGTTAAGGCTGAAATCCATATTATATTAGGATTCCTTATTAGATGGGAAGTAGTAGTGTTATAGTATTCTATTTTAGATATTATATCCTACTTCTTTAGGACAAGTATGAGGTTTTGAGGATTTGGGATTAACTTGACTTTGATACCATGTCAAAATCAGAGAATGGTAATTAAGGGCTTGATAAAATCTCAAGACTCTCATAGCCTTTATATAGAACCAATTACATAAGGAAAAGATCTTACACATAAAGAAGAAATCATATAATAAAGAGGAAATCATAGAAAGTAAACTTTTCCTAATATAGTAAAACTTTCCTAACAACATGCACATCAATAGCTGGCTTTTTAAGACACTATTTTCAGTTTATTTGACATGCATTTTTATCATTGATCTTTCAATGATATGTTTTTATGATTATTGTAGGATAACTATGCTATTCAGAGCTTTGAACGTGGTATTGCTGCTCAAGATAGTGGGGCCTTTACATGGGAAATTGTTCAGGTCAGACATCGCTTGTCTTGATTTTTTGTTTCAATGTCATGTATTTGATGTTGATTTTTCCTTGATGGTCTGTTTCCATTATCATGTATTTAATGTATTTCCTTGTAGGTTGAAGTGTCTGGTGGAAGGGGAAGGCCTTCCACTATTGTTGATAAGGATGAAGGTTTGGGAAAGGTATATATTGTTTCTTCTTTGTATGTTATTGCTCAGACAGTTGTTGGCATGTAATTGTGATATTGATAAGCGAATGGATGGAAATATAGTACTTTTATTAATTCTTAGCTATAGCCTCGTAGGAAATTCTACAAGCACCAAGCTATCAGCCAACAATGACCCCTCCAGCTACCAGCCGAGACAGTACAATAGCCAAGATACCCCCTCTATACTTCCCCCCTCCCTTACATAGTACTCTCTCTCTCCTCTAACGAATTCCTCTCTAACCGTTAGCTGACTCACCCCTCTTTGCCTTAGTGATTTTCCTAGAGTATGTCAACGTGGGTTTGAGGCCCATGTTCAGTCCCTTCCCCCTCTTTCTCCTAGAATAAGTCAGTATGGGTTTAGGACCCATAGTGCTATTAGGACC
>JANSVA010000009.1:10274313-10316827 GCA_025504915.1 Erythroxylum reticulatum
CCTTCCCCCTCTTTCTCCTAGAATAAGTCAGTATGGGTTTAGGACCCATAGTGCTATTAGGACCTATAGTGCTATCAGAGGTTAGCTAATTTAGTTGCTTATTGGTAGTGTGGAAATAATCATAAGAATATTGTCTAATTCTTTTTGCATTATTGACCATTTGATCTTAAAATTTGTGAAAGAATTGATTCACCATTCCAGGAAGGTGAGAAGCTTAGTTAAATTTCAAGGCCAACTTCCTTCCTTCATTTGTGGTCATCTGCTCTAGTGCTGCCTCATTTAGTTGTATGCTGTTCCGCACAGTCCCTTCCGAATCTCTGGTTGAGATTCATTAAACTTTCTACTTTTCATGCTATCAGATTCTTATGTGCTGACTTTTATATTTTCTAGTTTGATGCTGCAAAATTGCAGAAACTCCGGCCAAGTTTCAAAGAGAATGGAGGCACTGTTACAGCTGGCAATGCCTCTAGCATAAGGTTTTCTTCATACACTTAATAGTGACACAATCTTCAAGTAGCGTGTTCTCATTAAAATCCTCATGCACATACTTTTCTCAAGAAATATTATGTTGCCTGGTGCACTTTTCTACTTACGACTTGTTAAAACCTTTTATGGTGTGATCAAGTTTTATGATTTGAAGGTGTTAAGCATGTTATTCCTTGTGAATATGTTGGGTAGAGTTGTGCTTACTGCTCTATTCTTTTCAAAATTAGAGCTAATACTTCACTGAAAGTTATATTTAACAGCGATGGTGCAGCAGCTTTGGTACTTGTGAGTGGAGAAAAGGCCCTTAAGCTTGGGCTACAAGTGATTGCCAGAATCACGGGATATGCTGATGCTGCTCAGGTAATTCATGAACATATCAAATACTGAAAAGTATGCTAGAGCAGTTCCAAACACTTGAAATTAATGAATTGAGGAGTTTGCCATACAAACATTGTGATCCATGTAATTTTCATCCATAATGAACGTATTTCACTATGCAGGCACCAGAGTTATTTACAACTGCTCCGGCCCTGGCAATCCCGAAAGCTATTTCGAATGCTGGGTTGGATGCTTCTCAAGTTGATTACTATGAAATAAACGAAGCCTTCTCGGTTAGTATTTATCTTTGTTTGTTTTCTTATCTTTGGTCACATATCTGGTTGGAAAGCTCCTAATTGATAATGGTTAAGCAGGTTGTGGCTCTTGCAAATCAGAAACTACTAGGACTTAATCCAGTGAGTATCTGAACATAGTTGTTCGTATCCCAATCTTTTTGTCCTTGTATTTTTGCCTGCATGTTAGTGCCTAGAAGTGCAATGCACGTCTTAAGATATTGACCATTCTTGACACACTGTTCATAAAATGCTGCATATGGATTCCCAATGTTTCACTTGGTTCTTTATACCACCTCACATTCCCTGTCAGTTTTTGCTAAATATTTGATTTTAGGAAAGCATAATGAGGCACATTATTAATCTGCTAACAGGACAAGGTTAATGTACATGGTGGAGCTGTATCCCTGGGGCATCCTTTAGGTTGCAGTGGAGCCCGGATCTTGGTCACACTCTTGGGGGTATGTTTCTACTGGTTGAATAATTATTTTGATAATTGATGGATACGCTGTACCATCATCCCAACTTTCTTGGTGTCCTCCCACGATTATGATACATAAATTGTGTGCTGTATTGTATGTATGCTTCTGCACATTGGACCATGTGTTAATGTTAATTTGTAATTCAGTAGTGAGACTGTTGGCATAATGTAGGTACTAAAGCAGAAAAATGGAAGATACGGTGTTGGTGGTATTTGCAATGGGGGAGGAGGTGCATCAGCCCTTGTTGTAGAGCTTCTGTAGGCCTTCAATAATTGGTAACGTATACATCGTCCACATGACTTGTTTTGAGTTACCAAAACCCAATGGTAGTTCCAACTATTATATTAACACTATATTGATGCATGTGCATCGTATTTCTCTTGTGCTACTGGTGACAGATTTGGTTGCATTTCATTTGTGCCTATTTGAACTAAAAAACAACTGGCTCCATTTAAGAAATGTTGCCATGTTTAAGTTGCAGCCTAAAAATTGTGTTTGCTATATTGTTTCTTATGTGCTCTTTTCATTGACTAAAACGAGAATTTTCTGATATGGTGGGAAGAATATAATTTTCTATTTCAAGTAGATTAACTTTCATTTTATCTCTGTACACTGGACTACATACAGGAGCCGATCAAGCTTCAACTCCTCGGTGCATGTGGGTGACTCGGTCCACCAGAATTAACAGGAGGTTAGGACCTCGTGGAAGAAATTATGTCAGTCTCAGTATTTGATGTCCTGCAATTTTATTCGGTTTCCATCTTGGTTTTCTTCAACAATAAACCAGAAGTGCATTTAGTTTGCTTTTTATTTAAAACAAAATTGTGGGTACCAGGGAGGGATAGAAGCCAAAGGAAACAATTAGGGTAGAATTAATAATTCTCCCATCAATATTTTTAATTTAGTTTAGAAGTTATGTTTGAATTCATAAATCGTAAGTAAATGGTTTCTCATATCATATGGCTAGTTAAGAAGTCTGATTTATGATAATCAATGGTGCTTATTATGAGTAGGAAGAAAATTGTTTTTATTCAAATAACCTTTTTATTATATAGGGATAAGGTTGCATATTATCAAAGAGACTTCAGATTGAGTGTGATGATGATGATAATGATACAATTTTAGACAATCATATTATGAAATACTTTCAGGTAATGCTGGAAAAATACCAACACTATATGAATCAGTATGCTTGTTGCACTGTTGTGTGGAATTTGACCATACAAACATGCTGGCATATTAGTCGCTATGCGCATGCCTCAGTTTCACAGACTAGCTCTTGTTCACGACTCCCCCGCACTTTCTAGTAAAAGCAAAGATATCGCAAGCCCATGGAATCGTTTGTGCAGGAGCTTGATACGCTTGAGACAACTTCCACTATCAATTCACTTGCCTAAATACATACCATCACCACCTAATCATAAGAACTTACTAACACCAATTAAAGATCACATCTATCGTCGTTTTACACCAATTAAAGAGCACATCTATCGTCGTTTTACTTCGTAATACAAAGACTACTTAAAGTGGTAATAAACTTCTTTGTATCATACTTGATTCAAGCATTGGATGAATCTGAAAAAGTCCGATTGTACCATTGGTACAATAAATATCGAAAATTATTGAACTAAGTTTTTAAATTAAGAAAATTTAAAAGAAATAAATTAAAAAATATATTTCATAAAAATAAAAACTTTAAATAGTTGTTATATTTAAAAATTATTTTTATATGTTTCAAAAAATAGAGATGTTGAATCGGAATTTTAAGTGTTTTTTATTAAATTATCATATAAGACCAACTTTTAATAGCAAATTAAATTTTCATATTAATGAATTTTTTTATGTTTATTGATTACTTTCATTTTTAAAACATTGTCTTTTAGTCATGGTATGTGACTATATAAAATAAGGTCCTTAAATATCTCTATTTGCAAAAATGTTTCATCAAAAATCAATTTTTTATTCTTTTTGTAACCTTTATTTATTAACCTTAGTTTGTGCGTGTCTATATTATCATTCATATCTAATTTTCTCTTAAAAAATCCACTCACTTGTAGTATGTTTATTCTCATGATATGCATCCACCAAAGTCTCTGTAGGTTTGGCAATTAAGCTCAAATCTAACCCAAATTCAATGAATTAGACTTGAGTTGATAGAGATTTAAGTAAAATTCATGTTTATAAATTTTTAGGAACCAAAATAGGTTTAAGCTTCGGGTTTAAACTTGAACTTCATTGCTTAACCCAACTTAAAACCTATATTTAGAAAAATATATCTTTAAAACCTAACTATAGCTAGAAAAACACATCTTTATTAAGGGGTTCTGATCTTTTGTACAACTTAATTTATTCTAACCCTGTTTCTGCCTCAAAACGATATTGTTTTATGTGTAAATTAACCTAAAACGACGTCATTTTAGGATTGAAATAGGTTTAGAACATGGTACAGAGGATCTTAAGGTTACCTACTCCTCTCTTCTTCTTCATCATTATCATTGCCCTTAGCTCCTCTCTGACTCTTTCAGTATATCTGTTCTTTCTCTCTTTTGTTTTTCCTATTCTTTCTCACGATTCTTGTTTCTTTTCTCTTTTATAGTTTGACATTTATTTTTCAAAAAAAGTCTACTTTTTCATGTACTCTTTTAACACTAATATTGAATTGCAGTGGGAGCTATCCTTATGTTTCAAAGTTTGCATCTTTCTTCTTGAAGTTTTGTAATGAGAAGATAAGGTAAAAAGAAGTGGGTATCGTTTGGAAGTAGCAAAAAAGATAAGAGCTTGACTTGGATTTTGCCGCGAGTATCTCTTTATGTTTTTAAGTTGGCATCTTTTTCGATGTCTTGAAGTTTTACAGTGAGAAAGAAGGTATAAAGAAGTGGTTATCTTTTAGGAGCAATAAAAAAGATGAAATCTGAGTGGATTTGGCGATGGAGATTATAGAGAGATCGATTAAGATAATAGAGAGGGGTTGATAAGTCAGGTCAGGTTGTGATCGGGGCAATTCAAGCTTTAAATAAGCTTTGAATAACCTAAAACTCGATCAAACTCAAACTCGGAAGGGTATGAGTTAGGTCCAATTGAGTTTTGGGGAGCTATTCCGATCCCAACTTGTTGCCATTCCTAGTTCCTATTTATTGTGTATAGATTTCATTTAGATCTCGTATCTTAAGGTCATTTTAAAAAATCAATATTAGATATTATTTTCCCAAAAGTAATTGGCTTTCATTCATAATTGAGATATTGTCTTTCTCTTCTATAATATATAAATCAAATCTATTGGAGAAATGTTGTAGCCTACTATTGCATGGCAAACTGTATGTCTCTCAAACTCTTAATTGGGTATTATATGTATTAACTTGAAGTTTTTATTTCATTAGCATGAATTTGTAGTTTTTGAATTTCTCTAAGTTCTACCTCACTCTTATTATTTTCCTTAAGAATGAATTTTATTTTTAAGAATTTAGCATGTCTTAAGACCTATTTTGCTTAAGTGGATGATACGGATAAAGTTCTTTCTTTCAGATATTATACATAGATTTGTATTTATTTGCTTTATCTTGAAATTTATTAGATATTGCACACTTTATAAGCATTAAGTTTCAAAATCTTTATCACAACTTTGATATACTGTAAAGGAAATAGAAAGTTTTATATGATTATCAGGAAACACATAAGTCTAATTAATAAAAAGTAATTTTCCAACTTGATCTAGGCTCACATACATTCAAATATATAAGCTCTAATAATTCACTGTTATATTCTCCCTTTTTTACTAGAGGTTAGTTTGATAATTTTTTTAATAAACAATATTCCTAAGTTTCATATGATTCATAATCAAAAGAATTATATATTTATATTTGTAACTTTGTGTTCTAGGTTCACTGGTTTGTCTAAACTTACAATATTATAAATAAGATTGATTTTTGTTCCTTAAATTTTTTTGGTTGTTTACATTAAAAACTAGCCCTTCAAGATCTAATTCATATAAACTATTTATAAGTAATATAACTTTATATTAAACATTATCTTTATAAGAGATAACTTTTAATACAAACCATAAAGACAAATCTGCTCAAATCTAAATAAGAAATGGAATAAAGTTTCTAATAATAAATAAATTCCATCTGTACAAATAATAATAATAATAATAATAATAATAATAATAATAATAATAATAATAATAATAATAATAATAATAATTTTTTAGTCTTAGCCGTAGGCCAAAAGATAAAGCTAAATATAAGTTATACAATTATTGCAACAATTCTTGGTCTATTGTTAACTTGCGTATTCATTTTGCCTTTCCTTAATAATCTACTCTTTATTAATAGTTGCATTTTATTACATTTGTGAGAAACAACATCTAATCTTAGACACCCAATATTGTAGAACACAATTAGAAGATTGATTTCAATAAAAAAAGTAGTTAAAAATGAAATTATCTTAAGCTTCCTATCCACCAAGCTTGGAAGTTAAACTTTCCCATTCCTTTTCTAATTTTCATCAACTTCAAAATAAAACCATATCCTCTTGTCATTGATTTTCTTCTTAAACTCCAATGTTATGAAGATGTCCAACAACTAAAATTCCAGGTATTTATATCTATATTAGCTCCAAAATATTGTTAGAAATATAAACTATAGTCATTATAATGGTTAACAATAATGATATTAGTAGATCAATTCGATATATTGGTCGATCAATGTTCTATATTACCTTCAAGCGATGAGAGAACGAGCGAACGCTGAGCATCCCATAGCTTCGGTGACCTATGATGAGCTTGCTTTTCATCCTCTATGGCTTCTTCTTCAACTTCTCCGTCTCAAAATCATCTTCCTCTTGGACCCTTAAACCCCCTTCCTGTCCATTCCCCTCGCACGCACAAAAATCCCTCCTCTCTAAATCCTAATTGCGACCAAAACTATAACCCAAATTGCCCAGTTCATTCTTCATCCCCTCCACCCAATCCCAGTACCCAAAATCGAGTCAATACAGCCCCCTTGGACATCTACACCAGAAATCTCTACCCAGCCCCTACTGGAAACACCTCCAGAGAAAATCAAAACATGGAAATCAGTAGTTTCGAAAGGATTAGATGAGTCTTCTCGTGCTAAAACTCTAACCTACTATCCTCTAGAAGTCAAGGAGAATCTAATCTATATTACACCTCCTCCAAAGTTAGCTAAATAGGGTGCGGCGTAATTCAAGCAAACACTAGTCGGATTCTTTATTGGTAAGCATCCTGCTTTTCCAATTGTTCAACGAGCTCTAGCTAGATCTTGGGTAGAATATGGTCTTAAGGAAATTTTAATCATTAGCTTAAATAATTTCCTGTTTCAATTCAATGATGAGCTAGGACTAAATAAGGTAGGGGAGAAAGGACCATGGCATGTACAAAGGAAACCATTGTTTTTGAGGAAATAGTGTTTGAACGGTGGGGAGTAGGAAGTGGTCAGTAAAGCTCCAGTATGAGTTAAATTTTACAATGTCCCTATTGAATATTGGACAATTGAAGGCCTAGGACATATAGCTAGTGTAGTCAACTATCCTCTGCTCATGGATACTCCAACAACAAGAATGTCCAAAATTGTGTATGCGCGTATGTGTGTAGAGTTAGAGTTAAGTAGGATTTGGCCCGAAAACTTCCAATTGGCCATTTATGATGAAGCAGGATAGATTACATACAAGGAGATTAAGATAGAATATGAATGGAAACCTGAGGCCCAAGTATAGAAGAAACCATGGGCACCCACAGGGAGGGAGTTTGAAACAGGAATGCAACAGGAGTTAGTGAAAGAGAAAGAGACACTCCCTTAAAGCTCAAATCAGAACCAGCAAGAGCAGTCCATAATCTTAAAGAAGCCAAGTCCCCCGAAGCCATCAATTCCCGAGACTCATACAGAGTCTAATGGTGATATTGGAACTCAACAGCTTGAACAAGATGCTGAGAAAGGAAATCAAGGAGATCAGGAAGCAAGTACCTCATTTCAAGAAAGAGAAGATCACCACAAGGCAGATGAATCCAAAGGAGATCTTGAGGGTCCAAAACATCTTGCTGTTAACCAAGTAAGTAGTACTCCTTCCTCTCCTAGCTCTGAATTGGTTCCTAGAAGTCCTGGGATTAAGGGAGGGGCAGAGGGGGATTTCACTATTCAAGCTAATAGGAAATCAAGAGGAAGCAGGAGTAGGAGTTAGGTTTGTTAGTTAGTTAAATGGATTTAGTCTTTTGGAACGTTAGGGGGCTCAATAGCCCTAATAAACAATTAGCTATCAAAGCTTGCCTTAAGAGTTTACCTACTGCTTTTGATTGTTTAACTAAATCTAGAATAAGGACTCCTTCTATTCTGAATAATATCTATTCCTTGATGTTTCCTAGATGGTCTTATTGTAGTAATATTGATCATGCTTCAAATGCTAAGATAGTGTTAGCTTGAAATCCAGATCTATACTCTTTTTCTATGCTTAGCTTAGATGATCAACTAATTCACTTAGAGGTTATCCCCACAAATAGTTCTATCTCCTTCCCTGTCACTTTTGTGTATGGGTCTAATAACCTCAATTATAGAACAAATCTTTATTCTGCCTTGTCTCACATTTGTTCTACAGTTGGTAATCAACCTTGGCTTATATTTGGGGATTTCAATGCGATTCTATTCTCTCAGGAGGTAGAACCCTTGAGTTACTCAGCAATGCAAGGTATGAGTGATTTCTGAAAATGTGTGGAAGACTGTGCTTTATTTGACCTCAATGCAAGTGGCCCAAGTTTCACTTGGACCAACAACCAAAGTGGAGACCTCTATAAAGCCAGGAAACTAGATAGATCCCTCATCAATTCTGTGTGGTTCTCTAAGTTTCCTAGTTCTTATAGTGTCATTCTCAATCCTAACATTTCAGATCATTCCCCAACTGTGGTTAGGGCCTTCATTAGTCAGCAAAAGAGATCCTCTCCCTTTAGGTTCTCTAATTTCCTAGTCAATCAGCCTAGTTTCTTTCAAATAGTCGAAGAAGCTTGGTCAAGTTAGGTTAGGGGAACCCCTATATTTTGTGTAGTGAATAAGCTTAAAATGGTCAAAAGAACCCTTAAATCCCTAAATTTTGTCCAAATAGGAGATGTAAATGTTAGAGTAGAGAGGCGTTAAGCCTCTCTCAACCTCATCCAAGATCAGCTGAGAAGTGATCCTAAATCCTATATTTTGCAAGCTAAAGAGTCTGAAGCCATTCATGATCTGTTAAGAGCCTTAAGAGACTAAGAATCCTTCTTTAAGCAATCTTCTTGCAAAAAATGGCTAGAAGAAGGAGATAGGAATACTAAATTTTTTCATCAATCCCTCCTTGCAAATAGAAATCAGAACAACATCCACTCCTTGAATCTGGCCAATGGGAATAGAATAGTAGGTCTTATAGAGATCTAAGATTAGTCCATGGATCATTCTCAGAGTTCTATAAGGAGTTCTAAAACCCTTCTTTCTTTAAAAGAATTTGTGACCAATATCTTCCCTCTTCCTTTACCCGAAGGCCTTTCTAACTCTCTCACTGCTGAAGTTTCAATACAAGAGATTAAAGAAGCTTTCCACTCCCTCAATCCGAATAAGGCCCTAGGTCCAGATGGGTTTAATGGATTCTTTTTTAGACATTCTTGGGATATAGTAGGACAGGAAATCACTGATGCAATAAAGAGTTTTTTTAGCATGGGAACCTTCTTAAAGAACTCAACTCTACCTGTATCTCCCTAATTCCTAAGAATGACCAACCATCCTGTGTGCTTGATTATAGACCAATTTCGTGCTACAATTTTCTTTATAAGGTTATAGCCAAGCTCATAGCAAATAGGCTTCGAGAGTCACTCCCTCTAATTGTTAGCCCTAATCAAAATGCTTTTATTAAAAATTGTCGCATAGGTGATAACATTTTGCTAGCTCAAGAAATTCTTAGGAATTATCATCTTTCCAACAATCACAAGATGTGTGCTTTTAAAGTAGATCTCCAAAAAGCTTATGACACTATTTATTGGAATTTTCTCATAAATGTTTTACACGGTGGGTTATCCTGGGAGATTCATTGAGTGGATTAAAGAATGCATATCTTCCCCTTCGTACTCGATTCTTATTAATGGAACCCGTTCCAACTTCTTTAGAGGGAAATCTGGCCTTAGACAAGGAGACCATTTATCCCCATTCCTGTTCATTTTATGTATGGAAGTTCTTTCTAGGTTGTTGAATAAGAGCTTAGATGGAAATCCTTCCTTTCTATATCATTGGAGGTGCAAAATTCTTTAATCACCCACCTCCTTTTTGCTGATGACCTTATGTTGTTCTGTCATGCTGGCTTGCTTTCTATTAAATCCTTGCTAAATTATTTAAGTACCTTCTCTCAGTTGTTTGGATTGGACACGAACCCCTCTAAGAGTCAATTTTTCTTATCCCCTAACTCGGTTAATTTGACTCATCAATAATAAGGATGTCGAGTCTTAAGAAAGGCAATTTCTTCATTAAATATTTGGGGGTCCCGCTCATTAATGGGAGGTTATCCAAAAGGGACTGCAGTTTCCTTTTGAATAAGATTGATAGTAGGATTAACAAGTGGACCAATAAAAACCTTTCCTATGCTGGTAGGCTCCAATTGATCATTTCGGTGCTTTCCTCTTTTCAAGTTTATTGGTCTACTATTTTCATTTTACCTTCTTCCATTCTAGAGGAGATAGAGGCAAAACTTAGGAATTTTCTTTGGGAAGGGAAGGGGAACTCTAATTCCTATGTTAAGGATATGGTTTGATATTTCTAGATCCAAGAGGGAAGGGGGATTAGGGATTAAACACTTACCAACATGGAATAATGTGTTGCTAGGAAATAGAATCTGGATACTGTTCCATGACAATGAAGCTTTGTGGGTAAAGTGGGTACATTTCATAATTTTAAGGAGGAGGCATTTTTGGAGTGCTCAGCCGAACAACAATAATTCATGGAGTTGGAGGAAAATTTCAACAGTGAGGGACAAAATAGGGAACAAATTTAGATTTAGAATTGGAAATGGTGTCTCTACTTACTTTTGGCAGGATCCTTAGCATCCGAGAGGAATCTTACAACATTTCTCCACTTTGAGGGTCATCAATGGCTCAGAACTAAGAATGACAGCAAAAGTGTCAGATGTAATCAGAAATAATAGGTGGTGTTGGCAAGAAGTCATAGCAGAAACTTTAGGAAACCTAGAGCCCCTACATTGCCAACCAAACAGCTCTCAACCTGATAGTTTGGAATGGATAGCTGGGTTAGCTAATCAGCATTCTTACACCAATTCATCAGCCTACTTTTTTTAAGACCCCCAATTTAGAAAGTTCCCTGGTCCACTCTCGTTTGATTAAAAAAGAACAACCCCAGGTGCTCTTTTATCCTATGGTTGGCTTTTTGTAGAAAGTTACAAACCAGAGATAGACTCCTCTACCTCCACACCCCAAATCATTGTTCTTTGTGTCTAAAGGCCAATGAAACAATCGACCATTTATTCTTTGATTGCAAATTCTCAAGAACAGTGTGGACACATTGGCTCATTCATTTCCAGCTCAACATTCCCCACCAAATCAACCTCCAGTCTATACCCAATTGGCTGAATCGATCCCAAAATTTTAGAACCTGTGGCCCCAATATTTTGCCTACCATCCTCTCAATAGCATCTATAATCTTTGGAAAGAAAGAAATGCCCGAACCTTCAAAGATGAAGCATTGGAGGTGGGAAGATTGAACTCCAGAGTGGTCACCCAAGTTATGGAGCAACTTAGTACAAATGCCGAGGGAAGGTAATAGTAGGATTTTTTTAAGTAACTAAAATTAATATGCAGGTTTTGTTTTAGGTCATCAAAAGGAAATATCTCCAAATTCAGGCTGATGTAATTCAACTAAAACCAAAGACAAGTCATTCCAAGTCACTTCAGAAAAGACTTAGAGATCTTCAACATTTCATAGATCATCAAAGCAGTTAAAAACAAGAAGATTAGCATGCAGCATGTCAGAAGGTACTCTCTTTCAGGTTAACTTGAAAAAGGATTAGAAGTATAGTCGAGGAGAGCCATCAAGAGTGCTGAACCAAAAGTAGTAAAGGTGCTTGACAAAGAGGTTCAACTGCTATTTGTAATTATCAAGGCATTGCACATAATAGTTTAGTTTATCTGGTTGAGTTGGCGTGTGAGCTAGCTGAAACATTTGCAAAGGAGTTTAATGATTTCTAGGTAGAATGGGTACGGAAGTATGGTTCAAATGGAGAAGACGTCCTTTCATTTTTTTTCTAGGCTTGATTTCCCATTGGGGAAAGATGTTTGCAGAGAAGAGAAACTCTACGAGTGCAGAAAACAAGAGGCAAGATTGGAAACATTGGGTGTAGGGTGAGGAGCTCAAGATGACTGAGAACTCTGCCAATCCTGAAAGGTTTCTTCAGCTCAAATCATAAATACGAAGGATGGGATAGAGAAATTGGTTTCAAGGATTAGGAAGTAAGGCAGAATGTGCAGCAAACAGCAGAGAGAGTTTCATACAATAAGGAATAGTTGTCCTATTACATTGTAATCCAATAAGTGATAACGGAAGGTGTTAGAAAGAGATGTTACAACTTTTAGGGTCTATCAAGTCTGTACCTTGGTATTGGTAAAAGATTACAATCTCTGCCTACGTACATAAATCCTTTTACTCATGATTTATTAATTATCTGATTTATCAAAAAAAATGTTCCATATTGATTGATCAATATATCGAATAATATCATATATAAACTCATAGTATAAAGTTTTTCAAAACTCTTAACATTCATTGACCAATGTGTTTAAAAATACTATATTAGTCAACCACCCCTACACATTTATCGACCAATGTGTCTAAAATATATTTCTAATTTTTTTTAAAAGTTCTTTCAAAGATCAAACCCCATTTCTATAACCAAAAGTCAAAAAAATATTTTAGAATTTTTCTAAAGAGTATTTTAAAGATCAAAAGGATTTTCCTGAAATCAAAATCTTGATTCCTTTTAATGAAAGAAAAAATTTATACATAAGTTCAAAAGCATGAAATGCTTACGTTTGAAGAGCCCATAAAGCATTAAAAATGATTAAGTGGGAGATACACGAAAGATCACAAATAAATTTTGTAGACGACTTGTATCTTTGATCTGCCTTGGTCTTGGTATCTTATTGACTTCATTTTATTTGGTCTCTACAAATTATTTCTTGGCTTCATTTTATATTGTTTTCTTTAAATACATTAAAAAAACAAATCATTAGTAGTAACTATCCTTTTTCATCATCAAAACATGGATTGTAACTTCTTTTGATTCAATATTTTATAAAGCCAATATAACCTTTATATCTTGCTTCATTATACAAGGCTTTAAACAAATATCAAGCTTTTTTTTCTATCCAAGAAAAATTATATCATTTTTTCCATAGGTGCTCCAATGACATCCTTTAACTTGATAAGCTATACTAGGTTCTAAGAAGACATTATACTCACAAAATATTTAGGGTTATACTCTTAACAAGGTTGAAAAACAAAGATTACTCACTACTCCTATAACTGTTACATAAAAAATTTGAAACTTAGAGCATTAACCTCTTATCTTTTGCAGCAAGGCTACAATGTCTCACCTTGATAATCAATGGATTACAAGTTTGTTGGAGTACTCATATTGAGATCTCTATGTCAATTGTGAAGATAATGGAAAAGAAGGGAAAAAAAATCTATGGACTGGTGATAAGAACAATCCAACCAAGACAAAAAGTAAAATGGAAGGTCTGGTTAAAAAATGCTCCCCTATAAAGCTAACATGGCTAGCTAGATACAATTATAGCCTAATCAAGATGAGATAGGACAGATGGTCAGATGTTGTAACAGTCGAAGGGTATAGTACACATCAAGTCCATTGGGATTACGAATAGGATGTTGCTTTACAAACACATATGAAGACCTTTCAATGACGATCAAGCTCTATGAATTAAATAGGTTTACAGTAATTTTCTCAAAGAAAGAGTCTTTCAGGTTGTTAAACCTAAGATGAAAACTTCATAAACATTTAGACAAATCCTTATCCAAAGATTAACAATGAGGAATGTCATGAAGTTCACTGTTTGTAATGAAAAAAAGCTTTATTCTAGCATGACGATTGATACTTACTTAACCCTCTGTATAGGTATATTGCCAAAAAAGCCATAACAAAAGGATTAAAATTTGAAATAAAAGTTGAAGTCATGATTCACAATAATTAATGGGAGTGACTAGTTCCAATGTCTAGGCATTTCTCCAACATCATAAGCATTTCCCTTCTTATCAATCGAATGAACTAATTGAGGATCCAATGAAGTGGATTATGCATTTTTCAGAGCCATTCACAAATAACTTCTCGATTTTCACCTTATTAAAGACCTCAATCCTACTATTCAGTGGTGGAAAACATGGTTCCTTCAATACCTTCCCAAAACTAGATTCATTTTATGGCTAGTGGTCAAAAGAAAACTTTAGACAAGAGATCAACTGACTTCATTCTATTGATAACCATAAGCTATCGCCTTTGCTCAGGATTGTTACAAAATCACACTCTCCCATCATTTAGAAACAAATTTTAGTAATTTTAAACATATAAGAGCTATCATGGAATGGGAAGCCACTATGGATCTGCACTTATTCCCTTCCTAATAGGTATGATGGTGTAATTCTCAAGCTTTCCTTTAGTCTTTGTGTTTATGTAATACAAGAAGAAAGAAACGTTGAGATCTTCATCAAAAATCTAAAATTACAAAACAAGTAGTCAATTAGCCCCTTCTGTGGAATAGAAAGACAATATAAGCAAGAGTTTTGACTACTTGTCTCAGTGCTTGCCTACTTGATATTCAATTAGCCCTTATGTGGAATAGAAAAACAATATAAGCGAAAGTTTTGACTACTAGTGTGCCTACTTGATATATCAGTAACCAGGATAAAAAAGAACACATATAAAAAAAAAGGATAAAAAAGAACACAAAAATTTGATTGCTTGCTAATTAAATGATGATTAGAAAAATAAACTTCATTTTGAAGTATTAGATAATACTAGATCAAAAAATTTAGGTAAAAGTGTAACTTCCCACTGCTTCACTGAAGTTAAAGAATAAATATTTTAGCTATAAAATTTTCATTTTCATCTTGCTTTCTTACAACTTGGCATCAATATGTCAACTGAATGCACCTACCTCTTCTAAACATTTTTCCTTTAGCTTCATATAAAGAAAGAAAAAGAAAACAAATGGCTGTACCAGTTGACAAATATAAAATAGAATGTGCGAAATTGGATAGAGGTGTAACAGAATTAGATGCAGGGATGAAATCATATCATCTTTTCAAACTTATCAAGCTTCTTCACCCGTTGCATTGACCTTAGAAACAATGTTAGAAAAACTCCTGCATGTAAACACATTACGGATGAGTTCAGTCACAAAACATGGTGGATTCTGTACCGTGGGTGGCCTAACAACTCTGATCTTACGAAATAGTGGTGAACTAAGTACTCACCAGCCCCAACAAAAGATCCATTGGCAAAAAATTGGCTGCCTTGAGTAGTGAAGGTCATTCCAAGATTTAATAGGGTACCTCCAATTACTGAATACATGGTTGCCATCTGTAGTATTGTCGCTTTCCGAGCTGCTCTCTCAGACTTGTAAATGATTGTTCTTATTAGAAGCAAGGCTAAACTCATATTTTAGAAAATTTAACAAAAGAAAAGGGCAAGATACCTCAAGCACACGAACTCGAAGTTTCAAGTCTCCTGCTTCAAGTTGTTTTACAAATTCCTCAATGCGCTGAACTCTGTATGGCATGGATATTGTGGAATTTCTAGCCTGAAATGACGTGCCAGTGTTCTCAATGGAGGCTTATATACTTTTTAATCGATTGGATTTCATAAGGAAGCACCTTAGAAGGTACAGAATTTATCTGATACAAATTCTAGGAAGAAAACTGCTAATATGAGAAAGTTGTGATAAGAGGGATACAAGTTAGTACATCATTAGCTTGTTTCCTTATTTCCTGCACCAGCTGCGTTCCAGAGCGCTGCCTTTGTCTTAAATCTAAGAGCTCCTGTAAGGGTTGACAACGTTAATGAACCTTCCAAGGCACTAAAAAGTGCATAGAGGAAGCAGTTACAAGGAAGGAATAATGATAAGCAACCTGTGCGTAAGGTGCGGCAACCTTCACGAAAGAAAAATCGGGGTCAAGGGTGTACCCAATACCTGTAAGTGAGCGACATAATTCGAAAAGATAGAAATTAAGAAAAAGAATAAAGGTAAAACGTGGTATTTATTGAAGTTAACAATATCAAGTACTTGCTGTTTTGTGTTTGTGGGAGGGTAAAGAGAGACATAAGGAGAGGGATAGAGAGAGAAAATACCTTCAAGTGTTGAAAATGCTCTTAAAACAAAGGTGAACGTGGATGGGAACCGGAATGGCTGATCCTGAGCTATTGCAAACAAATCCTGCAAGGATAGATGTCATGAAAATAGGCTCTCTGGGCACACAATATCATAAAATTTATGAGTGCGTCACCAGATTTCTTTAATTCAGATAAGAATATATATACGAATTATATTTTCAATCTAAAATAGAGGGGCAGAATTTTGGAGAAATTTTTTCACCACATTGTGCTCATTTTTCATTCCTTGGTATAGATCTCTGCTTTAAAATTACCTTTCTTCAAATCTACCAAATCCAAAGACACGAAAAATAAGGCCAAATGTTTAAATTTACCCTCTCTATGAAAAGGCCAATTTGGAAAGGCAAGCTTTTATAATATATCAATTCAAAGAAAGCATATTATTGATTAATTTCATTCCTTCCCTTCCTCTCATTGCTCCTTTCTAATTCCCTCACCAACAAAGTGTACTATGAAGAATCATATGCATAGCTTATGTCTCAATCATAGAAAACTTTATACATACGTGATAGGAGACAGTTAAAAGGCAATATCAGAGAATGCAATTGAGGACTTGATCCGATCTCAAGACCCTCGGTGCCTTCATATAATGGTAAGAATCAATTACATAAAGAAAGTCGACCTTAGGAATAAATAGTAAATCATCACAATTACACAGATTGATAGTCTCCTAATGGAGACTTTTAGGCATTTTTGCTGCATACCTCTCCAATTGCAGCCAAAGTCTGTTGTTGATCAGGTGATTGGCTCAACAAATTGTCCAGGAAAAACTGCACAGATCTCCTCACCTAAGAAGAGGGAAAGAGAAGTACTTTAAAGGACCATAGTACCAAGTGTATATCAAAAGCACTTACTAAGTGACCACGATCATTTTCTCACTAACAATTGTATGGAAAATGTACTTACTGATGACAAATCTCCTGTGGGTTGAAGGGCTTCAAGATCTATTAGGCTTTGCATAACCTGCATTTGTGGGTAGTCATCAGTTGAGGATAAACAAGCAAGCGAAAAAAAAAAACCTCATACGCTAGATGAAGTTGATTGCATTGTTTTTTCAACTTGCTGGACACTGAAAAAAATCAACAAGAGTACAATATCTGATCATTAACATTGAATTTAATGTTCCAACAAATATTCTGTTGCAAAGATAAAAGATAATGTATTATTAACAAGAATCTGTATATGTTCAATATGTTGTGTGTTGTGTGCAGAAAAAAATTGGTTGTGCAAAACTTCAAATTCATGAAGTTTCTAGAACATGTGATTGTGGAAAAGTTTCTTTCAATTAGCTTCCCGGGCTATCTAAACAAAGTGAAACCATATTTCTAGTATTCATAACTTTAGTTGTCTCTGTCAATTTCCTAAGTAGAATGTTTAGAGACTTTGAGGTGTTGAGTGGCACAAGTTAGCTAAAATTGCATCTGAACCATTTTCAACTTTGTTCTACTAACGAAACAAAATTGGGATAAAGACACAGACCTCTACTACGGTTTGACTCATTTATAAAAACTCCTGATTTAATATTCTAAAAAAAAGTCCCCATACTTTATTAAAAAGACACACATATCCCTTATATTAGTTTTCCTGTCAACTTTTTTAGCGGAACTGTCACACGACATGTTTCAAATAGTTTCACGTATCAATTCCATCAAGTTTTTTAATTAGAAAATTAACAGAAGGGATGAATGAATCTTTATAACAAAGTATAAAAGCTTTTTTCAAATATTAAACACTAAGGGATTTTGAGAAATCAAATAAATCACAGAATGTTTGCGTGTTATACCTAAAAAAGATTTAGAAATAAATTTTGACAGAAGTTTGTATTCATACTTATGGACGGAATGAGCCTATTATTAACTAGCGTCAAATGTTGGAGATCCATAAGACTTCAAGTGGACAGGGACAAATTTTCATAGGGGTCATTTCTGTTAGTCAGTACATCCTATGTTTCCTAGCACTAACAAATAGGCACGCACCATAACACTCCTCCTTATATTATAAGTACAAGGTCAGCAAAGAGACTAAGAAAGAAAGACAAAAGGGTCCCAGTGTTATTGACATACTGGAGGCCGAAAAGCAGAATACAATCACACACTACTTTCTACAAGCATCAACATCATATCATATATTACTAAAAACTTGTACAAACAAACCTCTTAAAAAATCTGCATTTAACCTGGGCTTCTTGACTCAATAGACTAACCTACCATTTTACAGAGAATGCATACAACAAAGGAAAATGTCAAACCTTTTTCGCATCTTTCTCATAAACTGAATAGAAAAGTTCAAGTAATCTTTCACGGGTGAAAGATTTAATCTCTCCCATCATACCGAAGTCATAATATATGAGTGCTTCATCCACATCAATGGCAAGATTTCCAGGATGAGGATCCGCATGAAAGAAACCAGTTCGCAAAATCTGAATCATGAACAAAATCCAATTAATGATCAAAATATGTCTAACATAAGCAGTCAAATGGTAGTGAATGGTATCTCAACAATGAGGAATGCAGGGAATTCCAAGACATTATAGCCAATGAATAGAACATATGGATTAACTTTTTAAATTAATGAACAAAAGCAGTATTAGTGCTCCATACCTGAATCAAGTAGGCTTCAATAGCCCGTGAGGCAATTCGAGAACGACTAAATCCTCGTTTGTCTAATTTTTCCAGCATATTTATTTTGACACCTGCATACAAGAGAAGAAAATGTCATCTCAACACCATCTTGTGAGAGCAAACTCAAAATTGAAATTCCTTGTTTCTTGGATTTCGAAGGTACTTAAGTTTAGCTTGAAACCTGGTACATACTCCAAGGTCAATACTTTTGTTGCGGTATAGTCCCAAAACACATTCTGCAATGAGGAAAAGCCAGTTTACAAGATAAGAATCAGTAAATTGTATTAAATGAACATTCTAGAATTAACATATATGGATAGATGTAGCCAATGAGATCAAGCAGGAAAGATACATTAAGAAGCTTGTAGCAAGAAACATACAGGAACTCGGACCCATTTTATATTCCTAAAATCTCGGCGGAATCTGTCTGCATTTCTTCCCTCGTTAATGTAATCAATCTCTTGGTACAATATCCTGAAATCAATATAGGTTCTAAAATTAATGGAGACAATATCAATTAGCATCATATGTAGCTCCACTATGATATTCAATATGTAGCTAAAATCTTGTTCCATCCATATCTATCATTATCTGTCAAGTTGAAAATCACTGTGTCAGAATAGCAAGTAGAAATAAAAAGGCAAAAATAAAGAGCAGTATCAAGAACATGAGGTTTCAGCTCTGGAGGATCTTCATCAATCAGTTAATATTGATAGTAGTTTTTCGCTTTATAATACTACTAGCTGCTTATATGACAAGTGTAAGCTTCTTACCTTGCACATTCTTCGTATATACCAATCCAGTCCCTAGTGGGACCACCTAGAGTTTCACTTTTCTGAAAATACTCAGCCACCAGCTTCAAATTTCCTGATAAAAGGAATTTACAGCCAGAAAGAAGATCGAAACTTTAAATTTAGACGAGTCAGTTCCATGATCCTTGGAACATATTTAATGGACATGATATACAAAAATTAGCTCAAAGGTCACAAAGTCACGGATGTTCAAGCTCATTTATATGATTTTTCATTGAACAGCTAATCATTTTTCAGTTCACGTCTTGCTGCTTCACTGGTTTATGGTTTGCAAAAGTATAGCTTGAAAATAAAACTTTCTCCTCATTATGTGCACATCAGTCTATCTTTTTTATTTTCCATTTTCTTTTGTCAAACCAGTAAATCACAATCTCTTAGTTTTCTGTCTCACTTTATCATTCATGGGTGGAATGGAGCGGAGATCCTTCAACCCGAACCGTAGTGGGTCATCGGTGGGGTCTAATTCTCATAATGGGATTTACGGGAACTTAGGGCCACGCAACAACTGCGGGACCAGGCAGCTTCCCTATCTAGCAAATTGCATTAAAACAACAGAAATTCTTTTGCAAGAACAACCTCATGGTATAATAACAGAGTGATGTATGACAAATAGAATAATTATTAATTAGCAACTAAAACTCACAAAATTAAGAAATATGACTGATATTTGGCTGTTAGAATATAAAGTTTTAGGTTTGGATTTCAGCTTGGAATGCTGAAATTTCAGATTTGATACACTTAAGTTTTGCTAGCGATTGATTGCTAGAAATTTTATGACAGGATTTCAAGGATTATTATGATTAGAATTTAGGTTTGATAGAATTTAGGGTTTTTTGGTTGCCGGAGCTTTAGGTTAGAATAGCTAGAATCTAGTGAGGAACAAAAACAACAGAAGGACTCTAAGAATCACTATTAAAAAAGCATCACATCTTTTAATTGAAAACTCAAATTTATAAACATTTTTAGGAAATGTTATTATTGAAGGGCTGAGTACACACATATTTGTAAAGAAGTTCTTAAAAAATATAAGCAAGAAATGGTCCCTAACAAATTTAAATCATATTCTAAAAAAATTCTATAAGTGTAAGTTCTAAACAACTAGGATGATATATTCAAAACTACTACTTCCAATCTAATAAAAAATCCTAACATAATCTAAATTTTTACTCTTATTGTCTTTATTGTCAACTTAATTTTTATCCTTAATCTTACCAAATTAAGGCTTGTGCTTCACTAATTTTTCCCCAAAGTTCTTTTATAGACTTTAAATTCTTTTGCATCAATTTTTTGGCTTGTCTAAAGTCATCCTCGATGTAGAATATGACAAATATTGATCATATAGGTCTAGATTTAACTTCTGAAATTCAGATTCTAAAATTCAAGCACGGACAGAAATTAATCTTCCATTGTACTTAATAAGCAATTGTCAATATCCTTAAGATCTTATAGCTACAATTTGTTCATAAAGAATATTCTCTAGCTTCTCTTGAAGATAACGAATAATTGAAATTATTACTATTACTGAGATTGTGCACAATCATGTCCATGATAAATAATTAAGTTTGCAATGTTAAAGATAGGATTAATTCCCATGTCACTTGGTAATTCCAAAACATAAGCATTAATACGTATCTTCTTGAGAATCTTATAAGGTCTAGTAATGTGTCAATGAATTTTTTTATATTTTCTTTTTGAAAAATGCTTTGGATGATACCATCACCACATGCCCTTCATTAAATTCCACCAATGTACAATGTTGATCAACATATTCTTTATAAATCAAGTTCCTGGTTGTTATCTTTCGTCATATCTCATCAAAGATATTCTTCATATGTTGTTCAAAACCTTCATCTTCAACACTAACTCGTGCTGTTTATGGTAAAAAAGCTAGATCAAGAGACTTTCTTGGTTGAATTCCAAAAGCTATCTCAAAAGGACTCTTACCAGTTGACCTATTTGTTGAATTTTTGTATGCAAATTCTGCCATAAGAAGATGTAGGCCTTAATTATTCATATCATCTCCAACCAAACATTTTAATAAGTCTCCCGAGCTTCTATTCACAAACTTTGTTTGTCCATCGGTTTGGGAATGAAAAGAACTTGAAAATTAAAGCTTAGTGTTCAATATTTCTCATAGAATTCTCCAAAAATAACCCATAAACTCCACATCACAATTAGAGACGATAGTTAAAGGTAATCCATGGAAACGTACAACCTCTTTGAAGAATAGTTTAGTAGTGTGGACGACATCATAAGTCTTGACCATTATATTTGCAGATGGTTTCCTTACAAAACCATATGAATTTTCTACTATATAGGCATCGAGAACACACCTATGTTCCTTCTTGTAGTCAAATGCATTAACTTCTTGTCATATTGATCTTTGACTTTGCAAGTGCACTCATAACTTCTCCTTTATTCCTATGTTGTTGTTATTTTTGCATCTTCATTCAAACTTACTTCTCAGTCACCTATTGCAACATAATCTTCATTAACAGTAGCAAGAACATCATCAAATTTTGAGCCCACAAGCTCTTCAACTCGAAGTAGTAGCTGGTTAATCTTTTAATCTACTTGTTCTATTATTTTATCTTGCTGTCCTATTCCTTTGGCCTACCGCCCTATTGTTTAAACATGTAATTCTTGTGTTTTGATTTGTTGTTCAAGGGTTTCAACCTCTTGTTCAAGTGTTCCATCTTGATGTTTAAGAGTTTGATCTTGTTTAGTTGTTCTAGCTTTAGAATTTGCCAAAGAATTGACTTGGTTCTATTTTTCTTCGTCTTTAACACTTTGATCATCTCCCACTGCAAACTCTCCACATCATCTTCCAGTGCAAACTCTCCATGCCATTAAGTAATTGAGCACCTTCTACATCTAGGCTTGAAAATTCTAATTGATCAGCTGAAGGAAAGGCGTCAATAGTTTCACCACCCATAATATACACTTCCTCTGAGTTTGAGAAATCAAAATCAGAATCTAGTTGTTTGGCAAAAATTTTCCCTTTCACTACATGATAATCAATATCAGTCCCTTCCTCTTGCTTATTACCATCTTCTGTATGTTTAGCATCAAATACAGGCTATTAGTTTGTATAATGTTTTCTTTTACTAGTTTTGACCTTTAGGGAATGTATGCCAAGGTTGTCTAGTCTCTCCAAAAATTGTCGAACATACTTTTTTGTAGGAATTTTTACATGTAAGTTGGTTTTTGGAGCACCTTGTGATCAAAGATCTTCAATGTCCAATTTTTTTCATAATTCTCAAAACTATTTCACCTCTCCTTTAATCACCAAGTATTCTTCTATACGCCTTTCCACTACACGTCACATTGTAAACCAAAGCTCTGATACCAAATTGATATAGAACAAATAGAAGAAATATTAACTAGTAGTTAAGACTCACAAAATTAGGAAATATGATTGATATTAGGCACCCTTAATATAAAGTTTTCATTTTGAATTTTAGCTGAAAATGTTGAAATTTTAGATTTGGTATAACTGACGTTTTTCTAAGGTTAATTGCTGAAAAATTTAGGGTAGGATTTTAGGGTTTAATATGGTTGAAATTTAAGTTTAATATAGTTAGAATTTATGGTTTTGATTGCTAAAACTTCAGGTTAGAATTGCTGAAATTTAGTGAGAAGCATAAAAAATGATGAGTAGGAAACTAGGAATCACTCGTAAGGTCTAAAAATCACTCTTAGAAGAAAGCATCATATCTTCTAATTAAAAACTCAAATTTGTAAAAAAAATTTCAGGATATGTTGTCATTAAAAAGCGAGTACCCACATATTTATAGAGAAATTCTTAGAACTCTTATTCAAGTAAGAAATCGTCCCTACAAATTTAAATCCTATTCTAAAATTTTTTTTGAGTGTACGTCTTGAACAAATAGAATAACATATCTAAAACTACTACTTCCTATCTAATAAGAAATCATAACATAATCTAAATTTCAGCTCATATTGTCCTTGCTGTCAACTTATCTTTCATCCCATCAAATTAAAGCTTATGGTTGACTAATTTTTTCTTTTTTCTTTTTTGATAGGCTTTAAACTTTTTTGCATCATAGAGTTTCATGAACCAAAGTAGGCATTTGAAATATAAACAAGGAAGTGGAATCACAGTATGATCATAAAGGTAACAAATTAAAGTCACTAACTCAAATCAATGTCAAAAAGCTTCTTAAGACCAGGTCTTTGAACTTTCACAACTACTTTCTCTCCATTATGCAGGATAGCCCGATGCACCTAGAAACAGGAGAAAATTTGCAGTCAGTTTCACCAACAAAGAATGTGAAGCACTTAAGCAATCTCAATTCACTAGTTATATGAGCATCACAGTTGAACTCATGAAGTTAAAGGTAGAAATGCACTTTTTTGGCTGCGCACTTGACTCTTTTTCCCAACAGCAGCTATAGTTTCAGTTTCTATATCAAAATTCCATGATATAATCTCTACATATTAATCACTTTACCACCTAGGAATTGGTGTCAACAAGATAACACACAGTATATGTATGTTCTATCTACAATCTACAAAGGAACAATTGAAATAAAAATAAATCAGTTTGATAGGCATATATGAACACTAAAGCAATGGCATAATGACATCTATAAGAAGATAAATACCATGGTCAACTACAACAATTACATAAACATTTCCGAAATGACATCATAAAAGAGACATTTTTTCTTAAGTCTTAAAGGAAGTTTCATAAGTTTACTGGAGCAGGTTAGAATGATAGAAGATCTTTTCACGAGTGAATGCCCATAAATTGTATATTTTGTCTTATTTAGTCGGACAGGAAGAATGTTCAATTTTTGCTTCATACTGTCATACCAATTATTTACATGGAGTCTCAATGCTTATTTTTATCATAATACAGTTGTCTGTTTGAAACATATTAAAAGGTAGAGAACCCTAATAATATGCCCAGCTACAATCTGAATAAGCGCACCAACTAACATAATATGAGTTCCAGTTTTGACATTAACGTTATCTAGCACCTGACCAAGACTAGCTGCAGCGATGGGTTGATCTTCAAACTCCTTGAACAGAATATGGATGGCAACTCCCATCTCTTTCTCAATGAAGCTTCTTGCTTTTTGTGGTGAAAATGCTGGAACCCTATCCTGGAGAATAGAACAGAGATAGGTCAACAATGGTATCACTTGCTTACATAGAAATAAATGATGCCACTGTAGCAATAATCGCACACAAGTGAAAGAATATCTTATTCAAAACCAATACAAACTGGAATCAAGAGGTACCTGCAACTTGGCAAGTTCATCAACAAACTCTCTTGGAAATAGATCTGACCTAGTAGAAGATAATTGTCCAAGTTTGATAAAGGTTGGACCAAGCTGTAATACACGCTCCCTCAGCCATGAAGCAGTCTTTTGCCTTCGAATTTTCTGCACAACATTTTAGTAGAGAAAAAAGCAAACTAAAGACATTATTGTCAAATTAATATAATTTAGAGACGTAAATAAATGGAAACTGTAGGCATGATTTTGGTTTGTTTGACAGCCACATCACCCAGAAAGTTTAATAAACTGCGATATTTACCTGCTTTTCTTCTGTAAAGCCTCCTACATATGCCCATTTTGCATTATCAAATAACACACGAATACGCAATGAAAGAACAAAAGACCAAACATCAATACTCCTTTGTATGTCATTGTAATTGTCATTTGCCCAGCTAAAACCTTCATCAGTGGGGAGAACCTTTAAATCTTCCAATGGTGGGAGCTTGCCTGTGTCTCTATATCTTGGTTTCTTAACAATTGCAGCAGCAGGATCCTTTTTAACTATACTTGCTCCATTAATAACCCGATTCGTACCATTTACTAGTTCTACTTTCTTTCCATTAAGGGTCGCTTTCTTTGTTACCTCGCTGGCGGGTATCATTTTGACTGTCCTTCTATTGGTCCCTGGTCTTGACGCCGAAGACTCAATCTGTTGCATTTCCACTTGAAATTTCAACTTTTTAGTCCAATCCGTGGTGCATAATTGCTTCTCAAATTTTGCAAATGAGTTGGGAATTGAACTCAAGAAACTGAGATTTTCCAACACTGTCCCTTGACCCATTGAATAATTGTTGCGACAATAACAGCTTTGTGAAGCCAATATTGCCGCCATCCAATTAACAGGAACCTGGAAATCAGCAATACACACAATAAAAAGCTTTATGATAGAATGAATGACAAACCTGAAATCAGACAGAACTTGCTTGAACCAGACATTTCAAGATTAAAAATGAACCGTAACAGAAATCGTTCTTCGAAGACAATAATCGAAGACTATGGCCCAGTAACCACAAATTTTCCTAAAAGTTTCTGGAAAACAGGCAAAGAAGATTTTTTTTAAAAAAAGAAGAGTTGAAGTCAAGGTACGCATTAGTCTAACGAAGCTAACGCAACTTCCCTCTATATAAACAAATCAATATCAGCCTGACCTACTCAGAGGAATAGACTCAACCAAATTCACAAACACAAACATAAATGAACCGGACAACCATGCATAGTCAATGAACTGACATACCAAGATTTCGTTTTTCCCCGATTTTCTCGAAACTCGAACAAACCCAGTTTGGAGAGAACTCTTACCAATTGAATAATTAAAAAGAAACAAATCTCGAATTGAGAGATACCCTTAATACCAATGTAAATGTGTAGCTTCTGGGAGTTGTATTTAATTGGTTTGAACAAAAGAACTGATAAAACGTCAGTCACTGTCGTTGTCAAAATATATAAGAGAGGGAGAGCAAAGTCTTAAGGAACAAGAAAAGGAGGAACAGAAAGGGTTGGAGATAGAGGTAGTAGCGTGTCCTGGTTTCCAATAGGAGGCTTTGAAGGCTCTGCTTGTTTTATTTGGAGTTGTACTACTTGTGTTGCTTTTCAAATTCAACAAGAAACGGAAAATTGAATTTCGTGGAATCTTTAACGACCTCCACACCACATTGATTCAAGGCGGTGACACGGTCACTTGGTGTCCAGTACATGTGAGGTCTGGCGTATCCACAGAATTAGAAGAAACAGTACCAATAAGTAAACTATAAAATAGCAAAACAATTGAAAGGAGCAAGCAGGCAACAAGTAGCCGCTTCGCTTCACTTGACGTGTTATTGCTTTTTCTGGCCTTAACGTGTTACCTTTTCTTGGAAGACGGCAATTGATTTTTATTACAACAACTAGAATTTTACATTTTAGCTTATATTAAGAAAAAAGATCTAATAAGCTACTTTTGGAGAAGGAGAAACGGGACAGACATTACATCTAATCCAAGAAGTGTTGTCGTGGCCAGCTCTACATCAGTCACCTGTATTTATATGGTGGACGAAGACGTGGCGTTTAAGGGACGCCAATAGATAGATAAAAGACGAATACGGAGAACTAATCATTTCACATGTTTTAACACATGCACTGGTTTTATTTTGTACTTTTTTCTAATCTTGCCAGATTATTAATATGACTTCCCAGTGTAAAAAGTAAAAACTCTTATTTTTATATCAAGCAGTTTCTTAATATACTAAAAAAGGAGCCGCCGCCATATTTTTCTATTAGCTGAGGTAGAGACAAATTCTTTTGATTTTTAAGCTATGTTTAATTGTAAGAAATTTTTTTAATGAAATTGAATAGAATAAGTGATTTATAACAAAATATAATATCAATAAATATAATATTTGAAAATTGTTGTTTGAAAAAGATGGAAGAGTTTGTAATATAATATAGTGAAATGTTATTTAGAAGAAGGGTTTATAATATAATATAGAGAAATATTGTTTATCATTTTACATTCTATCCTAAACTTTCTAAATATGAAGTTTCTCATTTTTACTGTTTAGGATGGAATGAGATATAATATAAAACTCTCATTTTCTATCTCATTCTATTTCATTATAAATCCTCTTCTCAAACGATGAAATAATACTACATTTCATTCCATTTTATTAATAAATCTCCAACCAAACATAGCTTTAAAAAAAAACCATCATCAACTTAATGACATTGCCCTCGTGGAAAAACTCATCGACTTGTTTCTTCTACCTTGATTATAAAACTCACAAAATGAAACAAGATAACTATCTTTTGTTAGTTACCTCTTTGCTTTTGCTTAATTTTAGGAATGTTCGAGATGTAATAAATAAAGATTGAATCATGGATTGAGACAAAACTGAACACTACAAGAAAATAACAAATTACCGACAAAAATAATCCTATAGTAAATTAGCGACGAAAATTTAATTTCATCGGTAAACTTGTCAAGAAAATAGTATTTTGCAACGAAAAAGAATCTATCGGTAAAGGTGGAGGGAATTTATTTGTGAAAATTTACTGACGGAATAGTAAAAGTCATCATAGAAATAGGTGACAATGTTTGGCGGAAGAAATAAGTGATGGAGTTTACCGATGGAGTTTCGTTCCATCGGTAAATTACCATCATTCCGTTTAGGTATAGACAAATTCATTTGATTTTTAGGTTATATTTGATTGGACGTAAGGTTTTTAATGAAATGAAATAATTTATAATGAAATGAAATATAAATAGATGTAATATTAGAAAATTGTTGTTTAGGAGGGATGAAACGATTCGTAATGTAATATAATGAAATGTTGTTTGGAAGAAGGATTCATAATGTAATATAGTGAAAAGTTTTTTATCATTTTACATTCTATCCTAAACCTCTCGAATCGGAAGTTTATCATTTTTACTATTTAGGATGAAATAAAGATGTAATGTGAAACCCTCCTTTTCTATCCCATTTTATTCCATTTTATTATAAACCCTCCACCCAAATGATGAAATAATGTTATATTTTATTTCATTCCATTAATAAACCCTAACCAAATATGGCCTTACGGAAAAAACCCATCATCAACTTAGTGGCATTGCCCTTATGGAAAAACTCATTAACTTGTTCTTCTATCTTTATCATAAAACTCACAAAATGAAACAAGATAACTATCTTTTGTTAGTTACCTCTTTGCTTTTGTTTAATATTAGGAATGTCCAAGAGGTAATAAATAAAGATTGAATCATAGATTGAGACAAAACTGACCACTACAAGAAAATAACAAATTATCGACATAAATACTTCTGTAGTAAATTAATGATAGAAATTTATTTACATCAATAAACTTGTCGGAAAAAATGATATTGCGAAAATTTGCCGACAGAATATTAAAGATCGTTGTAAAAATAGGCGGTAGAAATAAACGATGGAGTTTACTGATAGAGTTTAGTTCTGTCAGTAAATTACCAACAAAATTGTCGTTCCGTTGGTAAAATCAAACGACATCAGTAGTGTTGTTTAATTTTCTAGTAAAATGATATCGTTTTATTCTTAGTAAAATTATAATCCCGAGTCCCCTTATCGCCTTCTTCAATTTTTTCTTCTTCTTTGTATACTCCTCTGCGCATCTTCTTCCATCTGCTCATCTTCTTTCATTCTTCCACCAACTGCTTTCATTTTATTGGATTTTTCGTCTCAAGGTTAGTTGTTCACTTACTACTCTTAGGTTAATTATTTTGTCTTCAAAGTTTGTATGTGAACGATTGTATGTTAGATCTGTTGATGATATTGTGGATTAAGTCATAAAGGTTTATTTATGTTGTTAATGAGTCATTGTTTATTGTTGTGTGGTTATGGTGAATAATGGAAAAAGACAGTAGATTTGAAACAAAGTAGGGATGAATTTCAATAACGTACCAAATGCTCGATGAAAGTTCTGTAAGAAGTCTCTAACATGATTTATAATATGGAATGTTTATAATGAATATGAAATGATATATATGTTTGTCTTGTCATCATACTGAACTCCTAATTCATTAAAATGGAAAAAAAATAAGATTTCAAGAAAGATTACAATGATTTGTAATGTGATTTTCTTTATAACACAATTGAATTGTATATATGGTATACTTTGCTTATTTCCTCCATCTTTTGATTGCTCAATTGATTCAATTTGACTCATTTACTCATATTTCCTTTTCATTGAACTTGATATTTTACCATTTGCTTCAATCTTTGATAAACTAACTTACTAGTATTATCAAAATATTAGTAGTAATATATTTTCTTATCATCGAAATCATGAGTTAAAGCCTCAATTGGTCTAATAATCTTCTCTTTTTTATAGTAAAAGATATTTGGAGATATTTGAGAAAGTAAATGATATTAAATAAACTATCCTTATGTCAAATCAATGTATAGTATAAAATAAATGATAGAGTTAATTACCAAAAAAATCTCAAAGTTTCGTCAATTTTTCAATTATAGCCCAAAATTTAAAAAGTAACAATAAAATGTTCGAACTTTCATTTTTTTTCAATTCTAGCCCGAACATCAAAAGGTAGAAATAAAATGCTCAAACTTTCAATTTTTTTAATTCTAGCTCGACATTATTTGTTATTCTCCCGATGGTCTCAGACCTTTATTTTCTATTTGTTCTTCTGATGCCTCAAACTACTCTCGCTTATAGCATATTGTACTAGTAAGCTCTTTGTTTTTAGTTTATTCTCCTGATGCTCTTAGTGTGAGGGCATGGGGGTTGCATAATTTGAAAATCAAAGGGTGAGGACATCGAGAGAACAAACTGAAAACGAAGGAAAAAATTGAAATCAAAGCATAAGGTCATCAGGGCTGCGTAATCTGATTTAAGTCATTTTCAAACAATGAAATCATTTTAATTATTTGATTAAACGATGTCATTTCATTAATCTTCATTTATTGTGTTAATTTTGGCTTACATGTATTAATAGTTATGGTTTTTCAAATATGTGGCAAGCTATGTTAACAAACTTAACAGAAACATTAACATGGGGTTAGAATTGAAAAAATTGAAAGTTTGAGCATTTTATTGTCTTCTTTTAAAGTTTGGGCTAGGATTGAAAAATTAAAAATTTGAGCATTTTATTGATACTTTTTAAAGTGCAAGTTATAATTGAAAAATTGACGAAAGTTTGGACTTTTTTTGGTAATTAACCCTAAATGATATTGTATAAATCTACTCTATGTCAAATCAATATGTAATGAATATTCCCCTTTTAATTCATGCTTTATGAATGATTGCATTTTAGTATTATGATTCTTTCCCATTTTCATCAAAATTAAATAAGATATATGGTATATAAAGTTATAAGTATGAATAGGGAAAAAAATAAAAAGAACAATTCCCTCTTTCCTTTATCAAAAAGCGTATTGTATAAGTAAAGTATATATGCAAAGTGCTTGCTGAAAATGATTTAATTTTCAAATGGTTCATGTACAAATTTGAAGTCAATAAACCTTTTACCTCTTATGTACATGCATCAATCCTTTCTTCCTCTCCCCTTAATTATCCATGACTAAGTTAATATTCTCAATTGTCATCAATGTGAAGGAAAGTATTTACACCCTTTTATGTACTACCAAAGGTTACTTCTTTTTCTTCTTCAATTGGATTAATAGTTATTTTTTATACTAATATCCTAATTTAACTCATATAAGGGCCTCTAATATTTTTTCTTTTGAAATAATTGTTAAAGATACCATTGTTGTTCCTTATTTGATATTAGTAGAGATTGTATCAATTCTTATAATTTATTTTATGCTACTTAATACTGATTTACAAGAAAAAAGTTAATATGTTCTAAGTACCAAACAAACTTTAGTGTTTAGAGGATAGTCTTTGAACCATTTTTTAAAAAGATTTTTTTAAAAATAATTTATTTTTATATGACCGTAATCACCAAAAAAAGATACCTCACATGATAAAAATTGAAATTGTTAGTGCAATATGAGAAAGATTTAAAAGAATATGATTATATGTATTTTTAGGTATTGATAAATGATATGTGTGATATGAAATTCTCTTCTAGATATATGGAGAATTAGGAGCTCTCATTCTATGATGAGAAGGCATATTGTATGAATTGTCATATCATTTGTTCCTTTCATAAAATTGGGACCAATGAGAATTTTAAACATATGTCAAATACTTGTATGGTGGACTATAATGATTATGAGTTTGTGTTATACCATTATAATTGAATTTAGGTTCATAATAAATGTGAGCATATTTAATAATCTGTTGTTATAAATGAGGTCCATATTGTGATTTTTGCATGACTTTTTATGTCTTTATATGTGAATTATAGTTATTTTTGCCTATAAAGACTTGATGTTTATATCTAGAATATGAAAAATACATGAATGCATGAAATTTCTCTTTTTAATATGAAATAGAATATTGGATGAGCATGTGATATTTATAAATATTTAGCCATAGGCTCATCATATAAGTGCTTTCCCCTCACAAAGATAGTCTTGTTTTTAGATGGTGCACTCTATAACTAAAACCAATTTATCATTAGAACTCTTTAGAGCTCCAAGTATTTTATTCAATTTTTCACTACCTATATTGAATCTAGAAAAAAACTTTTTAAGGCCACTTATATCCTTCTTGAATGTCTTATTTTCATGCAATAAATCATACCCGTTGTCATTGGAAACAACCACACTCTTAGATTATATCATGCCATGCATATCATATTTAAATTTCTCATTATTAATCATACACGTACTTAAGAGTTTTTAACCCAAAGGCATACTTACAAGTTTCTTTCTTATTTTTCAAGCTTATGACTTCTAAACATTCAACAAACTTACCATATGAAAGCTCATATGATTATTTCACTTAATGGTATTAACATAGGCAAGTATGTAGTTAATAATGATTTTGACTCATTTTCTAGATGAACAAAGATTTTATGGATGTTATCAAAAAGTTTTTTGTCTATTCTAAATTAACTTTTCAACTACTTTTAGTTATATGTAGTTTTAAAGTTAGAGGATCATAACACCTATACTCTTTGTAAAAAATTGACTAGCCAATAAAGATATTGTTTTATGCATAGATCAATTTTAGTTTGAATATCATAATGTTTTATGCCAAGTTATTGTTTTATGAAACTGAATTTGTTAAGTAAAGGACAGGAGTGATCCTATAAGGATTTAAGCATTCATGAAAATTTTCTTTTCTTATGTGGATACGTCTTTGATTATGAATTTCTAGAATTTATATTTCATCTATTTAAGATTACATATAAGTGCATACAAACATTAAAAATAATAAAGTCACCTAGGATTTGAATTTAAGCCAAATTGTAGCCCATTTATACATTAATATATTAGTGCATCTTTTTTAACCTAATTTAAAGTCAAGCTCTTTCTGAGTAATCTTTCCTAAATAACCTTAAGCTTAAAAGAAAAATAAGTATTTACTCTTTAATTTATAATGATTGATGTTTTTACTTGTATTTTGATGTTTTACAAATGAGAAGCAATGAAATAAGTATATGGAAGATGGAAAAATGTATAAAAGAAGCAATGTAAAAAAGGGGGCTTGGTTGTAATATATTCATTAAACTAGCTAATTCTTTTTTTTTTCTTGCAAGTCAAATTATGTGTTGAAGAGTGCCTATAATTGGTCCTACTAGATTTCAAAAGATCAATTCTAGGTACCCACACAAAAATGGTCCTTGGAGATTAGTTCTTAATTTTTCTTTCAACCCGTATGATATATTCTTTTCATGAAAATATGACTTATATTGATTTAGAAACAATGCGATGCTTTTTTGTTTCTCATAAGGCTTGATATAAAATTGGAGCAAGTTTCATGTCGTTATGCTTATAAAGAGACCTACAGTGATTCTGAGTTTGTTTCATACCATTTTAATGATAAAGAGGCCTATATGAATGAGAAGGTGATTGTAAGTTCTTTTGAGATGACCTTGCATAAAAATTGTCCTTATTTTTGCCTTGAGTATTATACCCTCTAGGTTTAGAATGTGATTCACACATGAATTTCCTTTTGCTTGGGACTTGGAGGATGATAGATGGACACATATGTTATGTTGTCTATATTTAAAAAATTCATTATGATCATGTGAAGATTCAGCATAGTCTCATTAATAAAGTTAATTGTTGTCTTTGTCCATAATAATGGTTTTGCATAATAATTTTTTTTGCATAATAATGGTTATGATCTTGCAAAAATCTATATGTTGTCTTTTTCCATATGAGATATTGCGAAAAATGGTTATAAGTTGAAGAATATGAAAACATTAATAGAAGGAAAACAAAATATGCAATACACAACTTAAAACTCATGCATATCTTTACCTATGCTCAATTCAAAACTTATCAAAAACTAGCTAATTATTTATTGTCTTTTATGTAGGCCATGTTTTGTGTTGAAAAGCATCGATAATTGTCCATCTTTAGTCGTCTTCTTTGTGGTAGGTGATTTTTCGTCTATTAAGATAAATCGTTCAACTAAGTAATATCTACAATTAAGCAAGTACATTTTGTTTACCTTATTTTGAGCCGCATGAGCACACAAGAAAAAAAAAAGGTTCCTCATAATAACAATCAGGGAGAAAAGGGTGATGTTAATGGTAACTTATCCATTTTCACATATCTAGGATGAACATATGAACATTCAATAAGAAGAATGTTAACGAAAAAAGAAATACAGGCTGCCCGTTACTTTTTATTAAATTGTCAAGAGATTCAACGTTTCGTGCAATAAGTTTAAGTTGATTTTGAAATTGATTATTTGGGTTTTCAAAGTCAGTGCTGTTCACAACTAAAATACATCATCATGCTTTTAGTTTATACAAGGAATGGTTATGCGAGCTAATGCACGAAAGAACATAGGATGATAGCAGTAAAGAAATTGGAAGAAACTTTCCTCGATGGTTCGAGATATATGTAAGTTTTCACTTGCAATAATTGAAATGCATGAATTATCATACCAAAGTGTTTCAATGACATTATACTATTTAATATAATTTTTTTGTAGGCCTCAGAAAATCCAATAGAGAACAAGTTCATATGTGATTTTGAGAAAGAACCTTTGTGAACCGTTAAATCGTATCTGATATATTTTGTTAATGGATACAAATTTCATATAGAATATCATGGTTATAGCATGAAAATAGTAAATAGTGGGGTTTGCATATAGGGAGAATTGATGAGTTACTATGATAAAATTATTAAAATACTTAAAATTGAGTACCTTGCATTGCCAATAAATTGGAGTGTGATATTTAAGTGTGACTGGTTTGATATAACTCCTATTGTTGGTACAAAAATGCACAACTGATATAAGCTAGTTGAAATCAACCAGCAAAGAAGATTTAGACAATTTGAACCTTTCGTATTAGTGATACAAGTGATCCAAGTGTATTATGTCCCTTTTCCCAGCTTAAAACGAGATAAGTCAAATTGGTTGGCCGTTTGTAAAGTAAAACCTAAAGGTGTTTTTGAATTACATGGGAAAGGAGAAAATAAGAGAATTAAAAGTAAAGCGTTTCAGGATGAAATAAATGCATGTGTAGCATATGACCATAATGAACCTTTGAACATTCCAAATAATGAAAATGTTGAAATTTCATCTGAAGAGGATGAGGAGTGCAAGAGATCTGAAGAAAAGCCTGAGTTTGATTCTAATTCTTCAGAAAAAGAAGATGATGATGATTTTGATTTACAATTAGGTGATGATAACGATTAATTTGTATTTGTAATAGAATATTATATGAATAAGTTCATTATTGTATCAACAATATATTGTTATATATTTAATTGATATTGTTATGTTACTAGAATATTCAATAAAATACATATTTCAGGTTTAAAATATGGTATAAAAGAGAAAACAAGAAATGGTGCGGCAAGGGTTAGGCTACCACAATTTGGACGAGGCAATGCAATTCCAGGTGAAGGATCACATTATGCTCCAGCTACAAAATCAGGGGTTATACCTCTAGTTATTGCACATCTAGAAAGGCATCACCTTCCTGACCTACAGTCCCTGTACAATCACCTTCTCTACTTGCTGCTATACCATCCACAACCCCTATACCGATAGAGATATCAGGGGTAAAGGTTATGGATGAAGGAGGCGACCTATAACCTAGAACTAAGAGAGTTAATGGAAGAACTTACATCATAATTGTCAATAATTTGTGAGTGAAATTCTAAAAAATTCGTAATATATATGATAACACCATAAGTTTATACTAAAGTTATAGGTTTTAATTTGAAAATGATCTAAAATAGCTTATATATTAGGTCAGCTTTGTCTAGAACGTGCTCTAGAAATATCTCATTCAAGTTTAAGGAGAAGTAGATCTTGAGGGTTATACATGGAAGAATATCTCTCAGGCGACAAAGGATTTTTATTATCATAAGTTTGAGGTATAAAAAAATGTATTCTTTTGTATTTTTATTTTATCTAATTTTATACATTAATTAGATAAATATTGTAGTTTATAAGTATTTATAGCATGTTTTTCTTTTTTTCAGAAAGAATTTTTTTTGGATTCAAAATTTGATGTTGTAATTTATAATGTATGGGAGAGGCTAGCTCGTACATATTATAGATACTTTCTTGGTTCCATACACAAGTTGGCATTAGTATTGAACATCACCAGAGGAAATGTCTTTTCAGAGTGCAATTTTGTAAACAAACGTGGAGGATCGGAGAGAGAGAGTCTACCCGTACACACTGGAGGATCTATAACTCACTAGGAGCATGTAGAGAAACTTGTAATTATCTAAACTTTATACTTATATTCTAATTTTTATACTTTAATATATGTAATTTGATTTCCATGTAATTTTATATATGAAATTCATAATTAAAATATATGTGTATTATAGAGAATGATAATATTATAAATGTCTGGTGCCTTTAATGACTGCGTTGTTGAGTAAAATTTTTTTCAACAAGGGGTAAATATCATAAAATAAAGGAAACTCTATCGAAATTTTTGTAAATTGTAGGTCACTTATAATACTCTATTCTGATGCAGGAAAAGTCTATAAATAGGATGCCTACATCACGTCAACTCTTTTTGCACACCCATACTAATAAATATGATGGTGTAACCTTCGTCAATACCTGATGCAGAGAACTTAATGTATGTAAAACTTATACTTTAATTTTAATTCTTAAAAATTATCACTTATTAATATAAATATTTATAATGATAGGACCAAATACAAGAAAGCATTCAACAACATTCTTAATACACCGAATCTATTGATGAGAGTCAAACATATCTTAATGCAATGGGTAGTTAGGACTGTCGTGGAGGGATCTTCAACTCAGGTTCATTTGCAAACACATACTATTCTAGTAGGCGGTCGACATCCAGTACATTTACATCTTAATGCAATAGGTGGTAAGGACTACCCTAGAAGGATCTTCAACTCAGGCTCATTTGCAAACACATACTATTCTAATAGGCAGTCCACATCCAATACATTTGCATCTAGTAGGTGGTCTACATCCAATGATCAAAGAGTCTTTCAACTTGAGAGCATAGTAGAGAGGTAAATGGACTGCATAGTCCAACTCTGTAATAAGGTGGATAAGTTGAAGGGGAGTGGCAACACATCATCGCAGTATTCAGAGCATCTTTCTTCACTTACTGCATAGATTGGATGGATAAGTTAATATAGATGTTTTGTTACTTTTAAGTAAATTTGTATGAATTCTTAATTTATAATTATTTTTAAGATACTTATTGTTGTACATTATAATTTTTTATTATTAATCAAGATAATTTTTACTTTATATTATCATTCAATTTATTTTTAGAGAAATTAAATGTATAAAAAATCAAAACATTATTAACAGAAATCTCGAGAAAGAAATGAGAAATGGTGGTTGAAATTATCATAGATAAATTTAGTGACGAATTTACCGACGAAAATTTCGTTGGTAAATTTAGTGACAGACTTAACAAACAACCTACTATCATAACTTTTTCTGATGGAATTGTCATGTCTGTCTCTTAATTTATCGATAGAATTAGAATGTTCTATCGGTATATCAGTCTTTAAATTTGACCTACGGCTGCTTCTCCGATCACTCATTTTGTCAGTAATTTCCATCACCAAATTAATTTGCTGACAAAATTTCTTTATTTTTTATCAGTAATTTTTATCGCTAAAACGAATTTTTCTTATAGTGGACTATCAAGACAAGAATGTCTTTAGTGCTGGACCCTTATCATAGGCAGGACTGGTCTTGAGCAAGGGCAAGAAGGGCCCTCGCCTAACGTCCATACTTATTAGGACCTACTAATTACAAGTTATTTTATAACATAGGAGTTTTTCACTTAAGCGAAATAGGTTTGGAAAGAGTTGTTCTTTTAAAAAGATTTAAAGGAATTTATTTAGGGGGCAAACATCAATCTCAATTTGTTAAAAAAATAGCTCGGTCAATCATCATACGTACTAAAACTTCTTTTTGGGAGATAAAACAGTGGTTGAAGTAAGTATTTCAAAATGAAATTGCTCCTGCTAAATACCAAGATTCACATTTTTCTAATTAAATTTCAGTAAGAGAAGGCCTTAAATTCAAGAATTTCACATAAACCTTTCCTCCATCAACATCATTCTCATTTAGGTAAGAAACGTATCTCATTTATTCTCTCAAGTCTCATTTTATTTTATTTTACTACTTTGAATTTATATTTTTTCAATAATTCTTTTAATCTTAAGACTGGGTAAAAATTAGAAATTTGATTATGAGTATAATAGCTTTTTTAATATGGGTTGAATTTTCTCTTTTCTAATTGAAAATTTGAATAAGTTTTGGGTATATTTATCTTTCTTTCATTTCCTATTTCAATTGTAATTTATTCGGATAAATTGAAAATTTTCAATTTGATTATATGTGATATTTGTCAATTACAATTCTAAGTATAATTTAGTTCGAATTGAAGTTTATTCAGGTGATATCATACTTGATAGTTTTATCCCTCATTTCCTTCTTAAATTGCAATTCGTCTCTCTTTCATTTGTTAAGTCATAGTTCTTATTTTCTAATTTATAGGTTGAGCTCTTTTTTTTCCTTGTCGAAGGTATATAATACCATTGATGTATCTTTATGATAAATGGTTGAGTTATGGTTGTTTTGTTGCACCTACTTACTTCTTCCAATTCCATATATATGCTTTTTTTTCTTCTTTTTCTAGTTCAATTGTGTTATATATTGATTAATTTTTTTAAAAGACTGATTCTTCCAGTGATAATTATGTGAAAATAATATTGAACAACCTAATGAATTTCTAAGTGACGAAATTCATATTCAAGAGAATGTCAACAAATTGAATAAGTATAAACATGTATCAAATGCATCCAATTTAAAAAATTTAAAGGTAGATGAGCAACCAATCCCTATGTTAGATATTTATTATCCTAGAAATTGAGATAATCTTAACAATAAAATAAGGAAAATTTTAATTAAAAAAGCCCTATAAAGGAATGGAATCTTGTGTTTTCTTTAGACTATACATATATGTGAAGATAGTTTTGAATAACCTAATGAAAATTTAAGTGATGAAATTCATAGTCATGAGAATGTTAGCAAATTGAATAAGTATAAACATGTATCAAATGCATCCAATTTAGAAAATTTAAAGGTAGATGAGCAACCAATCCCTAAGTTATATTTATTATCCTAGAAATTGAGATAATCTTAACAATAAAATAAGGAACATTTTAATTAAAAAAGGCCTATAAGGGAATGGAATCTTGTGTTTCCTTTAGACTATACATATTTGTATATTATTGATTCATTAGGGCCTTTCTTTTTACTTTGTCCTAGACCTATAAAATGTTAAGAACCCTGATTATAGGATAAGAAAATGATCAAAGTTTGTTTCATCTTTTATCAAGTATCCATTGCTTTTGCTTAATTTTGTCTTAAGAGCATCAATATAAGGAGAAAAGTTTGTTCTTTTGCTAGGATATAGTTTCATCTAAATATATTCAAAACTCTAAATTATGAGCCACTGGGCAATCACAAATAAATAATCATATCTAATGATGCATATTCTACTTTCTTCACACTGAGTAATAGATCTAATTGATGTTGTGCTTATGATCTACGAGGCTAATTAGCCACACATTGCTATTTTTGTCTATGAGATTGAATTTTTTGGGGTCAAAATGGCTTTGCTATAAAGGAGATGTACTATTCGCTTATGCTTTAGAACCAATCTATTGAATAATGTTGTATTGTTCTTGATTGGTATTGATTCAAGAATCCTTGGCTAAGGTAGAATAATACTTTGAAAATAGTTTTCAAATGTTATTAATTCAATCAATTACTAAAAGTGGAGAACTAATATGATTTGACTTAAATATGATAAATATTAATTCTATCTCTATGTCTAATTAGAACATTGTATGATAAAATGATTGAATTATATGAAAAATTATGCATAGATAGGTTAGTCAAAACTACTTTGATATTCCTAAATATTTGGGTGGTCATGATAATGCACTGTTAGATGCCAATTTTGATTTATGGATATAAATTTATATTTATTGTCAATATATTTGGGAACCTAATGAATCTCATACGAAGAATGGGTGAAGAAAGAAAAGACGTTTTAATCAAGTTGAGCTTGATGGTAACGTTTGAGAAACTTTATGGTTAAATATGAGATATTTAATAAATAAGTATTAATATGAGATTTAAGATCTTATTTGGGCATAATTGGTATTTAATTAGAACTAATTGTAATTCTAATTAAAGTTTAATTAAAATTAGAATTAAATTAAATTAAATTACAAATTTATCCAAAACCTATTATAAATAGGCTCAATCTCTAAAGAAGCTGACACTCCTTACCTAACCCTTTTTGTAACAATTATAGATTTCTCTTAATACGTTCTATAGATACTATTAGAGTCTAAACGCTTTTGTAACTATAGTGGTTGAGATAAGTCGATTTCAAAAACAATTTAAGAGAAACAATAAAAAAGAATCAAGCTCATACTAAGATATGAGTATGATTCATGCTTTTGTACGATCTATGTGTTAATCATTTTATAAAATTTAAGTGATCGTAATTTTTGAAAAATAAAATGAAAAAAGTTTTGTATTTATTCTACTACGCACAGGATCGGATCTCAATTCGATTTCCCAATAGTCGTATCAGAGCCAACTTTATTTCTATAACTTGATTAAAAGTTGCTTTATTGTTATTGAAAAATTATGGAATTAATTTTGCAAAATTTGCAAACTGTAATTCTAAAATTCAAAAGGGGTGTTTGATTCTTGTTTCTTGGTTTTTCATTGCTGTTTTGTAAAAAATGGAACAGTCCTACAAAACTTGTTTGGTTAAAGATGTTTTCATTTTTTGTTGTTAAAAATAAAAAACGGTAATGATTTTTTGAAAACGTAAAAAGACGGTTCAATGTTTTTTGAAAACAAGTTTTTATATTTAATGAAAACGATTTCCCTACGCCAACTCTACGTCTTTATCCTTTTCTGCTATTTCTCAATGACTGCGTCTTCTGTCTTCTTCTACGTTTTCTACCAGTTGTGATTTCTGCGTCTTTTGCCCTCTCCTGCATTTTCTACCTTCTGTGATTTCCAGGTTTGTTTTCATCTGTTTATGTGTGTGCTGTAACTTGTTGCTCGACTGTTGTTATTTGCGTTGAAACATAAACAGGTCCACCTTCTCTTCTTCAAAATCACGCAAGAGAGTGCATGTTATTCTATATGTTACTGTAGCATAATTAAAATTAATTCATTAAATTCATCAACGCTATTTTGTTTCATGAGAGAGGTCCTTCTTGTGTTTCTCACTGGACAGTGCTTAGGGATAGCATAACAATGTGATACCTATCTCAGATATCCAACTTGATCACTTAGCTAAGGGATATAATGATATCCCCCCTCGTGCTTTGACAAATCCCGAAAAGGAAAAAGTGAATGGAAAGCTGCAGTTGGATTCATTACAATGCAGTTGACTAATTTAGTTGGAAAGCTATAGTTGGATATCCTTCCTCGTGCTTTCGATAAACGTCACCACCTTATAATTGATGAAGATAATTGCAATAATCAATAATCATTTAATTATGCCTGCATCAGTTGGATTCCTTACAATGCAGTTGATATATATGTATCATGAGATATATATCTCCTTTTGTTTAGATATATGTATCATAAGATCGAAGTGGGGTCAAATGGCAGGGCTGTTAGTTTGACCGTAATGCATATATTATGAATTTGCTTAAATTTACATCTTTATTTTTGTGCTATAGAATCAAATTTACACTTTTATTTTTGTTCAATCATTTCCATGCACTTTATGCAATTTAGCATTTAATATGGTTGTCTCATGTTTATTTTGAATCATGTTAACTATTTAATACTTTTGTAAAAATTGTTATGATTCATGTCACTTATATGTGGTTACATTTAGTGATGGAAGGTTTGAATAATATGAACGATTCTAATAATATGTGGAAATAACTGAAAAAGTTGGGTATGGAATGATACCATAGAGATGTATTTAATCTCCTTAATGGTTGATGAGGTGAAGAAGAGAAATCGAACGACTACTACCTTTTACAAATCTGGTTGTAAGAATATTAAAGCAGGACTTCAAACAAAATTCAATAAGGAGTATACTAATATTCAATTGAAGAATAAGTATAATGGATTAAGGGCTAGATTGAAGATTCGGCTACAACTCCCTTATTGGTGAAGTTAATGCTACAAATGAATGTTTAGAAAATTTGTTTAACATAAAATATGCCTTTTTTATTAATATATCATATTATATAATATTTATTCTCATATTCATTTTTCATCATTATAGGTGCATAAAATAACTCACAGATTCAAGAAAAAAGGATATAAGGAATTTTCATACTTGTGTCATGTTTTTGGAGATACTAATGCAACTAGTGTGCATGCACATCCATCACTAAATCCCCATCGAATAGTATAAAAAAGGAATATGAAAATGATGTTGATAAAGATTACTCGTATAATGAAAAGGAATATCAAGATATAAGTTCTATATCTAAGAGAAAGAAATCTCCTAAGAATAAGAAGGCAAAGAAGATACATTATAACATTGCAAAAGAGGTCTTGCTTGTACTTGGTGAACAATCAAAAAAGAAGAATGATTTATTTGCGAAAAAACTGAATTAAACATCATTCACCGCAGAGAGTAGATCTCAAGAGTGTAACATAATA
>JANSVA010000009.1:10391367-10403746 GCA_025504915.1 Erythroxylum reticulatum
AGTCAATACCCAAATATTAAAAATGAAATACCATTTCACAAATATTAAGAATGTGTCAATTAATGATTTAAGTTTTTTCAACTTTAATATTCTCTATTTAAAATTTTAATTTAAGTTGTTTCAACTTTCAAATTTTAGAATCAATAAGGTCATTCATTTCATTCATCCAAAAACTTATCATAAATTTATGATAAATTTAAAGAAATTTTTATAACCAAACCAGAAATCACCCAAACAATTATTCAACTCCAATATCCAATCCAACCCATACAAATCAGAAAACCAAGACATCACCATGAGTGACTCATTTAATTCAACTCTAATATTCAAATCACAAATGACAAACTGTGATCATTTAACTCAAATATCCAACTCAGATACACGCAAATCGCAAATCACAAAACCAAGTTCCAACTTTCAACCAATTCAAATATCCAAGATCCAATCAATCACAATAAAAAATGCAATTAAGCAGAAAAATTCAAAAACTAAAAAAACACACCTAAAAATAATTCACTAGCTTCAGGTCTTCGAGTTGGGTGACAGGTCAGAGGTTTTGGGTGTAGATCTGGGCAAGCAGAGACCTTCTCTCCTCCTTTAGACGTTCAATGGTGACGACGTGATACAGTGGTCCTTGTCGAAGAAGGTTAAAGATGGTGGCGTCTTTGGGGGACGTAAAGGGAGGAGCCAAGGGAGGATCTCTATCCTTTGATGCTGGCATGGATCGTGGAGGATGAGGGAAGGAGCAGCACTGTCGGAGAGGGACCAATCACTAGTATCGTTGGAGATGAAGAGGAGAATGAGAGAGAGAGAACGACGGCAGTGGTGAGTGAAGAAGTGAGACTTGTTGAGAGAGAGAGAGAGAAAAAATGAGAAGGTAGAAGCAGGTTCGAGAGAGTGGACATGGAGAATCGTGCAGACAAAGACTGGGGGTTCGTTTAGAGGACAACCGATAGCAACGGTGGTGAGTGAAGAAGTGAGATTCAGTGAGAGAGAGAGAGAAAAACAAAAGGAAGGTAGAAGGTTTGGGAGAGTTGGAGTTGTAGGTCAGTAAGGTCGGTTTAGTTTTAGGGTAAGTTAAAAAAATTGCAAATACGACCTTGACATTTTTTAATTTTATGATACCGGCCGATATGTTTTAGTATTTTGGATACTGGTCGATACCGAATGAAAAACAACAATACTGACCGGTATTAATGGGTAGTACCAAAGGATCGAATACCGTTATGTGAGGTTCACCAAAGGAAATGGAATATATAGAAAGGTATTGGTTAGTCAAAGATTGGAAGGTCAAGAAGAAAAGTCGATAGTTAAAGACCAATAATTAGATGTTAAAACTTTGAACATCTAACAACAATAACAATAATAATACAGTAAATATTATACTAAAACAAGGAATTTAAAAAGGTCTAATAGTGCGTAGTCTTATCCTTAACTAGTAGATAGTAAATGATTAAAAAATTAAAAAATACAAAGAAAATAAATAAATAAATAAATAAAATAAACAATCAATAATATTAAAAATTAATTAATTAATGACTAAAATTATATCACAAAAAGTATAATTATATAATAGAGAACATCTCATAAAACAGATGCGCTTTTACACATATTTTTTCCTCGCATATTATCACATCGAGATCTTAAGATTTGGAATGCAGATATCTTGTGAGTTTGTAACTCTAGTAATATTGTAATTTTAAATTAAAAAAGGTTTTGAGATAATGTTTTTACAAAAATACGTAAAAGGAAAGTAATAATTGTGATATGAATCATGCATCGTCTTCCCATTTGATTGTCTAATTTGTTGGTTTATGCCCTATAATTAATCATTTTAATTATAGTTTAGTGACATTATTTAAAGGCATTCTTTATCTTGTACATGTTTATATGTATATGATAAAGTTCATAGGATAATTATACATTGCAAAGGAAATTATAATAAGATTATAATTATGAGATTCATATTGCATTTATGTATTATTCCTAAATATTTCTAGTCATTATTCTATTAAAATTGAATATTAATAGAATGTAAAAAGACTAGCACAAGTTTTGTTTTTTCTTATGAAGAAAGTAGCCAATCTCATAAGCTAAAGTATAGAGATACTTAAACAAACATATGGGTGCTTATTAGAGAACAAGTTCGCTGAATAGACCCAACATGAGAAATTCATTTGAAATATTATTTATATGTCTATGGAATTCTCATTGTGATGATATGATGACTTGTATATGAATTTTGAACCTAGGTAATGCATAGTAGAATTTAATCTCAAATGGATGCTAACATACTTGTGTATTTAATAAACGACATTGTTTTGAATAATTCTTTACACTTAGAGTGCAACTAATGTTTTTATTACGTACTTTGATAAATAATTTTGTTTTCAACAAACCTGCAATTGAAGTGCAAAGGACAATGTTTATTTTTTTGAAACTATATTTTTGAACAATTTTGTACTTGGAGTGAAAAAGATAACTTTTATTGTATGAAATAATTTTTTGGAATTTACATATGTACAATCGAGTCATATATGTTGCATGTATTTTTTTTTGTTTAGAGCTATGGCAAGGTTCCATTTTATCGGTTAGACCAAAAAATAAAAGCATGATGCTTTACTTGATTTTTTACTTAATATTTTTGTATGATTTTTTGTTATTGGCGAGGTAACAATTGGCTAATCATGTGCTAGGCATAATAGGTTAAGCGACTCCCATACCTTTGACGCTGGTGCATAAAAGTCGAGTCCCCGTATCGATACCTTTCTATGGGACTTACGAGTGATTCCACACCTGGGGTTTGGACACTGACAAGGTCACCACCTAAGGTCATGACGCTTTTATTAACTGTAATCCGGACTCACCACAGATAAAAGTCAAGCCAACACTAGGAATCGATGGGTGTGCACACTAGTTTGACCGACTAGTGGCGACACATACGATTGTTTTGACTTATTCTGATATTTAGGAGATTTGAGTTATACTTGTGATGTTTTTCTACTTTTTTGTACTGGAACTAAAACCTAAGTTCATCAGATGAGTGATTAATAGGCTAAGTCTATATGGTTCCTAACCAGTATATGTTGAGTCATAAATAGGGATGGTAATAGGTAGGGTTCAGTTCGGGTATTACTCAACTCATATCTATATCCATTTTTTATGACTCAACCCATACACATATCCATATCTATCAGTTTTTACGATTTACTGCCCATATTCAAATCCATTGGATTGTTCGATTTTTTGGATATTCATCTGGTTGTATAGCACAAAAATATAACTTCTAAATAGAAAATATAAAGAATAGATTTTTGTGAATGCTCCAAATCAAAATTACTTTAATAATAATAAGTCCAAATTTTGATTTGTATTTCTTAAAAAACCATAAAATTGGAATAATAAAAATCATAATGTCTAGTGCAAAGACAACATATATTTTTCATAATCAAGAACTAGAATAAAGACTAAAATATCCAAAGCTTCAAATTATCTTCGCATGAACTCCATAACATTCAAAACCTCATCTCCATATCATTTGCATTATTATGATCCTATAAGAAAATAAAATATGATGAAAAATGTGAGGCCTAAAGAGTAAAGTGGGCATTTTAAAGTTGTTTCTTCTCAGAAAATATTAATGTTTTATTATATTTAACCATAAATATTAAAAATAGAAAATAGAGTTTAAAAAACGGGTAGGATATGGGTATTCATTAGTTCGGGTTATTACTAGACCCATATCTAAATCCATATCCACATCCATTTTTTAGCATCCATTTAAAATATATTTTTAGCCTCCATGTCCATTTTTTGGGGTCAGGTAGTATAGATATTAATCGGGTTGAAAACCAACCATCATCCCTAGTCATAGGCTAGGCCTATGTGTTTCTATGTCATGTATGTTCACTTCATAGGTTATCTACACCGTCTTGGTGTGTATCAAGTTCTATTTATGATATATGTTTTTCTTGCTCACTAAGTACAAAATGTACTCACCCCTTTTGCTTTCTAATCATGCAGGTTAATTTGATGAGCTTGAGGCTCTGAGTGTATTATGCGGTCTTTTGATATTTTCAGGGCATTACTGTATGTGGGTAGCCTCTGTTTTATACTTTTGCTGTAAATTGGCTCATGAATTGTTTTATTAAGTTGGTTATGTTGATATCTTTTATGATTTTGTAAATTAACTTTTGACTGTCTTGTGGTTTGTAAATGACCTTATGTATAAACCTTTTGTACTGTTGTAGAGATTGCTCTTGAGTGGACTTAAAAGTCCAAAAGTTGTGGTAGAGTTTTAAATGTGAATATAAAAGTGCATTTAAAACTGATTTACATGTATTTTAATTGAGTTTTGGAATTTTCAAAATACAATCGTTGTGCTGTCTAAATGTTTTCAAAGGATATTCAGTTAGCCTTGCATAGTCGGGTTAAGGGTACCGTGAATATCAAGCCTGGGTATGTGGTGGTTATCATGTGCCTAATGTGGTTCTGAGTCGTGACACTACTTATGATCTATTTAATCATGGGTCTTTAGTTGATATTCATTTAATGTAACATGAACTATACGAGAGTAGTTGAGTGATCAAGATAGGATTCATCACCTTAAAGCAATTAGGGTGAATGTTCTATTGTTCTTAATTAGTATTGATTTGGGAAATCCTTGGCCAAGATAGAATTACATTTTGTAAATAATTTATAAATGTCATTAATTGAATCACTAGCTAATGATAGAAAATTAATATGATTGAACTTAAAATATAGTAGACATTAATTTCATGCTTTATGTCTAACCGGAACAGTATATGATGAAATGATTGAATTATAAAGAAAAAAATCAATGTTTTAAAAATCGAACCGAACATCGAACTAGTTAAAGAAAAGTTTAAGGTTTAAAGGTTCAACCGGTATTAAACTGCTATAAAACCTGTATATAATAAATAAGAAATAAAAGCGATAAGAATGAGTAAAAATAAAATATTTATTGAAATAAAAAATATACTAATGTCTACCTTTATATAATGAATTAATTACAGATAAATATGAGCCTAATATAAAATTTAAAATAACAATAAAAATTAAAAATGTATTTCTAAAGAGTTGTGTTTAATCATCTTTAAAGTTTCAAAATTTTGACTGTTGTATAAAGACTCGTAAATTATATTTTTATTCAAGGTATTTGTACCAATTATAAATTAGCAATGTAAGGAAGTAAAGTGAGATGTTTAGACATCATAGCAAGAGTCAATAGGAAAGGGAAGGATTAAAACTAGAACCTGAAGAGCAAGTCAAAGTCAGTGCCTATGTATTAGAGTTATTAGACATCATAATTGTTGATTTAAGTGTTGCATAAGTCCCACTGTAGTATATTTTACAATTTTATCCAAGGGGTAGAGACCAGACAGACTTTTAAGTCCTAATATTTAACAACAAATGTCAGAAATTGAGTGGGACGGGATGATTTTTGGAAAGATGATTTAAGATGGTGGAGAAAAGTAAAAATTCCTAATCGGTACATCTACAGTGATCGAAGAAGGGTTGAAAAGAGAGATGGATATCTTCTTCAACCAATAAAGAGGGAAAACGAAGTTATTACTTTGAAGAAGGAGCATATTGCAACTAACAGGTATGCCCTCCACATCTTAATCTTCAGGTTAGGTACACTCGTTGAGAACACAGTCGAATGTTATGACGAAATGGTTCAATGGACGAAGGGGGCAACCAAACTCACCAAACATGTGAAAGTTGTCAAATTTAGGCTATTGAGGTGAGGTGATATGTGAAGAGAATATGGTGAAGACTGAAGAGCAAAGAGTAGTGGCAAAAAGAGAGTTTTGGTTTTTTGAAGTCTGAACTTCCGTATATACTGATTTAGTGATCAACCGACCAATTCTTTGATAAACGGACCAATTTTTATATATAGAGGTTATTAAATAAAATCGAACTGAACAGCTAGCCGATTCATGTTATTTTTTGTCAAATTGGCTGGTTTGGTTTGATTTTTAAAACCTTGGAAAAAATCATGCACGAAAAGGTTAGTCAAAATCACTTTGACATTCTTAAATATATGAGTGGTCATGATGTATTGCTAGACGTCAATCTTGATTTATGATTATAAATTATTTAATTGAAGAATTAAAGATAAATTAAAATGAGTTTTAATTTATCTAAGTTTAATTATGAATTATAATTAGAATTTGTAATCATTATCAATATGTTTGAGAACCTAATGAGTTTCTAATATAGAATGAGTTGAAGAGAGCAAAGTTAATTTAATCAAATTAGATTTGTTTTTAAGAATTTATCAAGTTGAACTTGATTGTAAAGTTTGAGAAACTTTATGATTAAATATGAGATATTTAATAAATAAGGATCAATATGAGATATTAAATCTTACTTAGGCATAATTGATATTTAATTATATAGTAAACTTTAGATGTTTTAGTAATTTAATTGAAATTAAATTACTAAAACGTCCAAAGTTTATTATAAATAGACATAAGTTTTATGGAGGTAAAACTTTTTGCTTAACCTACTTTATAAGAGTTACTGAATTCTCTCAATTCATTCTATATATATTATTACAGGTCAGACGTTTGTGCGACTATAGTGGTTGAGACGAATCAATTTCCAAAACAGTTCGAATGATTCAAAAAGATAAGGATGAAACTTTATAATAAGATACAAGTTAAGTTTATGTTTTATTATAATTTATGTTAATCATTTTATAAAATTAAGAGGTTTTGATTTTTGAGAAATAAAAAAAAATTTAAAGAAAAAGTTTCATAATTAATTATTTTGGTACGACTAGATCCCGACCTGATGTACGCAGAGTATTACCACTCTTTCTCTATTAAATAAATTTTCTTTTATGTAGTTGTTGCTGATTCCGCTTCCAGAGAGTTCTTGGCACCTTGCTTCTTATCAGGTTCCATCAACAAGAATGTCGATGGAGATAGCGAGGACCTAGTTGCTTTATTTTATTCCTCTTCCTTCTCCTCTAACATTCCTTCTCTAAAATGCCGCGAATATAGGAATATCGGAAAAATAATGAGTACAACAAACATCTTGGATCCATGGCCTTCCTTGGAACATCTGTAATACATCTGGAGGCTTGCAATTTTCCAGTTTTACTTACGTGAGGCTCGACGTCAGGGAGACAACATTTTGACTGTTGACCGACGAGAAGCGGTCTTGTCAGACCCAAACTCGCAGGTACAAGTCTAACAAGAATGGCGGGTAAAAGAAGTGTTCAATTTATGGAACTGAAACAGTGGATCTGCTTTTACTTTCATTTTTATATTCTTATTCTGGACTTTGCATTCTTTGTTCGTAAGAAACACCACATGTGACTTGCAACTAATCTTATCTATGGTGTTGAGAAGAATCCGGATGGCTGCCTTATCGACATAGTATTCTTATCTTGTTAATCTTCAGCAGTTGTACAATCTTGTTTTCTGGGCAATTCCTCATTTTCCAATTGCTTGGGAGTTTCAGGATGTACGGCTTACTGAATTGGTACAATTAGCATGTCCTCTTACATTATATCTGTTTCCTTGTTTTTAACTTAACCTTGCATATGCTCTGTCTCCCATATGTAAATGTTGTCGAAAATCTTCTTTTAAGATACAGTGAACTAGGTTTTGTATTTGACTTGTTCAAAAAACCAAGCTAAATTGTTTGAATAGCTTTGGTCAGATTCATTGAAGCTGGCCTTATAGTCCTACTCTACCTCTCTATAAATACGACCATTTGGTCATTACATTGTATTTTACAAAATCAAAAAAAGAAAAGTGAGAAGAAAAGAAAGATTGTGTAGTGTGTGAAAGTATTGTAAGAATCTCAACCCCTACGAATTATGTAGTGAGAAAAGTGACTGTGTATTTAGTTAAACAACTTTATTTTGTGGCGATCTAATTGCCAACAATCATTGTTATGGGCTCTTTTCTTAGTGCATAAGATTTAGAGATAAGGGATTAATTTTCTTGGGTTTGTATGTGAGTTGACGCCTAGTTACTCTTTAATTAATTAATTCATCCAGCTTGCCCCAGAGAGACTTCATTGTTTGTGAGGAACATGTCATCTTCCGCAAGTTCATTGCCGGTTGAGGCCCATATCACACCAGAAAATGAAGCTGGACGCATTGAATTACCCGCAGCAATTGAGGATTCGTATGACAGAGTTACTTTAGACATGAAGGAGCACATGGACCCTCAGATTTTTATTACTTTACTTAGATGTTCCATGTTGAAATGGAGGCAACAGGTACATAATCATCATTTCTATATTATCTTTATCATATCCACTTAAAAGAGTCTTGAACAATATAATTCATGCTATATTTTTCAGGGAAAGAAGGGAGTTTGGATCAAATTGCCCATTGGACTAGCACATCTTGTCAACCCTGTAGTTCAGGTAAAAGCAAAACCTTATCCTTACATATGGTGGTTTTCACTCTTGAAAAATATAAACTAGGGATATAATGTTGAACAAAGGATCAGAAACTAGGAAAACAAGAAAAGTAGCTAACTTTAAAAGACTGGAATTGAATATTATTCACGATTTCTTTGTGTTTCTGGATAATATTATCCATGTAGGAAGGATTTCGGTATCATCATGCCGAACCAGATTATTTGATGCTAGTATGTTGGCTACCTGAAACTCCTGATACTCTTCCAGTAAATGCCTCACATAGAGTGGGAATAGGAGCATTTGTGATGAATAATGAAGGAGAGGTAACTGACTATTCTTGCATTCATTTTCAAATTTGAGGGTCTGCTCATGTTTTTGCAAATCCAAAGCTTTAAGCCTATCTTGTCCTAACCACTTTTGGATCAAGTAAATTTTTATAGTATGGTATTATAAAGTTAACTATCATTTCCAATGCAGGTTCTTGTAGTTAAGGAGAAGCATGGTGGATTTAGAGGTACTGGAGTGTGGAAGTTGCCCACTGGAGTAGTTAATGAGGTGAGTGTGTGAGAGAAAAACACATGATGGCAATATAGGATCATTAATTGACTTTTTCCAACGACAGCGAGAGGACATATGTGCAGCAGCAATTCGGGAAGTTAAAGAAGAAACAGGAGTGAGTAGCAACATCTTAATTTGCAGCCTGTCAAGTTGATGTAAATTGCTAGACATGTTTGTATTCTTGAGTCCAGTTGTCCTCTAAGATCTTGTGTTTCTTTTTCTTTTTCATTTGCATCAGATTGACGCTGAATTTGTTGAAATTTTGGCATTCAGGTAAAATTTATGCTCGATATCAATTAGTTCTCTGGCATTATAAACTTGTCGCCTCTCTTTCTTGTAAGCTGATTAATGCTAGAGGCACATGCTCTGTAAAAGACTCTATGCTCTGCATCATTTCTCATGCTTATGGATGGTTTTATGATCCCTTAAACCCAGGTCTGCTCATGACACAAGTATTATTCATTCTGTGCAGGCAAAGTCACCAATCCTTCTTCAGGAAGTCAGACTTATTTTTTGTCTGCATGTTAAAGCCACTCCATTTTGACATCCAAAAGCAAGATTCACAGATTGAAGACGTCCAGGTACTGTTCCTAGTTAGTTGCACGGATCAGTGATATGTATTGTATTAATTCCCTCAGTTAAGCTGGGCCTATTATTTGTTTATTCATGAACTACTTCCAATTTCCACTTCATTCTAAATGCAATCAGACGCTGATTCCAAAGCAAATCTTGAATTAAGATTGTACAATCATAACAGCTTGTGTTGTTTTGGTCATTTTGCTTTGTTAGTGGATGCCAATTGGCGACTACATGGACCAACCTTATAATAGAGAACACCAGCTCTTCAAATACATTGCAGAAATATGCAAGGCTAGGTCAGAAAGAGAATATGCTGGTTTTTCTGCTGTTCTTACAGCCACAGCTTCTGGAAAACGTACCTTCTTGTATTGTAACAGCATGGATTTAAAAAAACTATAAACTGTAATAGTGCAATTTATTTGTCTCTGCTTTCCCATGAACTAGATATATCAACTGATTATATATATTATTGTCACATTGAATACTATTTAGATGCGGTATTGTCACATGTAAACAAATTATTTCATTAGAAGACTTTAACTTTAATGCACTAGGTGATGATAACTTTACATCTCTTCTGATACTCGCCCTAGGCTCCGGAAACGTTCTGCTGGATGGCGAGACTAAGGCTAGAGAGTCATAAGAAGATAAAATTAAGGTGATCGAAGAGTTTCTAAAAAGTAAATAAAAACTTTATAAAACTTTTACAATCAAAACCAATAATGAGTATGATTTTTGTAAAAGTATACATTTAACTGGAGTTTGACTAATTGAACTATTTGGAATACTACTTTTTAAAAATTTTGTTGACTTATTATTTGGGTTTATTTATAATTTTAATTAATTAATTAAGAAAATTGAAGGAAAAAATAATGGGAGATGTGAAGGAAATCATAAGAGGGTAATTTTTGTGAAATTCAATAATAAGGGTTGTGATTTAAGTAGCATTAGCTTAATTCCTATAAAAAAAGGGATTTAACATAAATTTCATACCCATAACATATGCTATATATCAATTGAGCATTCTAAGAGCTATGATTGTTTTCCTTTTGGAAATTAGAATGTATAATTGATTGATTGCGTGTTAGTTATTAATAAAATTTTACAACTATTTTCATCATACTATTGATTCAATAGAATTTTAGCATGTTTATTAAGTGTGTAATTACATGTTTATTGACGTATAGTTACAATTGCGTATATAAAGTGTGTTTATAGGTGTTGAACAAACTGACTTTTATTATGTTATTTCTACATGTGAATTATGTGATCAGTGATTTATTTATGCATGTTGGGATATGATGGAATGCCTAGGAGGGGTGTATATGCTTTGTTGAGATGTTTGAACTGTGAAAGTTGGATGGGATATGATGAAAGTTATTATGATATTTAAGATGGCATTTGGTACGCTAGTGTATTAAATTTGGAAGAAAAGGAATGTTAGGATTTTTGGCAACCGTGAAACCACTGTTAGAGAAATTGTTAGAAGAGTGATCAAAGTCAAAATACGTGTTATGGCTAAGGAATCCATATCAATATAGAGATTTGTTTTAACTTCTCTACTACTTAGGACTAGAGGAACCATTATCATATGCATTAGTAATTTCAGAAACTTGTTATACTTTGTGTTAATTATCCTTGTAGCTTTGGGATGTTTATATTGTACATGCACACTTGTTTACAATTAATATTACTATCTTTTTTAAAAATTTTGGCTACGATCATCATTAACTAAATAGGTTAAGAGTATAAACCAATATGTTATTAGGGTGAATATTTGGTGTTATATTAGGATGAAAAGTAATATGTTCGTTCAGAGGAATGTCTGAAGCTAGATCGGAGCAATAATAAATTTGTTGGTCAAAACAAATATCTAAAGCTGTATTGGATATAAATTAATCCATTAGTTGGAATGAACATTCTGCTCATACCTTAGGAAGATACAAGATATTGTATGATTTGTATTGGCATTAGTAAATGTTTATTATGATATGATGATTGAATAATATTAGTACTTGCATGAATACACCCTTGATAGGTTCTTATAGATGGTACATAACATATAGGTATAAGTGGTTTTATATAATGGTAATGGAATAAGGATTGCTATATAGGTGTCACGACCCGATATCACATCGGGCATATGACAACTGTCGCATACTCAGACTAAGGACACTCACAGTATCCTTAACCCGACTGCACAAGGCTAACTGACTATCCTTTAAAAACATTTGGATAACAAAATGACTGTACTTTGAAAATCCCAAAACTCAATGAAAATACATGTAAATCAGTTTTAAATGCACTTCTATATTTACATTTAAAACTCTACCACAACTTTTGGACTTTTAAGTCCACTCAAGAGCAATCTTAACAACAATACACAAGGTTATCTACAAACCACAAAATAGTCAAAAGTTAATTTACAAAATTATAAAGCATATAAAAATAATCAACTTAATAAAAACAATTCATGAGCCGCTATTTAAAAAATACACAACAGAGACAATCCACGTGCGGTAATGCTCCAAAAATGTCCAAAGACTGCACGATACGCTCAGAGCTTCAAGCTCACAAAATTAACCTGCATGGTTGGAAGGCGGAGAAGGTGAGTACACTATGTACTCAGTGAGTAGAAAAAACATATATCACAAACAGAACCTGATACACACAAAGACGTTCTAGATAACCTAAGGACGGGTTTTTTCACATATCTAGCATGCACATAACCATCTATAAGTGAACATATATTCTTGGACCAATGGAGGTTGACAAATTAAATCCTTCTATGTTTTGATAATAATAAAACTTAAAGAATTGGTTAAGAAAT
>JANSVA010000009.1:10416126-10429741 GCA_025504915.1 Erythroxylum reticulatum
AAAGCTTAGCTGTCCCCCCCCCCCCCCCTTTTTATCCTCGTTCTAACCTCCCCATTTAAGAGTTTTCTTAGGGAGAGTTTAGTACTTTCTCCCTTGACTTATTTTTGCCTTTACATAGTTTCTTTTTAAGGTAAATTTTTATAATTTACCTTGTTTTAGATAGTCTTTTATCTTCTTTCGGAATTATATGTTAGAGCTACTAAAACTAATATGAATATCTAAGATCAAGTTAAATTTTCACCCCTTCCTACCAAACAATCCTCAAAGACAAACTCTTTAAGAAAAGGAAATGTTGAGAAGTGAAAGGAAGGCTCCTCCAGAACCAACAACCTTATAATAAATTGTATAAAGTTTATCAAAGAAACCTTAAATATATCCTTGCATCACCAAACCTTGAACTATTAAACGAAGGCTCCAACAACTAGAACACCACTTTGGTTGGATTCTTCTTTGGAAAAAAAAACCTCATTTTCTTGTGATAAACAATTGGGCGCAAAAAGCATGAAAAGGGAAATAGTTACAAGATGTTTTAGTATATGAAGATAATCATTTGTTTTTTAAATCTATAATAGAAGAGGAGGGCAGAAACACATTATAGTCAAATTCTTAACATATTCGTAATTGTCTAATCTTTTTTCAGATATGGAGACTAGGTATTGGGCTTGACAAAATCGAACAAGAGAATGTACCAAAATGGATTAATATACACAATGTTTCATTGGAGTATTAGTCTAACAAGGGATTAAATATTTTTGTTAGCTATATAGGAAAGCCCTTATACATTGCATAAATTACAGTTGGGGGGAAGAGAACTAAATTTAGTAAACTTTTTGTTAGTGTTGAACTAAATAAAGTGTTACTAGAATCTATACCTTTAACAAGGCTTAGAGATAATGAAATTTTGATTTCAGGATTCAGTATTGGTGCCCTAACTTTGGAATCCTTCCTTAAAGCAACAAGGGAAGAAGTGGATTGTAACTAGAATAAAATTTGAGAGAGGAGATTATCTAGAGCTAATAGGCATGAAAGAGCTATAGAATGGGTATTACACTAAAGATATATAAAAGAAGAACAAATTAGGTAGGGATTAGATATAATACAACATACAAGATTAACTGATGTTACTAGTGATGGAACAAATAAAGAACTAGGCAAGGATAAACTAGTGAGCATTGAATTTAAAAAACCAATCAAGAAGAGGATGGAGGCCTCTTAACAATATGCCACCATTGAAAAGAGTTTAAAAGAACAAGCTACCCTCACTAATGTTGGAAAGATGTAGGAGTATTAGAAGGACAAAAAAGAAAATATAGGAGATAGTTCATATATCAAAGAACCTACCGAATATGATCTAGAAGGGTTTTAGAGTGGCTATAAAAGGAAGGTAAGGAGAAAAGGTCAGGGTGAGGGATCTAAATGTAAAAAATAACAATAATATTAATTATTTTTATAATAAAACAAGTAACAATTGCCTAAATAAATTATTAGCATTGAAAGATTTCTATGATAAGACTAAATTGGTAGTGCTAGGCTTATTAAAAACAAAAATAAAAGAGGAAAATATTCCTAAACTAAAGATTTTGGGGAGGAATTTGAAATTCTTGTCCAACCATCAAATCACCACTATGGAAGAGTAATAGTGGCTTATGATTATAGAAAATCAATGATTAACCTACTAGACTCTTATGACCAAATGATGCATATGAGTATAAAATGACATAAGAAAACTATACTGTAGGTACAACATTTCTTTACAATTCTAAATTCAACTTCTAGAAGAGACTATTCTAATTCAAATTGGAGCAGATTAATTTAGTAATGCAAGGACTATGATTTATTACAACTGATTTTAATAGTATATCATATAAAGATAAGGTTGATAGATATGTGGAATTAAGGAATTTCAATAATAACTTCGGAGAATGTGTGAAAAATATAGTGCTAATAGACTTAAAAATTAAAGCATGTTCCTTCAAGTGTAACAACTAACAAGCTTCAAAGTGGCCCATAAAGAAAAAAAAAACTAGATAAGACATTAGTTAAGATGGAGTGGTTAGATAAGTTTCCTGAAAGTAAAGCAATCAAAAGGAGCCTTTAATTTTCGACCATTCCCTTATCATTGTACAAGACGTGGTAATTAGGAAAAGAAAGAAGTTTCCATTCAAGTTCAACAACATAGTAATATAGGAACTAGGATTTTATGAAGCAATCTTTAGAGGGAAGTCACTGAAAGTTCAGTGATATAAGGCATTTATCTATAATAGAAAGCTAAAGGCTATTAAGTAAAAGATGATAACTCTTGACACCAATATGACCTTAAACCTTAGTAAGAATGTAGAGGAAGCTAAGAAGAAAAGGATCAAGACCCAAGAGGATTCATACATGTAACCTAAAGAACTAGAGTTCAATGAAAAGGAAAGAATAAAAATGACGAAATATATAAAAGCAACCTTAATCCATGACTCAATCCTTATACAAAGAGAAAGGATAAGTTAGATTAAGGAAGGGGATAAAATCTAGGATCATCACTAATAGAATTTGCTATTTATGTAGAAGCAATGGAGAAATTATTTCTAATCAAGGGTAGATGAAAGAATAAGAGTTTGGATATTTTGAAAGTTTTCTTGGAACATCAGTTTATAGCAAATCAACTGAGTTTTATAAGGTCCTTCATCAACTACCAAACTAATGTAGAAATGAAGTATTTAAATATCCTTAATCTAAGATGTTAGAAGACTGGCATTTGAGCTAAACCCCATAAAAGCTTCGTGCCTAATTGGTCTTAATGGTCACTTTTATCAAAAAACTTGGTCATTAATTATGAATTTTGTCACAGAAGCAAATCTATAGTTCTTTGAGATTGGTAAGATCCTTAAGGAGGTTAATAAAATATTTATTAGCTTAATACCAAAGGTTATAACCATTATCTTATTGTAACTTTCTCTATAAAATAATTTTAGAATTGTTGGCCTCAAGAATGAAAAAGGTTATAAGCGTTATGATTAATGAAGCATAAAGTGACATTAATAGAGGGAAAGAAGATAGAGGATAATGTCCTATTAGCATATGAGACTTTTAGAGGCTATGGTAAAAGAAACCCACCTAAAAATTATGCCTTGAAGATAGAATTCCAAAAAGCTTATAACATAGTTAGCTAGGACTTCATCTTATAGGTTTTAGAGGTGTTTGGTTTTCAATTAAGATATAAGGAATGTGTTAAAGAATGTATAAGCACTCCCTCCTTCAGTTTCTTAGTGAATAAGAAACCTGCCAAGTTGTTCAAGTAGAAAAAGGCCTAAGCCCTTATTTGTTCATCATATGTATGGAAGTCCTAACAAGATTAGTGAAACACAATATATCCTTGAACCTCTATTTCAGCTACTACAGTAAATGTAAGGAATTTGTATTATTAATCTTGAGCTCTACAGATGATCTCATAGTGTTCTCTAAATCTAATGACAAGTTTATATTTACACTAGGGACATCCCACCAGACATTTAAAGAGTTTTCTAGTCTCCAAATTAATTTTAGGAAAAGCTAGCTAATTGTCTCATAAAGTCCCTCTAGTGAAGGTAATTAGTTGTCTAGGATAACAATATTACAAATCAATGAAAACCTATTCACTTATTGGGAACTCCCCTTTTCTACTAAGAGATTACAATATAAAGATTGCATACCTCTTTTGGAAAAAGTTCAAAGAAGGCTAGGATCCTTGTGTAATAAGGATTTTTCTTATGTAAGTAGAGTTATGTTATAAAGTCATTTCTGAATTCTCTACATATCTATTGATTAACCATATATTCCTCTCAAAATGAGTGATTAAGTCTTCGGAAAGTCCGATGAGAAGTTTTTAATAGGGAGGAAGATGAGAAGGTAGAACAATATCCAAAGTAAGCTAGAAGGACGTTAAAAAACAATTATAAAGGGAGGGTTAGGGATAATCTCTATCAACTTGACTAATAAGGTTCTTATAGCTAAAAGGTTGAGAAGACTTATTGAAAATAAGAGCAACATTTATATTATAAAGATAAATGAACATCCATTAAAAGATAGTAACCAAAAGTAGATCAACCAAGCCTTAAATGCTCTAAGTTCATAACCTAACTTATGAAGTTGAGAAATAATCTGTTAATTTTCTTTAAGTTTGAAATTGGAAATGGAGAAAGAGCTTGCCTCCTTTATATTAAATAAAGCAAACTAGGACCTTTGTAAATGTCCAATCTACAAGGGGCTTAGTAAAACAATATTTCTAGCAATAATAAGGTAAAATTATGGATAAAAGGGAACCAATGGTATAACTTCCCCTTGGAAGCTACCATACGGCGACCCCAATCCTAATATGGAAGATAAATACACCTACCTCCATCACTTATGTAGTAAATTCACTAAATATACTTATAAGGAAGTGTTGAAAGGAGGAAGGGAACAAGTGATAAGCTGTAATATTATATGAAATAAGAACCTAATGCCTAAGATATTCTTTCTAATATGGCTAATTTTCAAACAAATGCTACTAACCAAAGACAGGTTAGTGTTCTTTAACATTCTAGATATGTGCTTACTATATAAGGAAGTTAATAAATTGATAACACATCTTTTCTATTGCTATAGTTTGTCTAAATGGATATAGGATAAAGTACAACAACTATGCCATATTCATAGCAAATGGTTCAATTATGAGGATATGCTAAAATGGTTAAGGATGGAAAAATTAATCAATAAGGGAGATAAGATTGTGATCTTTATCAGTTTGGGAAGAACCATTTACAAGATATAGGTATAATGCAATACCAAAAGCTTAAAAGGAAATGAGAACAATAAATAGAAAATTCTAAAAGAGGTTATACAATGGTTTAGAAGTAGTTGTCACTCAAGCAGAAGGTACGAAGTTGTCAACCAAATATGGAATTAACATGATGAATCCCTAATCATACATCTATTATTAAACTATGAAAATTCTCATACTAAAATTCAATAATTAAAGAGAGCCTGAAGGTGCAATACTTTTAGCTCTAACAATCAGTTGATTAAGAAAGGAGAAAATTAAAAAAATCCTACTGCATGCATTATCAAAAGCCAAAAATTCATCAAGAGTTCAATGATATTTTGAAAGACAAATCAAAGAAAAAGAGAAAAATGAGCACTTATAGGAGGAATCAATTAGGTGGGTAGTACACAAATTGAGCAAGATATATAATACCATAAAAGGTAGCCTTGCGAAAATTTGCAACATATGAAGAAGACTTTAGCTCCAGATGTTTCGTTATCAATAGTTCAAGGAGGAAGAACACCAACATACAACTTGGTCAAAGAGTGCTGGTCTATAAATGAATTTAGCCATAGAACGATAGTGAGTCATCCAAGCCTTGAAGAGGCCAATTTTTAATTAATGGAGGCGGAATAAGATAAACTCCTTTGTTCTTAAACTTAGTTATTAGTTTTGTATGAAAAACATTTTTCATATATTAATACAATATTTTAAATTCTCTATAAAAAGTGAGCATAAATAAATTCAATTCTTTGGCTTGAGCATAAATAAAAATATTGAACTTAAATAGTGGTATTAGTGATCATTTAAAATAATGACATAATCGAGTAAGTGGAAGCGTTTATGACAAGGTGTTTGCTTCTATGTCAAAAGATTAGATGGCTTCTCAAACAAGTCTCAAAATGCTCCTTCTTTAATTCAAACTTTTATGATCTATTTTTTTATTAGTTCGAGTTATTAAATTATTTGAAAGTTTAAGCATCCTGTTAATGTACGTTTACTTTATATATTAAGTTGAGTTTTTGCATATTATGTTGATGTTTGAAGGATTCTTGAATTAAATTGAATTGTTTTGTGATATAATGCAAGTATCTACATGCTTGACTAATTGATTGATTATGCAATTGAATGAAAGATTGATAGTTTTAACTAATTTTATGGATTTGTTAAATTCTTTCATAGAATTGTTGCCTATTTAAGTTAAGAGCAATTTAATTAGTTTGCTTAATGACAAGCAAAAGCTTATATGGAGGGAAATTTGACAAGTGATAGACTATATTTTATAATACAATTTTGTGAGTATTTTGGGTGGAGGACTTTAGTTGAATTTTATAGAAAACAAACATTAGAGATAATTTTTTCTCCCTAAAGGTTAGAGTTAGTCATTAAGAGACTTTTAAAACATTCCAAAATTTAATTCTAAGTTATTTTTAATTAAAAAATTAAAGTCTAAATTTCATCTCAAGAGCATGTTATCAAGGAAAAATGAGAGTTCTTCTAAATTTATTTATATAGTAACTTCTCTATTTTTTAATTATGTTTTTAAATATATTTTCTTCAAAATTCCTTTTTATATTTATATGAGAAAATCCTAGTATTTTTTTGAATAATTGATATGATTTAATTTATGATATGAGATATAATAATAGAAAAAGCGCTGATCGCAGGCAAGGGCCGGTATGCGTTCAACAAGCTGCTGCGGAATTTTGCTTAAGTCCTTTACATGCATCTATCCGTGCGTAAGCTCAAAATTTTGATAAAATATATTGAATAATTCAAAGTTTTGAATTACTTTTCTAGAATAATTATTTTTCACTTTTTATTTTATTTTACATTTAATTAGATATATTTTTAGAAGTTTAATATTACAAGAAAGTTTGACCTCTGCTTTATATAACCCCATAAATACAACCACCCATCAAATATTCAAACGGCATCATGATTAAAAGCAACTTAGAAATTTCAACATCACAGTGTGATATAATCTTAACAGTGGATTACCTCTCTTGCAAAATGTTGAAAGTGGCATTACAGTCGACAAAACTTGATAAATGAAAAAGATGAGATTGAAATTTCATCAAGCTGGACATGGCCTTCAAACTTTTAGCAAAAAGTGCTTTAATAGGTATCCAAAGTTTGTTAAAGCTGGGCATGGCCTTCAAACTTTTAGCAAAAAGTGCTTTAATAGGTATCCAAAGTTTGTTAAATTTGCATAATTGCGCATTAACGGAAGAAGCTTCAATTCATTGATATTAAGGTAAGAAGCATCAAGCTTTACTTTTGATAACTAAAATTGAACAACTTCAAAAGATATCACAGTAGGTAATCAACGTAAAATCCCAGTATAACTCCAACTCCACGAGCATCAAAAACTTTCTCAGTATAGTGCAATCAATAGCAGAAAAATGAAGCTAACTTAAGCTTCAATCTCAAACCTTGGACATTTTATGGAGCCCATAAATATGTCAATCTCAATCAAGTTCTCCTCTTCGTTCATCTCATTTAGTTCTGCCAAAAGCTCCGTCAATCCATACTGCTGCTTAAGAAAGGTAGCTGGTGCAAAATCTGGCAACTTTTTCTGAACTTGTAAGTTGGGGTCTTCTTTTTTATCACCAACATAATGCCCACTTGTAAGGGCTATTTCAATGAGGCCTTCCTCCTCGGACATGGATCCATCGGACCAATCGGTGCTATGGAGTATGTTATCTTGAAATGGCCACTCCACTTCTGATTCCTCGCTGGTTGATGAACTAGCGAGGCCGTCACTTTCTGAAAGAACAACAGGTGACGACTTGGCTAAGTAATCATCACCCACCTCGCTCCTGTCATCTTGTACTCTGACATCATTTTTTCGCCTTATGCATTCACTTTCAGGCCTTCCTGCTTGATCAGTTGCGACAAATTCTATGTGGGCACAGATTTCCTGATCTGCTCTGAGTATCACATCTTTCGACGACTCATCTTCCGACCTTTGTTTTTTATTTGAGTACTTGAAGATAATACTACTTAAGATTAGTACAGCGGATATGAGAAGCATGGCTGAAAACCCATAGCACAAAATACTTGCGAGGATTAGCAGTGGGCCAAGAAGAACAATCCAAGATAGATGGTTTCTGGAGAAACACAAGGCAAAAGCCATTTGACACTGGTTTCTGAAGTTCGTCAATATAATGAGCACCTTGATCGGTTTGTCTATCAGAAGAATTTACATTCACAAATTTTTTTCCCACTCGATAGATTTAGGATCTGAAAAGGGGATGGATGAAAAATCTGAGTTGTATGGGGAACCTAGTTTGCAAACTTGAGCATCGACTTCAGAGATTATTGAAAATGGCTAAGAACTAAAAGTCTGAAACTGAGGAGTTTCTGTTGTTTCTCCAATATCAAGGGGCATAAAGAACAGTGTTAAGCTAATTTAAGGAAACTTGGCTAATTTAAGGAAACTTGTTCTGGATAGAAAAAGTACCGACTGCAAGCAAGGGCATGTTTTCAAATGTCCGATCACGATTACTTTTCTTGTTCAAAAATCAAAAGAGAAGACTGCAAGAAATGGAAAATTTTACATGTGGGAGTGCGCAAGAATGTTGCAAATCATATAAATAGAATGCCAAAGAAAGAATGAACGACAGGAGTCCAATCGATTGAAGTGCTTGGAGAGACTGATATGCAGATAGCACCTGAACTGGGTTGTAAAAGCAGAAATAGCTAAAATAATAAAAGTTTCCTAATTTTCTTCGTGCTCTAATCCACTTGTCCTTCAGATGAATCAATGAGCTGTTTCCTTTAACACAGTTTCAAGACTCACAGTTCCCAAGTTTCACTTGCTCCCATAAAAACTGGGTTTTTTCTTACCTTGCGCCAGTTAGGTGGTCAGCCTCTGTAATTGATTCTCTTGAAAAACCCAAAACCCAGGTTTTGCTGCAGGCTTTTCCAATATCAGAGCATGGATATTTGAAAAGTCATGTGCTTACATCTGTGCTCACCACATGGCGTTCTGCTAACAATTTCAACGAGAGAAACAGTAACAAAAGTCAAAACACCAAAACCTTAAGTTGCATATCCTTATTATAGTAACTCACCTATCATTCCATCCATCGAAAAATATCAGCACCCCGGGAATCATATCATCAGGTATCATATATATGAAACTTCGTCTCATATAATCAATCATATGGATACGAAATACCAAAACATCAGAAAATTTCTGCTTATTAATTTTTCATGTGATGATAATTAAACAAAATAAGTCATAACTCATAAGATTAACTTCCATACCTCTAGAGAAACCAGCCACCTTTTGTTACATAATAACAGATGTATTCTGACAACTGTAGCTCTTGGATACTACAACCTCAGCTACTTTTTCTGAAGTCTTGGGTTTGGTTTCTCTAGCTGGAGCAAGTTCAAAACAAAAATCAACAGTAGTGTTAGTACTGACATGCCGATGGCAAATATTGTGTAGGAAAGCCGTAACTTTTGTCTCGTATCAGGGCCAGACATCCGCTATACCGAAAAGTAGAAGGAAACAAAATTTTAGCTTTATTAATTTTTTTCATTTAAAATATCTTTACTGGAAACAAAAAACAGAAAATTCTTCAAACAAATGTTTTGATAAGCCAAAACTTAAAATTTTCTACAATACCGTCGGATGATGTTTAATATATTTCCCGCAATCAAATTGAATGACTTCTATCCCAAATGATCATTCTTAGACCGACTGACGGTGTTTTAACAATGATCAGGAATGAGTTGTACGCTCGCCTACAGAGATGAATTACGATTATGAATGTGCCACTAATGATGATTTCAGTCCGTACTTTAAACGCGTGGGCCATCAACATGTAGTCCCCACCGTCCAAAATACTGACTGTTGCTCCACTCTCTATACGGGCTAGGTGCACTGCAGCCACCGGAGGTCGGCATCCATTGATTGCTTCGTTGCTGGGTAATTTAGAATTACGTTTTTTAATCATCTTTGAGATTCCTTAACCTCAGGCTCAGTAATACAAAGTTGTAGTGGTGCTTTGGATCATTGTCCTTTCTTCCACAGCTGAAAGAGTGGTTACAAGAACTTTATTTTGGATTATCTATCTTTATATTTCTCAATTTGCAGGTATGAATGGAGTATTACTGTGCCTGTTTGTGTATATTCCTCTATTATAACGGGTTATGAGGAAGAGTAAGCTTAGTTTATCAACTTTTGACAAAGTTTAAGCTACCCATTAAAAGTTGTGCACTTTCATCACACGGGTACTAGTCACGTCTTTAATTATAGGTTGGAAGTCAAGTAGTAAAAAAGCAAGCAACTCGTGATCTATAAATAAATTTATTTTAATATCTTATATAATATTATTAATAAATTATGTACAAAATTTTTTATTTTATTAATATAAATAGTTTAAAATTAAATCTTTATTCAAAAATTAATATTTATTTTCAATATATATTAATTATTAAATCAAAATTTATTTAAAATTTGTATATTGGGAAGATATTGTAATTACTTATATTTATTAATAATTATTAAATTAAATTTATTTATTTTAATTAGAAAAATAAAATAAAATAATTTATAATTCATATTAAGAATTGATTTTAGTTAATTAAATATATAATATTAAGTTAAATTATTCATAATCCTTATTAATAATTAATATCTTAAATAATTAAATAATATTTATTTAGTTGATATTAAATCAAATTATGAAAAAAAACAGAAAATAAAACTATCTTATATTTTTTTTGGGTAAGTTTTGAAAATTAGAAAAATCAAAACTAAAAAACAGTAACTAAAAATTCGAACAAATATATCTTTTTTACTTAATTTGAAAATAGAAATAGAAACATACCCTGTACACAATAGGAAACTAATTAATTTTCAATCTCGGACCCAAACTAATTCTAATCGATAAAAAGGTCCCCTCATAAGATTTAGTTTTATGATGTAGCATCATCTTGTCCCTTTCTATACTCGTTTTGTTATAATTTATTTTCTAAACGCAAGGACGAATTCAACCTGTATTGGCTCCAACGTCAAATGGCAAATAATGGGAACCATATCTCCTCAAAGGAAGCAAGTAAATCTAGAAAACGTGTGATGAGAAAAAGAGAATGCGAGAAATATGTTGCCACTTGTCGGCCAGTTGCAAGTGTGAAGTTGCATAAATTGAGGAATGCTTCGTCAAACTTTAGTTGGATTACCTTTTGCTCTACAATTTGGGTACAAGAAATAGAAAACAAAGATAGTATCCATGCAACGCCAACATATTAAACACAAATATTTTGACGTTTGAGAAGCATTTGTCTTGAAAGGAGAGATGGTGAGATCAAGAGTTCCGACCGCTGACGGAGAGTGTATGCGTACGGGAATGTTTTCGATTCGTGGAAGTGCGAGCCTAGGAGGGGACCATATCAAAGTCATGATGAAATGCTTCATAGTAGTTTGCCAAATTGGAGAGCTTACTGTTGCATCGAATCCGGTGTTACAGACTTCTTGTTGTGTTCATGCTCTTGAATTCACAAAAGGGCTCCTACCCCCTGGTGTTAGACAAAAGAGAAGACAAATGGAAATATTATGTGCGCTTAAGACAAATTTCAGTGAAAGAATGAAATAGAAGAGAAGGAAAACGAAATTGTAAACCCCATTAAAGATGATCCGATGCTCCTTGGTAGTTGGCATAACCCTCCAATTGATGTGTCTCTATCTCATAATTGAAACGTTATATATATATTCTTGAAATTTGATCGAAGTGAAGCTGAATCAAATTAAATTTTGTATATTTTTGACATACGATCTTGATTTAAAAACTCAATAAAATTAAATATTATTTATTAATTTTGAACCGTTAAAAGTTGAAATATTGCCCTTTTCCCATATCAAGTACTAGCTAGACATCTGTATTTTTTATGTAAGTTTAAAAATTATCATCCGTTCTGTTGTGTATGGTTCATACACGCAGGCATACAATTTTGATGCTTCAAAAAAATAAACTAGAGTGATTTTTAGTAGTCTTTATGTGAACAAGAGTTGGGACGAAGGCATGTTTTAAGGAATGTTCTTTTCTTGAAATCAAAGGTGAAGGCATTGAAAGTCATATCTAAGTGCACAAGGACGCAGAGAGATTCATGAACTAGAACACGATTATGTCCCAAGTCATGTCTAAGTGTATTAAGAAGTAGAGTGGTCACGTAACTAGGACAAAGGCGTATTGTGATAGACAAACTTATCTGGAATTATATTTTTGTTAGATTTCAATCTCTAGAAAAAATCTAGGAGCTAATAGAATCATGTTTAAATTAGACTAAATTTAGTAAGAGGCTATCTGAATAAAATGATATCAACAAGGGTTTGCATATTAAAATATTATTATAAACTTAGTTTGTAGAGAAATAATAATTATAATTATTCAATGGGTAAATTATAAACAAATATCAAATTTAACTCAATTTTAGAATATTAGCCCGAAGTTTAAAAAGTTGTGCTGCATAAAACCTTTCTTCCCTAAATTCCATTTTCTTCTAGCTCCAATTTTTAAGTCTTCTTTAGTATCCTATTTCTTAGGTAAATTATGATGGTTGGATGCCCAAGTAGCTTATGGTTGCCATTGGCATTCATCAAACATCCTTGAAACAGTTGTGGCAATGAAGAAATGGGTTTAAGCAATTGCTTTATTTTAGATATTGTGTAAACCATTTTCAATTTTTTACTCTTTAAAGAATCTTTGATAAGGACTAGAAAGTTCAAATCTTTTTGGTTTTTCCTCATGATTTTGGCTCAATCTGATTAGCTTATAATTCTTCCCAGTGTTTTGTTTCATGGGTATGATGTTGCTAACTAATGCATTAAAGCACTTGGCTTTGTCCCCATTTTTTTTTCTTTGCCCATATAGTCTATGCATACGGAGAGGAAAATAAGAATGAAAATAGAGGCAGTACTAGTAACAAGAGCAAAGAAATGGAGAAGCTTTCCTTGGAACTTAGCATATACCGCAGATATCTATTGCGACAATGAAACTTTCCTTCTTGAATTTAAATATAGACAATTGTCAATCCACTGTTTATATGCTTTTGGAGTGATTTACTAGTTTTGTCAATATTAAAATTTACTGCAAGTACACAGTGTAGTTGTAGCTAGCATAAGCATGTATGGGTCAATCCTATAAAGAATGTAAGTACTAGTAATTACCCTTTTTCTATTATCTAACATATGAATCAGATCACAACAAAGTAACAAATGGAAAGTGAGTCTCATGTGTACTGCATGTGCATGATATGAATGATTATAATGTGTTGAATGTAAAATGTGAAACGATGGATTAAGTGTATGTGATTTAATATGATTATCAAATAAATGATGTGAATTGTGTCTTATGTAACCAAGTGAGCCATCGATGATGGTCATTCACTGAGTTCGCAAAACTCACCCAAAATTTGCAACTATGTTTCAGGCTCAGATGAGTACTCCTTCAGACAAATGGGAGGATACTTACTGCATTCAAGCGAGAGATAGAGATTGGGATTAGTTGGCGCATGCATTTATACTTTCTTATTTATGTATTCCACAATTTTTGTATAATGTGTATTTGAATGTGTTTTTGTTGTAATAACTTTCCATATTGGAAATGTTGTAAACAAGTTTGATTAATGAGCATAATAATAGTCTTGAATGAATGGTTAATAAAAAGTATGGGCCCAAAATTGAATATTGATTTCTTCGCAAACGTGTATTTTAAATGTGAAAAAAAAATTGTACTGAGTTTTTAAGGGGTTGATTGTTCTAGCATGTCACCCCTATGGGGTATGCACTCGGGCATCACTCAGGATGTCGAGTACGTGTCTCAAGAGGGT
>JANSVA010000009.1:10443293-10454544 GCA_025504915.1 Erythroxylum reticulatum
GAAAAGCTAATAAACTGCTAAACTTAACAAATTCTGCTTTCCCTGAACTTGGTTTAAAGAAAAATGACACCAAGGAAGTGAGTTGGGTGGAATCAACACTTTTCTGGGCAAATTTTCCCAATGGAACATCTGTTGACGTTTTGTTAAATAGGCCCGCCAGCACTCAGGTCTTTTCCAAAGGGAAATCTGATTTTGTCAGAAATTTAATCCCAAGGCAAGGATTAGAACACATATGGAAGTTGATGATCCAAGTTGGTCCAATGTGGATGCAATGGAATCCTTATGGAGGAAGGATGAATGAAATCTCAGAGAAACCTCCTTCCCTCATAGAGCGGGGTACTTGTTCAAGATTCAGTATTCCCTGTGTTGGCTTGATGAGAAAATCGATGTTGACCAAGAGTTAAATTTGTTGAGAGACATGCACGCTTCGATGGCTCCATATGTGAGCAAGTCTCCAAGAGAATCGTTTCTCAACTACCGAGATCTTGATATTGGTAGCAACCAAAGCAATCGTACAGATTTTAGTGATGCAGCTGACACTTATGGCAGTTCCTATTTCAAGAACAACTTCCGTAGATTGACTTACGCTAAGCGCAGAGTTGATCCTGATAATTTCTTCAAGAACGAACAGAGTATTCCTCCTAATCCTATCATGAATGGGTAGGGCTGGTTGTTTATGCTTTTGTCTGTTTACGATACGAAGAATTTTACCGTCAGGTCCTCTATTTGAATTTCCACTTGTTTATGATTAAAAAATTGCAATAATATATCCTACGAAGAATTTTACTGTCAGGTACTCTCTTTAGTTTTCCTCTCGATTGTTTTATCTTGTTCTTATTTATCACTTATCTTTATAAAAAATAATAATAAAATGCATTTATAGGAAAAATATAGTTAAGAGCTTACAATAAGTCTAGGGGATACCCCTTAAAAACATAAAATATCATGAACTATTTAGCTAAGCAAACCGAAATGTAATCAAGATAAAAAGACTAGAGAATGATATTGTTGGTGGAAATGCTGCTTCTTTGACACAGAATTTCAAAGACAAGATTGTCTGAGCCCTTGGACTTGGATTCAAAACGTCTGGCATTTCTCTCTTTCCATATGGATTGGACACACATGCTAACAACTACTAGATGGGACGAGATCTTGGTAGTTATTAGAGTTGCCAAACAATAAACAATGGCAGAGAAAGTGTTCTCTTCGATAAGGAAATCGTAACACATTAGAACAGTTTTCCATACTCGATTAGTCACCTCACACATAAAAAAATAGATGATCTCTGGTTTCTTCCTGGAGTTGATAGAAGGGGGCAGAGGGCATTGATGCTTAAATAACTGATTCGATCAGCCATATTCAACATGTTTTGTATAGTGAGCCACAATAGAAAGGATGTTCTTGGTAGGATCATTTTGTGCCAAATGATTCGATGACAAAATATCCCGAATTTCCTCACCTGTAACAAGTCCCGAATGACTTTATTTGATAATTTGTGAGTTAGCCTGCTATGCCAAAAGAATGTATCCTAAGAGATAGAGGGAGAGTAATGAGGTTGCAAATGTCTAAGATTGTGTAGAAAATTCCAGCAGCCTTCGTTGATGAAGAAATCCATTGTAGTATGGAGAGGAAAATTGACAGAACCTCTGAGCAAATGTTGAGATTGGAATAAAGGTCCTTGACCTGTCCAATTATCAACCATAGAGATATAAGCTTCTTGTTGCCATGGTGCAAGATACTTGGTCCTAAACAAGATTCCTCAAACGAATCAACTGGTTCAGAAAATAAGACTTGTTATTCGTCTTGCGAACAACCCAGATACTTCTTCCTTTAAGGAAATATGAGCGAAGCCAACGTATCCATAACATTTGCCTATCTTTGAGAATCCACCATAATCATTCAGGATGAGGATATGATTAGTGAGTTTCAATTAAGGGATGTTTAGCCCTCCTTCAGCGTTTAGGAAGCAAATGTTTGACCATTTAACTTTAGCACAACCGTTAGTTCCCATCATATAGTTCCATAACAAGTCCTTGAGTAATCTTTTAATCGAGTTGATGACCTTTTTGGCAAGAAAATATGTGAGCTCCAATAAACATATAGAGAGCTAAGAATCGATTGGAAAAGCTGAATTTTCCAAGCAAATGAAAGGAAGTGATTCACCTAAGATCTGATTCTCTTCTGAATTTTCTCAACTAGAGGATAACATTCAAGAATTGTTAATCTCTTTGTCGAAACTGGAAGCCCCAAATTAAATAAAGTAGAGGTGGCGACTTCTCTTCCATTCCGATAAGCAAGATTATTATTGAGATCATTGGAGCAGCGCCTTTAGAGAAGATGAGGTGATTCTTGTTGAGACTGATGCTCAACCCCAAGATATCTTTGAACCTAGAGAGAGCTTTCATGAAGCTTTGAACTGAATAAGGTGTGGCTTTGCAGAAAAGTATGTTATTAGCACAAATTTAAAAAAACGGTATTTACTATCCACTACAACAGAAGATACATTTAGCGACGAAAAATTTCATCGCTAAATGTCACAAAATTGTCGCTAATACTCATTCGTGATGATTTGAATTCGTCGCGAATATCGTTGCAAAATCCCTGTAGAAAAAAACTATATACAACGCTTTCATCAAATTGTCGCTAATACACTTTTACTATTAATAGTTTTCAAAGCAAAAAATTATAGGCGACATTTTAGTATATCGTCGCCAATAAGTTTTGGCTATGCTTCCATTAGAAAGTTTCGGTGATGAAATGGAAGCATAGAGAAAACTTATTGGTTTTAGCTACGTTTTTTGAAACATAGCTAATAACCTTTAGCTACGAAATAGAAGTGTAGCAAAAAATTATTGACTGCATTTCTAAAATCATAGCCAAATATTTTTAGTGATATTTTGAAATTTTAAATATACATTTTAACTAATCGTTATATCATGTAGATTGTAATTATTGGTGAGATTTTTAATTGATATTAATGTATGTAATATTTAGATATTTTTGTTGTACAATTTATTATGCAAAAATATAATTAAAATAATTAAAAATTAGAAGCATTTTATATAGAAATTAAAATATCATTAAATATAATCATTTAGAAAATTTTAATTACAATTTGAAAAATACTTAAATACATAATAAAAAATAAAAATATTAGTTGAATGACTAAGAATCATTTTCATTTTCACTAATTACGTAATTTGGGTCAAGCATATTTTTGACCAACTTTTCAAGTTTGGCTAACTTTTTTTCATTACGTTCTAATTTAGCATGAAGTGACTAGTTGTTCTCGTCAAGACGTTGGACATATTGTGGTCTTAATGAAGATGAAGTGGTTGGCTTTGGCCCAAACCTAAGACCTTTGATGTAGCTGGATTGTGCTCCAAGCACGTTGTTGCTAATGTCATCTTCATTTATCTCATTTTTATCAGATATTCATGTTTGCAACAACCCCCGCATCATATTCTAAAACTTAAAAATAAAATCAATGTTTAATTCAAATATTATTAGTTAATACTACATAAATACATAAACTTAAAAATTAAACAAATTTTTATACTTACATAATTATTGTGCGCTTCTTTAGACATTTAGCCTTCACCTTCCTTATAGTGTGTCAGTTTGTAGATTATGATCCTATCATGCTATTCTCTATGTAGTTCCTTTTGACTCTATTTTATGAAAAAAAAAAAGTACACAATAAATAATATTGTATTTACTTATGTAATTATAACTTGTAAACAAAGAACTTAGATATTCATTTAGTAGGATAATAAATGATTTGGAGCCTTGGTTATGTGGAGTTTTCATTTTTTTTTCCCTCTATTAACCTTGACTTTCTCACATTTTTCCTAAATAAAGAAAAGAAATAGTCATTAAATTGTGTAACAAGATTAATGGAAGTAAATCTGATGAGAAAGAAAACAAACATTAACATTGGCAGAGGCCGGTAATCTCACAAAATGTTCTAATTTTTTGGAGACATCCGTTCCAAAATATATTTCCTTTTCTCCTCATCCAAACGAAAAGATTTGTAATATGTTATTATTTTATAGTTGAATTATGAGATAATACAAAGTAAGTTGTAAACTTATAATTATGAGTTATGGTTGAAGTTGAATATGTTATAGTTGTGAGTGCATGTCTTTAGTTTATGGTTGAATGATGTAATCATACAAAATTAGTTATATTATATAAGATGTATATGTGTATTATATAATTGTGTATGTTTAATACTTGAATTGTTAGTTTTTGATTTATTAGTGAATTATGTATGATGTAATCATGCAAAATGAGTTATCCTATATAAGATGTATATGCGTATTGTGTAATTGTGTTAGTTTGGACTTTTAAGTTAAACAATACATATTTTGTGATAGTATTTGATAATGATAAGTTAATTTTTATACACGCCTTCATTTATTTTTATAGATAAATGGAAGGAAGTTCAAGTATTCCTAATAATTCAATCATTTTAGGAAGATGCAATGATCCAACTTGGGCTTATGTTAGATTGATCCCTAAAATGAAGAACTATATAATTTGCTTATTTTGTAACAAGCATTTGAAAGGTGAAGGAATCAGCAGATTAAAGAAGCATTTGTCTAGAGTTAAAGGAGAAGTAGAAACTTGTAAAAAAGTGAGTCATAATTTGAAATGACAAATGCAGACTTTGTAAGGTTCCGATCATGCATCTCATACCTAATATTTATCAAATATATGCAGCGGAAAATAAAACAGAACCTCAAAAACCATATCTACTTACACATATAGATATAGAAAACAAAAACCTGAAATGTAAGATGTTTAGATACCTTTTCGATGATCTCTTTCGTTCTTTAATCTTCTCTGCGTTGGGTTGTCGTAAACCACAACGATCAATGTAGATTGTCTCTAATGAAAGTCCACACGAAGATAGAAGGATGAAACCTCACTAGAAGAAGGCTAGAATTCCTTCTTTGTGCTAGCAAAGATAAGAACTTTTGTGAGAGTTAGAGAGAAAAAGAGTGTGTGTAAGAAAGAACTTTTCTTTCACGTGTGTCTTACACATGATGCATGAAAATCATCTCGATTTTTTACACCATTTGGCCTTCCATGACCCCATCACTAATGGAGAGTTATAAGAAGTTAATGGTCACGAATATCTTGCATTAATGGAAGTTATGAGAAGTTAATGACCATGAATAGCATGCATTAATAGAAGTTTGGGAAGTTAATGGCCAAATTGACAACTAACAACACTTGTTTCTAATCCATTCCATGCAACGTTTTCTACCATGATCATATTGCGATACAATCCTGAAACACTCTCTCATATCTTGAATCACCATTCAAGACCATTTTACTCATCCTTTAGATCTCCTATATGTGTGACCCATCAAGTTCCCGTTGATTTTGGCCACTTGAATTAATACTTAATTTAAGTAAGTCAAGAGCGGTATCTAGCAACATGTCATGACCTCCAATTGATCAAAAAGTTAGTGGTTTGACTACGAACTCTTCCATACACAATGTTTCCATATAATTCGTCCTTTCACCATCTATACCCCACTTGTTTAGAGTATGGTCAAAGTTTCAACTCCCACTAGACTGACTATGTCATATTTAATCCAAGTGATATTAGATCTTGTCCTGAAGATCTCATTACTATATGTATCATTGAAGACTCTCTTCATGACATATATCTGCTCTGGCCTGAGACTCCTGAATAATGACCCCAACAAGAGGTTGTGGGTATCATCTCCTTCTATCAGTAGTGGCGAATCCTTTATTGGCTACTCATTACCTCCGAATATCTCAAGTTGTATCCAATCACCACTTTATGAGTAACCCCTGAAAGGCATCAATGAATGGAGTCAAAGCACAGGATCAGTATCCGAGATATCCTTAAACACCTTAGGTCAAAAGATATTTGCATCATTGCTATGATGAGACTATCATTGACACTGAAATAGAATATCCATATGATTGTCTCATAGTAGGTAAATCCAATGTACTTACTACCTTTAGTAAGCATCCACATGTTAACTTTAAACAACTCATGTCTACAGCTTATGAGATCTACTGCTTGATCCAATCAAGGAGTATAACATATACTAGTCTATTCGGACATCTCATTTTATTAATCCCATGACTAGGGAAACTTTTGATACTAACATAATTACACATAATAGAAATCTTATTATCATGATCTCATCATGATTTCCTCTATGCTATGTTTTCTATCAAGGACTTCATTAAATCAATTTAAGATCAACATTAAATCTATAAATGTATGAACATCGAAATAATAAAAAATACCTTTATTAATCATAAAATGATTTGTACAATAAGTGCTAAAGGTGATTGCCTTTAGAGCACTTCTTTAACAAACTTTTCTTGAAGAGTATTAGCACGAGAAAGATTGAAGGCAGAGATTGAATTAAGAACTTGATTGTGGAAGTTCATTTGTTGGTGCTAAGGATGGTAATGGGAATGTTGAAGGTAATAGTATTCCTACCAAACAAGAAGTGAATGTTGCACCTAGACATGATCTTAGGAAAAGAAGAAGATGTGTCTAATTTTTTTGCAGCACGAACAACTCCTAGAGCTTAGAAGCAACTCATAATCGAGATATGAAAATGGCTAGATGGTGGATAATTTAGGTATAGCATTCAATGCTTCCCAGTCATATTATTATTAGCTTATGGTAGATGTTATTTCCTTTTACAGTCTATGATATAAAACTCCTTCAATTGATGATCACAGAGGTAAACTTTTGACCAGCTCTATTTATTAAATTGAAAGTTATTTAAATGAAAGAAGAATAACTTATGCTACTTTTGAGTATGCAATCATGTGTAATAGTTAGACAAATAGAAGACATGAGTCTATTATTAATTTTTTGGGGTATCCTACAAAGGGCTCAATGTTTTTGAAGTCTATTGATGCATCTACCCTTATTAGGAATGCTAATACTTTATTAGGAATAGTCAACGAAGTTGTAAATGATATTAGGCTAGAAAATATTGTTCATTTCATTACTGACAAAGATTCTGCTTATAAAGCAGCTAGAAGAAGATTACAAAGCAAGTATAATTCTTTTTGTTGGACTCCTTGTGTTTCACATTGCATTGACTTAATGTTGGAAAACATAGGGGATGCTAGGTGTTTTCCTATTACTAATGAGACTGTGTAAAAAGCAAAAATGCTGACCAAGTTCATTTACAATTGTGCATGGGTCTTGAATTTGATGAGAAAGAATTTCACTAATGGTAAGAATTTGTCATCCTATTGGTACAAGATTTACAACAAATTTTTATCACTTCATTTTTTATTATGATAAAGAAATAGTTTAGATAGAAGTTTACAAATAAACAGGTTACATCTTAGCATGCTAGGTCTAATGGTAAATTGGAGGTTTCCAGAATTATACTTGAAGATATTAAATTTTGGTCCTAATGTTAATTTTTTTATCTGAATTTTTTAGCCTTTAGTGAGGCTACTTCATCTAGCTGATATTCATGAAAAGGAAGCAATAGTTTATTTTTATGATGTCATGGAGAGTTTGTAGGTAGTAAAGGCCAATCTGAAAAATAATTCTTTATTGTACAAATATTATCTTGTAGTTATCAATGAAGAGATGAGAAATGCAACTTTATTCTCTTTTGTTTGTAGCTGGGGCATTTTTAAATCCTAATATCTATTTCAGTGTTGAGATATGGAGCCTAATAATCAGTTATGTTAGGTCTTTTATATTCTCCTGGGTGTATAAATAAGTTGTATTCTCCTAGTGTACCGTCATCGAAAACAATTCACATTGAATAAAAATCTAGCCGCTCGTGGACGTAGCCAGATTTTGGTGAACCATGTAAATTTATGTGTGTTTGCTATTTCGCACTTATTTCTTTGATTATTGTGATTGATCTTTCGTAACATTTCAAACCAAATTTGTCAAAGAAAAATGAACTTAATTGGAGAATGCTATTAACTATTATAACAGTTGTTGCCCATGAGATGATGCAAGATCTCCTAAGCTCATAAATGGAGATTTATAAGAGACTTTCAGTGATTTTGGGATGCCAATTGCCATTTTTCAAAGGGAAAAGCTTAATCCAAGTATATATTTTTTTCACTTTTGTTACTTGTCAAAAATTATTCATCACTTTATTTTGTTTATAATGCTACTTTAGTTGTCTTACGACGTATAGTTTCTTGGTGGAACCAATTCAGAAGTGATGTTTCAGATTTGCAAAAGTTTTTAATTTGAATTCTAAGTCAATGTGTGTGCAACAGGTTGTGAAAGGAGTTGGAGCATACTTGAATTCATTCATTCCAAGAAAAAGAATAGATTGGAGCACAAAAGATTGAATGACTTGATCTTTGTTTAATACAATTTAAAGCTTCGGGAAAGACATGTTATTATCATTATTACGTTAGATATAATTTCTTATAATTTTTTATAATTTAATTTTATTATTTACTCGGACTATTAATAGAACAAATAGTTCAGTAGATCCAATTTGCATTAATAAGATCTATTTTTTGACATATTGGGGTTTCTGAGAAACCGGATTTGATAGATGAGAGTGACTTGGAAGATAATCTTATATAAAAAAATATTAACATGTCATTTGGTGCAGTAAATTTGAATGATGGTAATAATGAGGCTCCTCTCAATGATGAGGATTTTGTGTTAAATGAAAATTATGGTCAATGCAGTTATAGTAGGTATCCAATTGAACGAAGTTTCAGATTTTTGTTTCTCCTTTTTTTAATTTCACTTATATTTGATGTATATGTTAAATTCTATATAAGCTATATAATTGTAATTTTTTTTCAAGTTTCACTTTCAGTTGGTTCTTCAGCATGAACTCTTGTTATAAATTATAATTGTTAGAGAGTAATGGATATTTATTATTTTTATTTGATATTTTTGATATAATTATTATTTATTATATGATGAAATTGTAATATTTTAAATTTTTATATTGTTCTTAATATTATATTTGTATGATGATTAAATGATCTTTTTTCATATTAATTGTTTAAATATATGTGAAATATGTGGAAAATAATATTAATAAAAATAAATAAGATATTTTTATTTTAAATTATTATAATTTTTAGAGACATTATTGATGTAAAATTATAAAGTATATAATACAATATACTAAATGACTATTTTGCAATTAAAAAAAATTCAGAGATTATCTCATAAATTTAAAAAATTGTCTGAAATGGTACCTAGTAATGATCAATATCGGAATAGGATCGTACCATAACTAAATCTGGTATCGACATAGGTACAATATTCATAACATTGATTGTATCTAATTATTTAACATTAAATGTTATTTTAAATGTAAAATTGTACTTAGTTTTATATTACTAATTAAAATTATCAAAAATATCAATCGAATGCTAAAAATTTTAATTTTTGTAAGTACAGTTACCATTCATGTTACTGATATAAATCACCATATAAGTTGACCTCTTTAAATGTTAGAATGCGCATAATATTTAAAGAATCATGTTAAAATATTTTGTAAAATATAATTACCAAAATTAAAACAAATGTCGATCATTTTCTATTTCAAAATACGGCTTTCTTTTTTGAATTTTTTATGATTTTTTATTGAATTGTTTATAATTTGAAGCATAAATGGTGACTCATTCATAATTTTTTTATTGAATCATTTATGATTTCATATCTCTCATATTGTCCGAGTACTCCATCGTTAGTTAGTGTTGGCCTTGGTCAAGGGCCCACTCATTACTTGTGTTAGATTTATAAGGGATCCACTAAGTAAAAGAGTTTAAAATTAAAAAGTTAACCAATCTATTTACTTAAAAGAATTAAAAATTTAGAAGCTAAGAAATCTATTTATTAAAGGGGTAGAAATTGAAAAGTCAATAATCTGCTTCAACATCTTTATATATACCAAAAAGTTTCTTGACTTAATAGAAACTAAAAAGAAAAAAATTTATGGATGAGTTTCTTATTCTAAATTTCAAACTTTATTGAATAAAGCTTGATAAAAAAGAATTCAGTCTTAACTATCAATTGGGTTTGTCTAACAATTCTATTTCAATCTTTTTTTGAATAAGTAAACTTTTATTAATAAATTAAATAGGAAGATAGATATGAGATCAAGAATAACGGATAAAGCTCAATTACATCCACGACCATCATTTAGAGGCAAACATAATAATTTCAGCTACTACAACCATAGCGTATCGCCACAAAAGCTTAATACTGCCATCAAATAAAGAGTTAGGCAAATATGGAAAGCTTAGAATGTCCTCTGTTCCTACTTTTGTAAACATGAAGATTTATATTATTAAACTGATTCAATACGATAATCCTATAAAAAAAAATAATAGTCTTTATAAAATTATCATATTGAATCAAGAAATTTATTATCTAACGACTATTTTTGCGTTTAACTTCCGAATACGAACTCATGGAGAAGGCACGAGGAAAGAAACCAGAATTCCCTAAAATACCCACCCTAAAGAGAAAGTTGATGTGATAAATACTGATGTTACACACGCCAAATACAAATGGTGGTGGGGTGGTCTGATTCTGATAAGTTTTTAAGGTTTTGAGTGGGGAAGTGCGAGCATGTCATGCACTGGTGTGCTTAGCATAGTATCATCCCCTTCAAAGGTATGCAAGACCAACTCTCTTTCATGTTCTGCTGTTGCTTCTTCCTCTCCTACTGCTAATGAACACCAAGTGAGTTCTGTTTGGGAGAAGACCAATGCTTCTCACAATTTTAGCTATAGCAGAGCTTCTCCGTCTGTGAGATGGCCTCATCTTAAACTCATTGAAATTCGCCCTTCACCCTCTAACCAATACACTGTTTATTCGCCACCATTTACCCATTTTGTAGAACAAGTATCCGATTCTGAGGAAAATGATGGGAACCAGATTGTCACCCCTTCACAGTCTTTGGAGATGGATGATGAGGCTCAAGAAAAACTGGGGAGACCTAGCAGAACTAGGGTTAAGAAAGTGAGCAAACTTGCCCTCAAAAGGGTCAAAGATTGGAGAGAGAGGGTAAAATTCTTGACTGATAAGATTTTATTATTCAAGGCACAGCAAGGGAACAGATCTGCTTTTGCAGTGCATGTATACTGGAAACAAAGACAGAGTGAACTAAAGAAAACAAAATCAACTTACAGCAATTACCCATATTAACTATCATAAGGCCTTTTCTTGTTCTTGTAACTGGTACATTCATAGGGGATTCCTCGATTCATTCTT
>JANSVA010000009.1:10475971-10490022 GCA_025504915.1 Erythroxylum reticulatum
TTGTCTCACTAGTCGACTGGTATGTCCCCTTTTGATACGCTAGTCGACTTATCGTGTCCCACTAGTCGACTGGTACATCTATTTGCCTCAAAAATCAGTTGACTTGCCTGGAATTTTCTAAACCTTAACAAATTCACTAAATGTAAATCATGATGATGTATCTCTGATGGAATTACTGATTTTACCAAACCATTTTGATATGAAAAATGTATGCAGAAAACTAAATTCATCCAAAGGAATTTAAATCACACATACCTAGTTTTAATTTAATGTTTATGAAAACACCTTCTTTAAGAGGTTTAGTAAAAATATCAAGAAATCAAGTCAGTAATATTCTCCTTCTATGGGGGAGAAATACTACTGAAATTTCATACCAAACGTGAAGAGCTTCTCACTTATTTAAGGAGGAAAGGTCATCAAAGAAATAAGATGGCCACGACTCCTTTAGAGCAAGCTAAATTGCCTACTTAGATGACAGAACCTAAGATTGACCCAGGTATTGATTTTAACATTCCTACCAATTCACCGTGTCCCCTTGATGATTCCATTCCTCATTCTGTACCTAATAATGAACCCAGTGACTTGGATATTCCTATAGCTATAAGAAAACCAAAGCGTGCATACATTTCTCATCCCATATCCTATTACCTGACCTACGGAAACCTATCAAATACACATAATGCCTTTATATCTAAAATATCTAACTTGTTTGTTCTGAGAAACATACAAGAAGCACTAGGTGAACCTAATTGGAAGTCAGTAGTCATGGAGGAAATAATTGCTCTAAGGAGAAGTGGGACCTGGGAAGTTGTTGACTTGCCTAGGGGTCAAAAGATAGTCGACTGTAAATGGGTGTTCACAGTAAAATGTAAGGCAGATGGGAGTGTTGAAAGAGATTAGTAACTAAAGCTTTCACCCAAACATACAAAATTGATTATCGGGAAACCTTCACTGCTGTTGCAAAAATCAACTTTATACGAGTACTATTATCGTTAACTGCTAATTAGAGTGGCCATTACACCAATTAGACATCAGTAATGCGTTTCTGAATAGGGATCTAGAAGAAGTAGTGTTCATGGCTCTACCTCCTGGATTTGAGGAGAGAATGGGAAAAGATAAGTTCTGTAAACTCAAGAAATTCTTGTATGGTCTTAAACAATCTCTGAGAGCTTGGTTTGAATGCTTTGGAAAGGTTGTAAAAAGTTATGGTTATCATCAAAGCCAAGCATAATGTTTCTTAAGCGAATAGGGAGAGGTAAGATCTTAATCTTAATTGTATATGTAGATGATATAATCTTGACAAGTGATGATCTTGAAGAAATAGCATATTTGAAGAAGAAGCTGGCACAAGACTTTGAAATCAAAGATTAGGTATTGTTAAAGTATTTTCCAGGTATGGAATTTGCCAGGTTAAAGAGGGGTATCTTTGTGAATCAGAGGAAGTACATTTTTGATCTCCTTAGTAAGACAGGACTATTAGGTTGTAATTTATCTATCACACACTCGTCTTGATATCGCCCTTACAGTGAGCATGATAAGCCAGTATATGCACTCACTAGGGCGAGAATATTTTGATGCAGCCTTTAGAATATTGAGACACCTTAAAGGAACTCTTAGAAAGGGCCTTATGTTTAGAAAGAATAACAACCTACAGATAGAAGTCAACACAAATGCAAACTGGGCGGGTTGCACTATTGACAGACGATCTACTTCTAGCTATTGCACTTTTGTTGGAAGTAATCTTATTACGTGGAGAAGCAATAAGCAGAGTGCTATACGGAAACTTTGAAGCATTTATTGTTAAATTGCAAGCACTTTGACGAAATCTGGAGAAAAATACTAGCAATACTTGGTGTAAGCCTTCCACCATAGAGATGGGAAGACTTGATAGGGAGGGCAACAACCTTAAGAATGGTAAAAAGTGCAGACTGTAGAACATTGAAGATTAGTTTAGCTACAGTGGTGTATTGCATATGGGAAAAGAGAAACATGCGAGTTTTTAGAAGAGTAACCAGAGAAATTGAACAGTTATACTAGAAGATTCTTCTACAATGCAAGCTTACACTAATAACAAAAGGTTTTACAGTGAAGCTCTCCCCCAACTTGAGAAGAAGATGACAACTTAACCAAAAAAGAAATTTGAATTTGTAATTAGGATGACAAATGACAAGAAATCACAAGTTTAGCATGTAACAAAGATTGAGTGCTCCTATTTTTTTGCTTATGCACCTTTTGAAATCTATTATGATTGTAATTTATCCAAAGTCAATATAATACATCACCTTTTAGAAAAAAGCATATTTACTTAACAATTTATGACACTGTTTAAATTAATTTTACCACTTATTTTTAATTGTTAAGATGTTAACTTATTAAATAATTCATTTGAAAATTTTAAAAGTAATTACTGTTATAAAATCTATTATTAAAGTCATTTTGTGAAAATATAAGTAAATACTATTTTAGATGTAACATCATTATCCAAATATCATATATTTGTTGCTTGATAGCTACTAGTTTTTAGCACTTCATAAAGGAAAAAAAGGTAATAATTACACAGAAATTAGGAAGAGATTATGTACAGGGAAGCCTAAAATAAGTTCAAAAGATGGTTATGGGTGAAAGATTGTAAGTATAGAGGAGGACGAATTTGAGAGAGAGAGAGAGAGACAGAGAGAATCTTTGCAGTGAAAGGGAAAAGTGAAAGACATTTGGACTCTTCTCCAATCCTCACCAGACCACTCAGTAGCTTAACTTTGTTCTTTCACCAACTACTCAACTTGTCTTTGATTTGTTGTTTCTCTGTTGAAGAGAAAGTGTAGGCACTGCTACGTACGGTGTTATAAAGACTTTGCAAATAACTCCAATTTAGCATAGGAAATGTGTCAAAGTCTAAATACGATAGTGGAACTCCCATAATTCAACTCAAATTTACCAAATCTCTCGTGTTTAAAATGTTTCCTTCAAAGGCAAAGTAAACCCACGAAATTCACTAAATCAACGTAATAGAATAGATAACAATAAGAAGAAGAAGATTTACACAACTTTACAACAAAATTGTCAACCTTTATAGTACTTACAATTGATACAAATGACACAAATCTCTAACTCTTTCTAATGAATGGAGCCTTTGCTCAAATGAGTTGTTTATAAGCTTTGGGAGACTTATTAAGCAAGAATATAAGAAGTGATTTCAAGGCCACTAAGCCACTAATTTATTTGGTTTTAAGCATTACTTTAGTCGGTGGTTTATATAACTTACCACTAACCCACTTATATGTAAAAGTAACATGTATAAAATGTCTACAAGACACTTCATCTATCTTCTTTCCCATATCTTCCCACTTTTTATATGATTCATTTGACTAACTGTACCACATCATCCTTGATATTTATCCAAAAGTAAAGGTTAGCCAAGTTTTGAACTAATTCATGCAAAGTCTGAGCAACGTGCATCCATGGTCTAATATATTCTTCCATTGTCCACCATTTGAGCACCATTTTAATTTTTAGTTCCACCAAAGACGTCTTAGGCAAGTCTAACTTGCCTTAGCTAAGCCAATCAACGCCCTACGGTCCGTCAAAATTAGCTGTAGCTCGAACCATGCTTAATTAAGTTACCTTGGTTCTTTTAGCATGCCTTCCACGTGCTTGATCCATGCTAGACGTTAGCCAAGATTTACCAATGGCTAGAAAAAAGAGTCCTGCAATGTTAAGGGGTCAACACATGATTTTTTACTTCTTAGTTTAGACTTTTGGTGCGTTGGGCCTAGTATTGATACATGTAAGGACAACAATTTCTATTGAGTTTAGCTAGATCAATTCGATCTAAGCCTGAGTTATATATAAAATTTTTTGTTCCATCCAATTTGACTCAAATTTAATAAGTCCAATTGGAATCAATTAAATTTTGAATCAAATTTAATTTTTTTTAAATTGTAAGATATCAAATTACACTTAAATTGACTAGTTAGTCTATTATGAAACTAAAAAAATATAAAATAAAACAATATGATCTTTAAATTTTAAATTTAAAAGAATTATAACTTGATCAAACTTCAGACCTTTCAAGTATAATTGAGCAGGCCACAAACCTCTAGTTAGATTTAGTTGCATACCAAATCTAAAGCCAAACATAAATTTTTTGGTTAGAATTCAACTGACTCCATGCCATGACTTTTTTGCTCCTTCAAATACTATAAAGAATAAAGCCGAGTCATGTAGTAAATATTAGAAAATTATGAGAATCCAAGCTTATGTATTTTATAATATATATTCACAAATTATAGATACTATGTAATTATATATGTAAATAATTTTATTTTCAAATAGTTAAAATTTAGCTATCATGATTATATTTTTAATATTTATTCAAATTTGATTTAATTAGCATATAAATTATTATACATATTTTAAGATTACGTTACTATATAAATATTTTCTTCTATAGATACATAAGAAAGCTAAATATGTTTTCAAATAATTTCCGTTATCTTTAGTTGAAAATAGGTTGGGCTTTTTCTGAGCCCAAAACTGTTCTGCTTCAGCTTTACAAGTCCGACCAAGTCTAACAAAACTAAAACCCTAATCCCTCTCCCCGACCCTCGCACTTTCCTCCCCTCCCAGAACTTCTTGAAGCTCCTTCTCGTCAGTAACTGCCTTTCTCTCTAGATTTAGAACCCAACTTTTGCTCATGGGAGACGTTATGACTATGAGAGATATCGAGGCCAGGGCAGCCGTTGCTGGAATCGATCTTTCTAATCTCGATCTTGACTCTATTCAACTCCCTCCCGGTGAAGATTTCGGTATTATTAGGTACATTCATATATATCTTACTCAATCATCTGTTTTCTGAGGAGAACTAAATTTAATTTAATCTACTCTAGTTCCAAGTGTTTTTGGTTATGGATTTGTGACCCTCTGATGTTTTGGTGCGCAATGACATATGTTTTGGGTTTTCGCAGTGACGATGAAGATGTTTATCAAGAGGAGCAGTTGGATTTCGACACTGGTTTTGGTAACATTATTGTTGTCGATCATATACCAATTGTTACAAAAGAAAAATTTGAGAAACTGGAAGGTGTTATTCGCAAAATTTATAATCAGATGGGTGTAATAAAGGAGGATGGTCTCTGGATGCCGGTTGATCCTGAAACCGAGAAAACCTTAGGTTATTGTTTCATCGAGTTCAATACCCCTCAGGTAACTGTCCCCTACCCTGGAGGAATCTAAACAGCCAATTTCTAGCTCTCATTCTAACGTGTAAGGCAATGGTTTATGTTTATACAAAATAATAGCTTTTTATTTTATACGCTGTCTTTCTTTCCCAAAAATCAGTTTCTTGTATCACTATGGTAGTAACTATGAGATTCAGTTGCATTGTTGAATGACATTCTGTCGTGCCATCAGAGTGACATTAGACGATACTCTAGCTAAAAGCTATCACTCATCTTTTATTTTTCTCCTTGAATCACCAGAATATTTGAGTAGACTGTCTACACTTGATTATCTAGAGAACAAGCATGATTTCTTATCAATGATGAAGTGGTTTATAGAATGAAACCTTGTTTATCATCACAGGAAGCTGAGCAAGCTAAGGAGAAGACAAATGGGTACAAGTTGGACAGGTCACACATATTTGTTGTCAACATGTTCGATGACTTTGATAGGTTTATGAGGGTTCCAGATAAGTGGGCTCCTCCTGAGATTAAACCTTATGCCCCCGGGGTAACTAGCTTAATTAATGTTCTTGGTGTTTGTGGCTGTTCTTTTTTTTTTTGGATAAATCCATGTATTGTTTTGGAAACTAGTAATATGTATGTCTAATTTTGTATAAAATAGAAGGGAAAATGAACTGTCTTCTTACTAAAATGATTTAGCATTTCACGTTTATATACACCTTAGAGTAAGAAAAAAAAAACCCTAAGAATATAAATCAAACATTCTCTTAGGAAGGAAAACGATTCCTAGGAAGAGAAGACAATCTCCTAGAATTCAATTATCTCTAGAATATCAAGAAATTGACTTTCTTAAAATGGTATAAATTAATATACAACTCAACACTCCCTCTCAAGCTGAGGAATAGATGTCTTCAATTCCCAGCTTGGAAATAATATTGTTAAAACTCGAACTATAACCCCATTGTTAGAACATTAACTTGTTGGTTTTCCTGATGAAACATATGACATGCATACAAGCCCTTCCTCCAATTTCTCTTCGATGAAATGTCTATCAATCTTAATGTGCTTTGTCTTATCATGTTGAATAGGGTTGTGAGCAATATTGATGGCTGTTTCGATGTCAAAATAGAGCTTCTTAGGACCTTCCCACTTAACTTTCAAGTCATTTAGAATAGTATTTAACCATAACTACTTGCACAAGCTTTGAGAAATAGCTCAAAACTTTGATTTTGTTGATGACAACATTTTGTTCCTTGCTCCTCCAAGTTACCAAATTGCCTCCAAGGAAAGAAGTCCCAAGGAAAAAAAACCCTAGGGTTCTGATTTAGGATTATATGTTTATATATATACCTTAGAGTAAGAAGAAAAATAAGAAAAGCTCGAAGAATATGAATCAATCTCCTAGGAAAGGAAAACAATCTCCTAGGATTCCAAATTCCTAGGAAAAGAAGGCAGTCAGTGGGGATTCTACAATCTTTAGAATATCAAGAAATTGACTTTCCTAAAATGGGATAAAGCTAATATACATCTTGACAGATCTTATTATAATTTTCTCGAGTTCCAAGGCCTTGTTGCTTTGTTATCTTCTGTACATTTACTCTCTGAGCAGCTACGTAGGATCTGTATGTACGCATTGTTCACTGATATGTGTTGCCTTATAGGAAAATCTTCAACGATGGCTGACTGATGAAAAAGCTAGGGACCAGTTTGTCATTCGAGCTGGTTCAGATACTGAGGTTTTCTGGAATGATGCAAGACAGTTGAAGCCTGATCTTGTTTACAAACGGGCTGTGAGTCTTCTTTATCATCTGAAATCCTTGTTTGTATTTGTGTTCTGGGTTGATCCTTTTGTCCTCAATCTAGTTCATTACTGGGCACTTTGGGGGAGAGATGTGAGATACCTGAAATTTATGTGAAATTCTGCAATCTGGAAATAATATTTGTGTTGTCAATTCTTCCATTTTACACATGATGATGAAGGCTCCTACATGCACTCTTTTGCAGTTTTGGACTGAGAGCTTTGTGCAGTGGTCACCTCTTGGGACTTACCTTGCAACAGTTCACAGGCAGGGTGCTGCTGTTTGGGGTGGTGCATCTTCCTTTGATCGGTTGATGCGATATGCTCATCCCCAGGTTCTTCTGGATTTTGGCTGAATGCTTATCTGGACTATATTTTTTCTTGGTGATCTTTAACTGAAGTGATATCCACTGCAGGTTAAACTTATTGATTTTTCTCCAGGTGAGAAATATTTAGTGACCTACAGCAGCCATGAACCGAGTAATCCTCGTGATGCAAATGTAAGATTTATTTGATCTTGTGTTTTTCTGCACTTCAATGGGCCACTGCTAATTTCTTTTGTTGTTTAGAGAATTGTGATAAACATTTTTGATGTGAGAAGTGGAAAAGTCATGAGAGATTTCAAGGGAAGTGCTGATGATTTTGCAATTGGAGGGGCTGGTGGTGTTACAGGGGTGTCTTGGCCCATTTTCAGGTGTCTTTTTTTATTTATTTTTATATACCCATGGACAACATCCTAATGATCATTTGATTGTCTACATATTCATCCTTTTATCCCCACCTTGATGATGGAACACTCAGAAAATAAGAGCATATTCTTCACGAGAGAAATAATTCAATATTTACCTTCCTGATATTCCTCTTCTTTAATTAAAATTTTCTTTTCAGGTGGAGTGGCGGAAAAGAAGACAAATATTTTGCCAAACTTGGGAAGAACATGATTTCTATCTATGAAACTGAAACTTTCAGTCTAATTGATAAGAAATCACTGAAGGTTGAAAGTGTTATGGACTTCAGTTGGTCACCTACTGATCCCATTCTTGCTCTCTTTGTCCCTGAACTTGGTAGTGGAAACCAGCCTGCTAGGGTGAGTACTTAGTCTTACAGTAGGTAGTTGTTCATAGTTTGCAGTTACTAGTTTGTTTCATGGTATGAAATTGTGAAATATAGGTCAGTCTCTTACAAATTCCCAGCAAAGAAGAATTGAGACAGAAGAATCTTTTCAGTGTTAGTGACTGCAAAATGTACTGGCAAAGCAATGGAGACTATCTTGCCGTAAAGGTTGATCGCTATACTAAAACAAAGAAAAGTACATACACAGGCTTTGAGCTCTTCCGAATAAAAGAGCGAGATATACCCATCGAGGTATTGGAGCTTGACAATAAGAATGACAAGATCATTGCCTTTGCTTGGGAGCCAAAGGGTCACAGATTTGCTATTATTCATGGCGATAGCCCAAGGCCAGATGTAAGCTTTTATTCGATGAAGACTGCTCATAATAGTGGTCGGGTTTCCAAGCTCGCTACTTTGAAAGGCAAACAGGCAAATGCTCTTTTTTGGTCGCCTGCTGGCCACTACATAATCCTTGCAGGATTAAAGGGTTTTAATGGACAATTGGAATTTTACAATGTGGATGAACTTGAAACAATGGCAACGGCAGAGCATTTTATGGCAACAGATATTGAATGGGATCCTACTGGGAGGTAATATCTGATACAAAGAATATCTAGCTTCCTTATAAGTCGTCACTTGTTCAATGAGACTGTTTTATTATGGTCTACTTGTTTTTGGTACATGGCCTGTTTGTAGGTATGTTGTAACATCAGTGACTTCGGTTCATCATGAAATGGAGAATGGTTTTAATGTATGGTCTTTTAATGGCAAACTACTTTATCGGATTCTAAAGGATCATTTCTTCCAGGTAAGACTGTTCATTATTCCTTTGAAGGTCCAATCTCCATTGTAGCTTGTTATTTGCATTTTCTACAGCTTGCTGGGAATGTTAGATATTGATTATACGAATTTTTGTGGTAACTTCATAAGATCATCAATTAAATTGGTAATCTTAGTGAAAATGAAGTCTTATGTTGTTTCATAATTTGTTCTCGATGTTCAATGTCCTTACAAATATTCCTTTTGTCTCTAGCATATCAATTTACATTGACCAACCATGATAATTGTGTCAAATGCTTCATGATGAACATTTGCTGGCTTGTATCTTAAATGACAGTTTTTGTGGCGACCAAGACCACCATCTTTCTTAAGTCCAGAAAAGGAGGAAGAGATTGCAAAGAATTTGAAGAAGTACAGCAAGAAATATGAAGCAGAAGACCAAGATGTATCGTTGCAATTGAGCGAGCAGGATCGTGAAAAGAGGAGGGCGATGAAGGATGAGTGGGAGAAGTGGATAAGTGAGTGGAAGCGGTTGCATGAGGAAGAAAAACTGGAAAGACAGAAATTAAGGGATGGAGAAGCCAGTGATGAAGAGGAGGAATACGAAGCTAAAGAGGTGGAGGTTGAAGAGGTTGTAGACGTTTCTGAGGAGGTGTCTTTTGAATATGCTTCGTAGCCGGACATAGTCATCAGAGAATTTCTGAGATATACAAAGAAGAAAAGCTTAGGTTCTCTGACAATACTGGCATTCTTCTTTGGGAGGGAGCTGGAGTTTCCCTCTTTGGACCTCTAATTAGTTTATTTATTTTGTCAGAAGGATAGCTCTTATTTTCCTCTTCATTTTTGTAATGTTTGGCTTTTTGTTGTATTTAATTTGCTGCAGATCGTAAAATGAGGATAATTTGGGTTATCATATTTAGTCTTGATTAGAGTTCCTGTTGAATGAAGAATCACTATCATTCGTATATGTGAAGAAGCAAAGTCTTGGTATAGAAAATACTTTTAATCTCTATCATCAGTGAATCACAGGTTCAATAATTATTCCAGTTACATCAAACCTGTCAAATTTCAAATGATATAATAATTAACCGAACACATCTTACTAACTTATTTTTTATTTTATTAGGTTGCAGAAATCTTAAAGTGTATATGTTGCATATGAAAAACAAGAACTAAAGGATGCGTCATTAACAAACACGCTTCACTTGTCAGAATTTAGAAATGAAAAAAGCCTGGAAACAGTTCATATTAACCTCTGCTTACTATGTTATTTGTTGTTTAATTTTCAAGTATGACATTTTTATTATATTATGTTAGTCATCCCAAGTTAGTAATGATTTTTGGTATACCCAATTACTTAATTTCAATATGTATTAGTTAGTCTAAGAGCTAGTTTGAGTGTGAACTTTAGTAATACAACACAACCAATGACGGTAAGAGCTTATGTGCACTTCTATTAATAATCCTTTTATTAGTTTTGAATACCGTCTAAATATAGTGCAGAAGACAATTAGGTGAAATATCATATCCCTTTGGTTGCATCTCTGAAACTTGGAAGCCAATACATAAAAGATGTTGGTGACGTGAAAGAATCAAGTAGTATTTGATACTGAAGATACAATCCCATTCCTGAGCCTAACTATAAAAATGAAGCCTAACACTTCAAACTTACCTACACGCTAACCAAACAAATGGCCCCTTTCATTACTACTGCTACTACTACCTCCACCTTTTTCCCCTTCAGCTATCCTTATCTAATTCTCTGTTTGTTTCTTCTCTTCCCTGCACAGAAGAGCTATGGCTTTGAAGCCAGACAAATTGCAGAAGACCACCATCCTCAGGATAACCATGTTATCCAAGTCAATTCTCTATTTGCTGCAACTTCTTGCAACTCTACTTCTCAAGGTCTAGATCTAAGAAGAGGTTTAAAGTTTTCATTTTTTTATATTAAACTTTCAATTTTGAATGTAGATTTCATATGTTTAAATCAGAAAACCTTGTAATTATTATCCTTATCAGATGTTTCCTTCTGTTATGCTACTCTTGATTCAGTCTGTTCTGTTGCTTTTAGACTCGAGTATAGGAAAGAAAGCTACAATCAGCCAACTCCGAGCTAGTTGGAGTAAGTGGTTAAAAAGGGCAGAGACTTTTTGCTCATATCAATCATGAAATCACTTAATTATGTGAAGTTCAAGTACGGTGAACAATAATGCAAATTGTGGTGTGGTTAAGAACAGAATATAACTTCTTTTATTACCTAACTTCTATTTAAGGAATTACAATTTTCATAACTTATTAGCTTCATCGATTCAGAATTGAAGGGCAAGTCGTACCTGAAATTGGTGCATAAGTACGGACCGTGCAGTCATCTCCAAAACACTAATACTACAACATTACCCGATCACACTGACGTCCTCCGGCGGGATCAGTTCCGAGCGAATTCTATCCACTCCAAACTCTCCGGAAGCAACCACCTGAAGGGGACTGATGCAGCCACTCTGCCAGCGTTTGACGGCAGCAAAGTTGGCTCGGGAAATTATGTAGTCACAGTCGGACTTGGAACCCCCAAGAAGGACCTCTCGCTTATACTCGACACCGGAAGCGACCTTACATGGACTCAATGCGAGCCATGTGTAAGGTCTTGCTATCAGCAACAAGACCCCATTTTTAGTCCCTCTCAGTCAACATCGTACGCCAACGTTTCTTGCTCCAATTCACTCTGCAACTCACTCACCTCGGCAACAGGTAATAGATATGAATGTTTCATTTTCTAATCTAATACCTCATGAGTGAATTTTTGTCTTGTTTGCAGGAAACACACCTGGTTGCTCATCCTCAACGTGTGTCTACGCCATTCAATACGGCGACTCGTCTTTCTCTGTCGGATTCTTTGGCAAAGAAAGGCTAACCTTAACATCCACCGACTCATTGGACATCTACTTTGGCTGCGGCCAGAACAACCAAGGTCTTTTTGGCGGAGCCGCCGGTTTACTTGGTTTAGGACGTGATAAACTCTCTGTCGTCTCACAAACAGCTCAAAAGTACAGCAAACTCTTCTCCTACTGCCTACCATCTTCATCAAGCTCCACTGGCTTCCTCATCTTTGGTGGGTCACAGTCATCTTCCCTTAAATTCACTCCATTGTCAACCATATCCGCTGGAACCTCCTTCTACGGCTTGGAATTTACAGGAATCAGGGTTGCCAGTCGCAAACTCTCTATTGCCTCATCAGTGTTTTCCACGGCTGGGGCAATTATCGATTCTGGCACCGTCATCACCCGCCTGCCACCGGCTGCTTACTCTGCTCTGCGATCCGCCTTCCGAAAGGCCATGTCTAAGTACCCAACAGCCCCGGCTCTTTCCATACTGGATACTTGCTATGACTTTAGCAACTATAATGCAGTGACAGTGCCAAAGATTAGTTTTTTGTTCAGTGGAGAAGTTGAGGTGGATATTACTGGGATTTTATACGCCAATAAACCGTCGCAGGTATGTCTGGCATTCGCCGGAAACAGTGACTCGACAGACGTGGCCATTTTTGGAAATGTGCAACAGAAGACATTGGAAGTGGTATACGACGGCGGGAGAGGCAGGGTTGGGTTTGCCTCGGGAGGTTGTAGCTGATTCAGGTGGAGTTAAAAAGAGTTCACGAAATAGATTGATTCTTGGGGGTTGGGATTGAGGTAGAATAATCACTAATTGTTGGCTTTCATTGACATAAGGAATGCCAAAATTAGAAAAATAAAATGTCAATGCAGATCATTGATCATTTTCTAATTTCACGAAGCAGCTACTTTATGGAATATCACTGAGCTTGCTAAAATAGGCGAATGACGCTTTCGGATTCAGATACTCACTGTAACTTATCAAGATTGCTAGAGCATTTATTGTCAGAACAGGGTTGATTTCATTACAAGTATTATATTTATACAAGTTGTCGAAGAGCAAAGTTAGGAGCTCAAACAATGTCTGTAACTATACAAGGCAATAATATGATTCTTTACGATCGTAAGAATCTTTCGAATATGCTATATCTACTCTTTCCTTAGCTAGGTATACAGCTCACTCCAACATTTATGACTGCTGAGATAAGGAAATGAACAATAATTCTTGCTGATAAATGTTCATTTCCTTATATATATATATATATATACATGTCAATTTTGGCCTGCCCCAATCCGAATTGATCAAGTTATGTTTATTTCCAAAATAATTGACATTTTTTTTAAAAAATTATAAAATGGGCCAAATTGACCTAACCCGTCTATGGTTCATTGAGCCATGAGCCAGTCAGCTCTTAGTAAAATCGGGCCACAAACTGACCTATTCTAATCAGTCAGGTCACCACCTTATTGTGCATGTGTAAACATATTTATAGAATTGAAGAGTATATACATACTATTGGAAAATGTGCATGTGTATACATATTTATAGAATTGAAGAATATATGCATATACATATAAACACTATAAGATGGCTCAGCTGAAGCAAATTCACTTTACTGTTGAAAAATGTGTATATATTTTCCAATTCTAAAAGATGGTCAGTTGATACAAAGTCACTTCACAAAGTCACGGGTTATGCAACAACCAAATGTCACACACATTTGACAAGGCTCAGACATTGCATCTAATTGCATGTGCCAACTGCTATCTTTCATCATAATGTACATAAAGCACAATTCTCTGTACATTGCACCTATCTAATTACGTTTTTAAGAACCGAGGGGGCCTAAGGACGGATTGTGAAACTAGAAAGAACAGATCCTTCAGAAATCATACATAGAAATCTCCTCACAAGATATTGCTTTGGTGGAGAACTTTTCTGCCTCGCCCTTTACCTTGTTCAATTGTGGACAACAAAATCACTAAGAACTCCCACGCGTCCTGCTCAGATGCTAATTCCAAGTTTGTTTGTAAAAGTGGGAATGGAGTTGATGGATTGTTCCACAGCATTTTCCTACTGCTACCACTTCTTTTGGATTGGTGCTGGTTCTCGCTTACCAGGACATCTGTACTGCTCGCAACAATGTGCAACTCACCTCCCACACTATCAACATGAATTACACTATCTAATCCAATTTCTGACTCCACTGACCACTCTATATCAACGGGAATTCCTCGGAATTCAGGCTTGTCTATATCTACCAAACTAGAACAGCTAACTACCAACATGAGTCT
>JANSVA010000009.1:10490122-10506052 GCA_025504915.1 Erythroxylum reticulatum
ATTGTGGTCCATAATAAGCGAATGCTTAAGTTGTATGTTTTAAGATTAAAGTAATGACCCACTTTATTCTTAAAAACGTACTTGATTCTAGATTCATTTAATAGTGCCATTATTGATAGTCGACTATTATCATGATATGAAACTCATCATTCTCTTGAAGTAAACTCTTTTACTTACACAGAGATAAATCGCCACACTACAGTCTAAACTATAATCAAGTAACCAACTTGATTATTCAACTGTAAATTCATTATTTTAGATTCTTATAATGTACATGTTTCTCATACATCTCTTTATATATGTATATTACTTACAAAAGAATCTCGATACCTTATGAATAGATATATAATGCTCATTAAAACCAAACTCTTTTATTTTATTAATAATAAATATTTTCATTACAAAACTGTAACTGAAGAAGATTGAGTTACATGAAAATACACTTGCTTTCCAGGGTACTATATTTACATAACTCCAACAAGTGTAGCATCCACAGCAACAACTTCTACTTTACCCCAGCCGTGGTGAACCTTCAATTATAGTTCCAAAATCAATTGTTGATAAGAATTCCCTCCCATTCTATTTTGCACTTGTTGGCAAATTTTCCCATGGAAGACTCGGATTGGATTTAATTCGAGCATTCTTTGTGTCTCAAGATATCAAAACCATAGTTGGTTTACTTGAATTTCTCAATATTATTATGAATATGCATATTGAATCTGATTTTCATAGAGTATATTCATGTGGAATTTGGTACATTTATGGCAAACCTATGCGAGTTTTTAAATGGACTCTTACTTTTCATGTTGATTATGAATTCTCAATGGTTCCAATTTAGGTTACTTTTCCCAAATTGTCAATTCAATTTATGAACAAAGAAGCTTTGATTATTATTGCAAAAAAATTTGGTCAGCCTCTTCAATTAGATTATGTGACAAAAAAATTTTAAATGACCCAATATTGCAAGATTACAAGTAGAGATCGATTTGATGAAGCCACTCTCTATGCGTATATGGATAAAAATAGAAAACTCGATAGGTTTTTAGCAAAAAATTATCCCGAATGAAGAGATATCATCCTATTGTCCACATTGTTGGCATGTTCGCCACTCTGAAGATATCTTTTATGTCAAGCATCCAGTATTAAAAGTTATCTCAAAACCATTAAAATTTGTGGCTTCTAAGAAGGTTTATCATCTAAAACCAGTCGAGACATAACTTGACAACGAAATCAACCCAAATATTATTGAAGCTCCTACTTTAGTTGAGGACACTAGTAAACAAAAAAACGATCTCTTACATTGGAAACTCTCTTTAGTTGCCAATCAACAGCCTCAAGTCTTGACAACAGGAGATGATCTACTTAACAAACAAAAATCAGTAGCTAAATTTATCAATGATCCTTTGCTTGACAAGCAAAACAATCCTGAAATTGAAATTAAGTTCGGTATATATCTAGAACTTCAAGGTATAGACTAGTATCAGAGACTGAATTTGACACATGAATATCCTCTTATATCTTGTGATCAATGGCATAAGTCTAAATATTACAAAGAAGTTCTTCTTATATTAACGAACATGAGCTTTCGCAACTTCCAAAAGATGAGCTGATTTACAATTTTATACCTTTTAGTAGTGCATATGATGACAAGATATCAATATTTGATACACAAGTAAGAATAACCAAAGAATCCAAAAAGAGACGACCTCGTAAAATTATTTTGACATGCCCAAGACTATTTTAACCAGATCATTAGCTCCCAACCAATTAACTCATCTCTATGACAGTGACGAGAATATTTTTCTGCAACATTAGAGCAACAGGAACGCCACAATCAATATGTGGCCTCAAAAAGTTACAAAAGCTTCACTAGCCTTCTTTTCTTGCCCTTATGGAACCAATGATTTCCCCTGATAAGTTGAATTCTTTGCAAGTTTCATTAAGCTATCATAAAGTTATCTTTAATGTTAATAATAAATTTTAGGTTATGTGGAAGTCTTCTTATGCAGTTATAATTATTTAGAATCATGAGCAATTTATTAATATGGAGTTGATAGATTAGACATCATATATATGTAGTAGAAGAGATAGAATCATTCTTTGGTCTAACATAGAATGTATTGCTGACAATATGACGGATAAATTATGCATGTTTGGAGGAGATTTTAATGTTATATCTACGATTGATGAACATAAAGGGAATGTTACTCCACACCAAGGAATTATGGACGATTTCAAAAATTTTCTCCACATTATAACAACTTATGTATCTTCTATTTGAGGGTTCTTTACATACATAGATGGGTACTAGACATCAAGGGTGTATATGGAAACGACTTGATCGTATACTGTACAACATTCCATCAATCACTAGATTCTCGGATCACAAAGTGAAAATACTTAGCAGGGCTACCTCCAACCATAGTGCTCTAACATGTGATTTTAGTGGATCAACATCGCAACCTAAAACGGGCAGTTTCAAGCTTCAAAAACTGTGGATATATAGACTTGATTTTTTGAGCTTAGTTGAAGAAAATTGGAAACAAGAAGTGGGCAGCTATGGAATGTTTGGTTACCACTTCTGAAATGTGAGGCTCAATATGAAAGCAACTGAAAAACGATATAAAGAAATGGAAAACTCTTTTGATGAGAACCCATCGCCAGCAGCTCAAGTTCAGATGAAAAAGGAACATACTGAATATATAAAGGCTTTATTTGCAAATTTGGAAACGAAAATATGGCATAAGATGGCTTAAATAAGGAGACTTCAATACAAAAATTTTCATGCCTACACAACAACTAAACATGCATGACTGCGCTTTACTAAACTCAAAACCGATGAAGGTGTATGGTTGGAAATGCAAGAGCAGTTACCTAGTGAAGCTACCAGTTTTTTTACGCAACTATTGACTGCATAAATGCAAGCAGAAATTCATTGTGTTTTACATTTTCTGAAATGGACGCCAACACTAATTTCAAATGATTATGATGTCATATTATTAAAACCCATCAGCTTGGAGGAAGTAAAGGCAGCAATGGTCGACCTAGATCCTAATAGTGTAGCTGGTTTTGATGGTTTCTCTAGATTTTTCTGTCATTACTGGGATATTATAGCTTCAGACGTATACACAGTAGTTCAATAATTTTTCTTGGACGTACCTATCTTGCGTGGAATGGGATCAACAATCATAACGTTGATTCCAAAGAAAGATAACCTTTCTACATTTTTTTATTTCCGCCCTATTAGCCTCTGCACTTTTGCTAACAAAATATTGTCCAAGGATTTAACTGAGAGGATAAAACTTTTATTACCTAAATTCATTTTTGCTGAAAAAGTGACATTTTTATCAGGCAGATATATATAAGATAATCTGTTATTGGCACAAGAACTCATTCAATCTATTGATAGAAAAACTAGAGGTCATAACATGTTTTTTTAAATTGGATATGATGAAGGCTTTTGATATAGTTTCATGGTTCTTCTTGGAACAACTATTACGAAAGTTAGGATTCGATGATCGTTTCAATAACTTGATTTTAAATAATTTAAAAGGAGCTTAGTTTTCAATTTTAATCAATGGGCAAGCTACTGTCCAAGTTCTTTTTGGTGGGATAATTGGTCAGGCAAAGGTATGCTGCATTCTCATTATAACGGACCAAATATGCTACCATATGATTTTACTTTATCAAAATTCTTCAATAACGTACAAGAAAATATTGATGGTGTTAAAGATCTACTATCTTCAAAGATTATTGAATTTTTAATATCTTTACAACCAGTCTTTAGAGGAGAACGTGATCAGCTTATATGGATGCCAATGTCTTCTGGACATTTCACCTTCAAATTAGTTCATGTGTTGACTAAAATGAGGTCTGATAAAAAAACCAATTACAATATATATGGAATGCCAGAATACCACCGAAAATATCTATTTTGTCTGGCGGATGTTTAATAGTTTGCTCCCACTATAAGAAACTCTCAAACGGGTGGGATTTGCAATGGTCTCGAAATGTTGTTTTGTGAAAATCTAGAAGATATCAACCATGTCTTTTTTCTTGCAATATAGCACTCCAAGTGTGGTCATATTTTGAAGAGAAAATACACATCAGAAAAAATTATCCAACTATTGGGTTATATGAAACTTTGAATATCTGATGGCAAAATGAAATGCCTGCTACTGCAATAACTGAAATATGTAGACTTCTCCCTATTTTCATCTGTTGGAATCTGTGGTGTGTTGCGAAACAAAGCTTTTGTTTTAAGATCAACAATCCACGGCAAGTTTAGTGAGACAACTTGTTCATAAACAATTGTATCATGCTAGTATCATTAAACCTTTCAAGATGTGTACCATAGAGGATCACCTTCTTGTCTCAACAGGTTTGATTCATAGTTTAATACCTAAAAAACCACTACGAGGAAAAGTTCTGATATGGAAGGCTCCTCCTCTATCATGGATGAAATTAAATATCGATAGATCAAGTCTTAGTAATCCAGGTGTATGTGGAATTGGCTATATTGTTAGAGACACCAATGGTAGTTTTATTTTCGCGGAATCAAGATATGTTCATCATGGAATAAGTTTATATTCTAAATTGAAGTCTTTTAAAGTGTGTGCTTCAACATTGTCATGTACACGGGATTCAAAGGATAAGTATTGGATTGGATTATTTGCTTTTGGTTCAACTGCTGAAAGGAATAATGAATTGTCCTTAGAGATATAAAGATCTTATGCAAAAAATTTCTACATCTTTACAGGTTTTGAATTTGATTTCACGCATATCTACAGAGAAATCAATTTTGTTGTTGATACTCTCGATAGGCTAGCAAGCTCATCACAATTATCGATGGAATTTGGCAATATTGAAGACCTAACATGACACATTAGAGGACTTCTTACTTTATATAAACAACATTTTCCTTACATTAGATGGTTTCGCTAATTCCATTAAGTTTTTATTTTTTATTTGTTACTATCTACATTACTATATTTTTTCTTAATGAGGTAAGGTCAATGTCCCCCTCATACTTGTTACAGAAAATTTTAATATTCAATAAATAAGGGTAACCATCCCCTCCAGCGTACCATCCCTGGTTTTTAAAAAAAATCTAAGCCTAAACAAGCAATAGATTATTCAATCAACATATATAAACATACTAAAACGCCTACTAAAATATATTATAAACTACAACTGTCAAAATGACTCTTGTTAAATTCACCTCCGGCCTTGATAGCTCTTTAAATGTAAATAGTGTAGAGATTAGTAGTTCAACAAACTTACAATAGGATTTAGAAAAGAGTAAATGGTCATCCACAAAAAATTAGATTAATAAGACCCACCCTCGAACATTTGCTATGGTACTTGATATGCTTGTTATTGCCCATATTATGGATAAAACTATGTCAAAACATCCATGAATAAAATAAAAAGATATGGGGAAATAGGGTCCCCTTGTCTTAATCCTCTATCACTTTTAAATAAACTAATAGGCATAACATTAATAAAAATTGGGAAGGAGGCGGAATGATATACAGGCATTTGTCTACCTAATAAATTCATTAGGGAATCTCAAGGTCTCCAAACTCTGTACAATAAAGTCCCATTCAAGGTAGTCAAAAGCTTTTTGAAAATCAACTTTGATGGAATAGTTAAGAGAGGAATGCTTTATCTGATCCCCCTTCATCATCTCCTGAACAATAGAGACATTATTCCCAACAATTCTTGCTTAAATAAAGGCACTATAGTTATCATAAATTAGTGAATCTAAAATAGTCTTCAATATGTTAGCCAGGATTTCAAAAATTACCTTACATAAAAATTTATAGCAAAAAATTCAAATTCCACAATTGTAGGATCATAACCTATAATAATTCTCTCAAGCCCATAATCTTGATGGATAGAAATAAATTTCCACCTATAGCCCAATTTATTTAGAGTTTTAAGATTCTCAAATCTAATTTTAGTTTTCAAAATAAAAAAAATCATGGATTTGTATTATAGAAAAATCCTTAGAGCTAATATCTTTCTAGGCAACTAATCCCTTTTATATTCCATGTGATGATTTTCATTTATCAATAAATTTATTTTTGGAGCCCTTATACTTGCTCATGTTGAATTTCCTTTTAGTAATTAACTGAAATTCCATACGTAGGATTTCATCCTCCTTACTCACACCAAAGGGCGAAGGATTTGTGTCCATCTAATAAGGATCATTAGCCTACTCTTTAACAATCTGATTAAGATTAGTGTTAATATATTCTCCCATATTAACCAAGTTTTAGCAATAGTTGTATCATTTTCTATGTGAACCTCCTCTCTAGCAAGGCAAGGAGTTGTTTCCTCTAATATGATACTTGTTCCCTAGCCTTGTTCAACATTCACCTCCCTTATTAACTCCTCACAATCACCTATTAAAAAAACCATATTCGTAGATATCCATCTCTTTCCATGGGAATAAGAGAGGGCTTCCAATGATAGCAGATCATCATATTATCTTCATCAAGGGCTCCACCAAGTCCCAATCATATTACTAGGATGGTTTCAGGTAAATTCTTAGAGGGCTCCATATTAATACACATTTTAGAATATCTAAGTCTTTACCTTTTAGTTGTATTGTCATCCAAACACAAAGGTTTGCCTAGGAAGCTAGCATTTAAGAGGTACATTATATAAATTCACCCATAAAAGAATAACTTTATGTCTATTGAACTCAATCCAGAATCCAGATTATAAAGGCTGTAAGAAAAGTGGGAAGTTAGAGACATGTTATGGCTCTTCTTCAATGATCTCAAGGGCTTGAGCTTTAGAGAAAAAGGTAAATATAATATATTTATCTTCTGCTATCAATTCATCTAATCATCATTTGTTTTTCCATAATGATGTTGTCGTTCTCTATATTACAGGGAAAATAGGTCTTTTATCCCAAAAAGAACCCTATTAGGGAGTTCTCCTATGACTTAACTTCCTCTTAGATAATTTCCAAATCTACAGGAACAACAGCTGCAACATCCCACTACCATAGGGTATATATCCAAACATTTGGGTACATAACTTATGATAATGGTATGTTAGAGCAAAAACAAATCCAACTTACACATGGCATCAACTAACATCATTTAAAAGTCAGCAAATTTTAACACCATCCATTGCATTCATTCACAAAGTTTACACTATTTCCAATAGACAAATATTCACAAAAACCTTATACAGGTTCTAACAAAAACTACAAAATAAAAGCTATAACTCTCTGGCGTCAACTGACAGACCTCTGAATCATAACTTAGTCCAAAACGTTCTTCTAATCCAGAATAAATACTAAGTCTCCTATCTCGTACTTGAAAAACCACGTTGCATTTTTTTATGAGTTTTGCGAACTCAATGAGTGAACCATCATTGATGATTTCACCGAATTCACATACATAAATCACATATTTCACAATTATTTATACAGAACTTGAATATTTCAAATACTCACACTGTCATGGCACATCAATTAATCAACGCGAATCAGATCATATATAAACACATACAGATGCATATGAAACTCCACATTCGTTATTAATGTTATGACCATGTGCCTATCACATATATAAATACTAGCTTATTGGGCTCAGTCAGAAACATATATCACGGAGCATAGCGTGCCGAATCATATATTATGGAGCAAAGCTTTACGTGCAAGTGTTTGATACTAGTCACTCCGATCACAATGCCTTATCTGAGCATGCATTTTATGAAATGCATAAATTTAGAATTTACCATATATCATAATCATTTATAAAGCACAGTCAGAATTTCATAATCATCGGACCTAAGTCCGGCATTCAACTTTCGTTGAGAATTCACATTTCATACAAAATGATCAAACAAAGTAAACAAATTAGATCACTTCCAATAAAGTCCTAAATATTTACTCCTTGGACTTTAAGTCTGAAATTCAGAAACAAATCGCAACAATTCAATAATTGGCAAATCAAATCAAATCAATCCTAGGAAATTCATCTAGGTTAACTCACAGTACACTCCAAGAAGCTATTGCCTGGATGGTCCGGCAATGTCCAACTAGTGTTCGATGTGCTCTTTTATAACATACACAACACATTCACAAATATCACATTTTTGCACAAATGTACAAATATTCTTTTATGCACATCAATGTATAGAAAGTACACACAATGCATGTTCAATAACAATTTCGGGTATCTTATTGTAATTTTCATCATCAAATCGATTAGATATCAAAGCCCTCATTAATATCATTTGGTACTTATAATTTGGACCATAATAAAACAATGTGAAATCAATTACATAACTTAATTGGCCACTTCAGATTTTCCACCCACGTGATTTCAGGTCAACTTTGCATAATTAATCTGATAGGGTAAACGATAAAATTAGGCAAAACTCTCTTCTGGAAAGTTGTTATACAATGTCTTAAATTTCTAATGACTCTAAGATCATCCAATTTGATTCATATTTTATGATTTATTCTCACAACACCACAGACTGTGTATATTTGAACATTTGGCTAGTACATGATCATACCCTCTAATTGTACAACTCAAGTCTTTCAAATCAGATATCCAAAAATTACAACCTTTATACCAATTTAAATTTAAGAGAATAAGCTACAAGTTTGGTGAAGACACCTCAGTCTAAATCAGCCTAAATCAATACAGTTTATTCAATAACCATAGGACATGATTTCCGTCCCTGGTAATGCTGCAGCCTAAGCTAAGATGTAGTTTCATGCCAAATTTGAAAGTCTTAGAGATAGAATTGAAATTTGACTTCTTCACAACAGTTGTAGAAATATGTCTCTAGTTTAATATGAATAAAAAATCAACTCATTCAGAAATCTTGAGCTCAAGTTATAATCAGAATATGGAAACATGTTCACGAAAATTTCCAATTCATAACATTCCAGCAGACTTCCACACTTCTATTCTATTAACCACTTTCAAATCAATTCATATAACTCTAAATTTTTATGGAGAGAAAGGAAAACGTCTTAGGAATCCATTGGTCCCAGTTTCAAGTTATTGGAGCTCGGATCAAAAAGTTATAGGCAAAAGACTTAGGGCTGTTCAATTAAAAACTCTAGTTTTTAACCCACACAGATAAACCATCACCTTTTCTCTCTCTAGCACGCCAACTTCATTTTTTCACCAAACCCAGATCACCGAACTGCACTTCTCCTCTTCTTCTTTCTTTCTTTTTTTTTTTTGGGTTCCTTCCTACACATCACAGCTAATACATCTGCTACATAAACAACTTTGTTTTCTACTTCCATTACAATTAACCCTAACACAAATAATTCCAAAATTCCAAAATTCTATACATACATAACAAACATTGTACTATTCACGTTAGCATATTCCATTTTCTCCATCTTTCTTTTTTTTTCATCACAACAGCCCACGTTTTCTATCATTTTCCTCCTTAAAACACCACACCTCATTATACTCTATGTTTTCTTATACTTTAACTTCACATAAATCCATCCCTAACATTTCCCAAACATTAACGCATATATCATAGAAACAGAGCATGTTCATCAACTGTACTTTGCATTTTTTTTTCCTTCCATTTTCTCCAGACTATACACAACCCTTCTAACTTTTTAATCGTGCATTTCTAACTTCAAATCACTCTCTAAATAAGTCATAATCACATTTACACTTCAACAATCATAAATCTGAAATCCCACATATTCCCTCTGTCATTCTACTGCGTTTTCATACTTACTACACTTGTTTCATTTTTTTTAAACTTTCTACACTCTTTCTAAACATAGTTTAAAGATTCCACTAGCTCGAAATTTACCTCAACACTACCTTATGGCATATTTTTCCACAAATATGCAAAAACAACATATCATATTTTTACAAATCTTTCATTTAGTTCATTCAATAGCAAAACTACACTTCTCCAACCTCTCATACACATATTCATTTACACAGTGGAAACATCATTAAAATCACTTACTTGAGTCAGCAATTACTCCAGCATTGAAAGGGAAATCAACAACACAAAAGTATAATAAGTTGTTATTCAGTGATGAACAATACAAAGCTCTCTGCTGTATGCTTTCGATGAATACCAGAAGCTACAGTGATCTTTTCTTAATCCCAGCATAAACCACACGTAGACATAAGCTACGTGTAGTCTTGCATGCCTAACACTTGTCTCCATTGCAAGTCCTCTACTTGTCCACTAGATAAGCTACCATTTGTCTCATAACTATAGGTCCACATGTCACACATGATTTTATCCATTTGTCACTCTATAATTTGTCCATTTGTCAACTAATTTCTAATACAATTGTCACATTTCTAATTGTCCCTTATTTCAATATTTTTCCTAGTCTAAAATACCTCAAAATTTTTTGATAAAATTTTAAAATATCCAAAATGTCTCCAAAATGCGGAAAAAATTCTAATACACACCAAATTTAATTTTCAAGATAATTAATCCATAATTCACCAAAAATTATAAAATAATAACTATTATCACCAAATAAATTTTCAGCTCAAATAATTCACCAAATTTTCAAAATATCCAAAATATACCAAAATTGCCAAATCACAATTAATACACTCCAATTTAATCCACAATTTTTACTTAGAAATCAAATTTACCCGGAAATGCCAATGAATGCATGTACAATCATATGAATGTGTAAAATAAATGTGTATGTCACAATTAACTTATGCATGACATGCATTTTCCTAATTTCACAATATTTACTCATAAATTACTATTCTAGCCTTAACATGGGTAACGGGATGTTACAATTCTCCCCTCCTAACAAAAATTTCATCTCAAAATTATTATCTAATTGATCAAAAAAGGTAGGGGTACTAATTTCTCACATGATTCTTCATTTTTCCATGTGGCTACCTCATGAACTAGATGCCAGATGCGGTGCGATGGATGAATATATAAATCCTAGATTTGCCAATGCGTATGCTTCAAAATGAAAAATACTCAATATACCTGCTACCACATATGGAGAGTTCGGTGCTTCCTGTGTGGTGATAGCATAAACCCTGGCCTGAGATTGCGGATGGTTACTCCGCACCTCAGTCCTGACACTGGGCTTTGCTTACTGAGTTCTGCCTCTACCTCTGCCTCTCTGTGCAGACCTACCAGCTCTACTTTGCTAAACTGTAGTCTCAGTTATAGTTCCTCCTCTAACTCCAGACAGTGATCCTAACATCTCAGGACAATCTCTGATCAAATGTTTTAACGAGCCACAACGGAAACAAGCTCCAGTTTCCCCCCAACATTCACGACCATGCTTTTTACCACAGTGTTCACAATCAGGCAGCTATTGAGACTGGTTAGAGGACACTTGTCCACCACCTCTCCTAGTCTGAACAAATTCACCTCTTGAACAGGATTCGGATTGTCTCGATCTAGTCTGGAATTGAGACAATCTGTTCTAACGTTTCCTAAAACTTCTGTTAGAATCAATCTAAGATTCATCCTGCCTCTTACCTCTATCTTCCTGTCTACTCTTTCCTTGATTATCCTTCAACAACTGTTTAATTCTGATCGAGGATGCTCGAAGTTCCGTAAAACTACCAAAATTAGAAATAGCAAGCCTCGTTCTGATCTCCATATTCAAACCATCCTCAAATCGTCTACATTTGTCTTCTTCAGTTAGGATCAATGCAGTTGTATATCCTATTAGCTCATTGAATTTTATCTCATATTCTGCCACTGTGAGTCTGCCTTGCTTCAAATCTAAAAATTCTTTCATTTTCCTATCCATATAAATCTTTGACGTGTAGTTCTCTCAAAACACTCTCAGAAAATCCTCCCAGGTCAAATTACAAGGTCTGGTGGTACTACCAGGCATGGTCTTCCACCACTGGTATGCGGGACCTTGCAGTAGTGAGACTGCATAATCAAATCTCCCATCTGCTTCACAGTCCATTTGATCGAACACTCTTTCGGTTCTCTCTAACCATCCTTCTGCTTTAGCTAGGTCTATACTTCTATAGAAGTCTACAGCCCCTTGCTTCCTCAATTTATCATATCTTCTTTCTCGCCTCTCGGGAATTCTCGGAGAGATCTGAGCAAACTCAGGTACAGGAGACTCTAAATTGACTCCTACAGACTCCATGTCAGCTGACTCACCAATTGGATCTCCTATAGAAGGTGACCTACAACAAACAAAAGTTGTGATCACTATCGGAATATCTCACTAATTATCATATCTCAATTCATATTTGTCCTTAAAAATGTCAAACCATGCTCACCCAAACATTCGGGTACATAACCTATGATAATGATATGTTAGAGCAAAAACAAATCCAACTTACACATGGCATCAACTAACATCATTTAAAAGTCAGTAAATTTTAAAACCATTCATTGCATTCATTCACAAAGTTTACACTGTTTCGAATAGACAAATATTCACAAAAACCTCATACAGGTTCTAACAAAAATTGCAAAATAAAAGTTATAACTCTCTGACATCAGCTGATAGACCTTTGATCCATAACTTAGTCCAAAACATTCTTCTAATCTAAAATAAATACTAAGTCTCTTATCTCCTATCTAAAAAATCACGTTGTAATTTTTTTATGAGTTTTGCGAACTCAATGAGTGAACCATCATTGATGATTTCATCGGATTCACATACACAAATCACATATTTCACAATTATTCATACAGAACATGAATATTTCAAATACGCACACTGTCATGGCACATCATTTAATCAATGCAAATTAGATCATATATAAACACATACAGATGCATATGAAACTCCACATTCTTTATTAATATTATGGTCGTGTGCCTATCACATATATAAATACTAACCCATTGGGCTCAGTCAGAAACATATATCACGGAGCATAGATCTACGTGCAAGTGCTTGATACTGGTCACTTTGGTCACAACACCTTTATCTGAGCATGCATTTTATGAAATGCATTAATTTAGAATTTACCATATATCACAATCATTTATAAAGCACATACAGTCAAAATTTCATAATCATCGGACCTAAGTCCGGCATTCAACTTTCATTGAGAATTCACATTTCATATATAATGATCAAACAAATCAAAGAAATTAGAGAACTTTCAATACAGTCCCAAATATTTACTGCTCAGACTTTATGTCCAGAATTCACAAACAAATCGCAACAATTTAATAATTGGCAAATCAAATCATATCAATCCTAAGAAATTCATCTAGGTTGACTCACAGTACGCTCTAAGAAGCTATTGCCTGGATGGTACAATAATGTCCGACTAGCGTCTGATGTGCTCTTTTATAACATACACAACACATTCACAAATATCACATTTTTACACAAATGTACAAATATTCTTTTATGCACATCAATGCATAAAAAGTATGCACAATGCATGTTTAATGACAATTCTGGGTATCTTATTGTAATTTTCATCATCAAATCATTCAAATATCAAAGCGCTCATTAATTTCATTTGGTACTTATAATTTGGACCATAATAAAACAATGTGAAATCCATTACATAACTTAATTGGCCACTTCATATTTTCTACCCACATGATTTCGGGTCAACTTTGCATAATTAATCTGATAGGCTAAATGAAAAAATTAGGTAAAATTTCATTCTGGAAAGTTGTTCTCCAATGTCTTAAATTTCTAATGACTCTAAGATCATCCAATTTGATTTAGTATTTTATGATTTATGCTCACAACACCACAGACTATGCACATTTTAACATTTGGCTAGTACATGATCATATCCTCTAATTGTACAACTCATGTATTTCAGATCAGATATCCAAAAATTACAACCTTTATACCAATTTAAAGATAAGAGAGTAAGATACAAATTTGGTGCAGACACATCAGTCTAAATCAACCTACATCAATACAGTTTATTCAATAACCACAAGACATGATTTCTATCCCTGGTAATGCTATAGCATAAGATAAGATGTAGTTTCATGACAAATTTGAAATTCTTAGAGACAGAATTAAAATTCTAATTATTCATAAACGTTGTAGAAATATGTCTCTAGTTTAATATGAATTAAAAATCAACTCATTCAGAAATATACAGCTCAAGTTATAATCAGAATACCGAAACATATTCATGAAAATTTCCAGTTCATAACATTCTAGCAGACTTTCACACTTTCATTCTATCAATCACTTTCAAATCAATTCAGATAACTCTAAACTTTTATAGAGAGAAATAAAAATGTCTTAGGACTCCATTGGTTCCAGTTTCAAGTTATTTGGAGTTCAGATGAAAACGTTATAGGCAAAAGACTTAGGGTTGTTCAATGAAAAACTCTAGTTTTTAACCCACACAGATAAACCATCACCTTTTCTCTCTCTAGCACGCCAACTTCATTTTTTCACCAAACCCAGATCACCGAACTGCACTTCTCCTCTTCTTCTTTCTTTCTTTTTTTTTTTGGGTTCCTTCCTACACATCACAGCTAATACATCTGCTACATAAACCACTTTGTTTTCTACTTCTATTATAATTAACCCCAACACAAATAAATCCAAAAATCCAAAATTCTATGCATATATAACAAACATTGTACTGTTCACGTTAGCATATTCCATTTTCTGCATCTTTCTTTTTTTTCCATCACAACAGTCCATGTTTTCTATCATTTTCCTCTTTAAAACACCACACCTCATTATACTCTATGTTTTCTTATACTTTAACTTCACATAAATCCATCCCTAACATTTCCCAAACATTAACACATATATCACAGAAACAGAGCATGTTCATCAACTGCACTTTGCTTTTTTTTTCCTTCCATTTTCTCCAGACTAAACACAACCCTTCTAACTTTTTAATTCTGCATTTCTAACTTCAAATCACTCTCTAAATAAGTCAGAATCACATTTACACTTCAACAATCATAAATCCAAAATCCCATATATTCCGTCTCTCTCTCTCTACTGCGTTTTCATGCTTACTACACTTGTTTCTTTTCTTTTTTTTTTTACTTTCTACACTCTTTCTAAACACAGTTTAAAGATTCTACTAGCTCGAATTCACCTCAACACTACCTTATGGCATATTATTCCATAAACATGCAAAAACAGCATATCCATATTTTTACAAATCTTTCATTTAGTTCATTCAGTAGCGAAACTACACTTCTCCAACCTCTCATACACATATTCATTTACACAATGGAAACAAAATTAAAATCACTTACTTGAGTCAACAATTACTCCAGCACTGAAAGGGAAATCAACAACACAAAAGTATAATAAGTTGCTATTTGGTGATGGACAATACAAAGCTCTTTGCTATATGCTTTCGATGAATACCAGAAGCTACAGTGATCTTTTCTTAATCCCAGTATAAACCACGCGTAGACATAAGTTACATGTAGTCTTGCATGCCTAACACTTGTTTCCATTGCATGTCTTCCACTTGTCCACTAGATAAGCTACCATTTGTCTCATAGCTACAGGTCCACATGTCACACATGATTTTATCCATTTGTCACTCTATAATTTGTCCATTTGTCAACTAATTTCTAATACAATTGTCACATTTCTAATTGTCCCTTATTTCAATATTTTTCCTAGTCTAAAATACCTCAAAATTTTTTGATAAAATTTTAAAATATCCAAAATGTCTCCAAAATGCGGAAAAAATTCTAATACACACCAAATTTAATTTTCAAGATAATTAATCCATAATTCACCAAAAATTATAAAATAATAACTATTATCACCAAATAAATTTTCAGCTCAAATAATTCACCAAATTTTCAAAATATCCAAAATATACCAAAATTGCCAAATCACAATTAATACACTCCAATTTAATCCACAATTTTTACTTAGAAATCAAATTTACCCGGAAATGCCAATGAATGCATGTACAATCATATGAATGTGTAAAATAAATGTGTATGTCACAA
>JANSVA010000009.1:10513053-10536474 GCA_025504915.1 Erythroxylum reticulatum
AATGCGGAATAAATTCTAATACACACCAAATTTAATTTTCAAGATAATTAATCCATAATTCACCAAAAATTCTGAAATTATAACTATTATCACCAAATAAATTTTTAACTCAAATAATTCACCAAAATTTCAAAATATCTAAAATATACCAAAATTGCCAAATCACAATTAATACACTTCAATTTAATCCAAATTTCCATTTATAAATCAAATTTACTCGGAAATGTCAATGAATGCATGTACAATCATACGAATGTACAAAATAAATGTGTATGTCACAATTAACTTATGCATGACGTGCATTTTCCTAATTTCACAATACTTTCTCATAAATTACTATTCTATTCTTAACATGGGTAACGAGATGTTACAACAGCTCTCCGATCTTCCAACTTAGGAGGGCAGAAGTGCAGTGGGAGGAAGATGAAGGAGCCTGTATTGTGCCACAAGAGGGTAAAGTAGGAAAATCCTCTCTGACAAGAACTAACAATGTAGTTGGTTTGGTGGTCTACATGGTGCCTAAAAAGAGAGGATAGGTTTGACAAGTAACTACTTTTAAGATGTAGTTACCAAAATTAGAAAGCTGAGAGACAGGAAAACAATTATAAGAGTAAAAAGACCTCAATGCCCTTAGTAGAAGGCGACTACTGAAGATTGAGAAACTGAGAAGGTTTAGAGAGAAGGTGATTCAATGTTTAGTGGTAGGAGATGAACATAAATGAGTAGGGATAACAGACAATACGACAAGAATGAGGATAGATTGGTTGCTTGGATAGAGAGAATGCAGAGAACCTCTCTCCAATAGTTACTATTTGGCTGCTCCCCACAACTGCTTATTATAAACTATATCCTAAAAATTTTAATTAGACTGAAGAGACAATTATTACATATCTGGATTTTAGTTTAGAACATTAATCAACTTTAAGATGAATATGAATCATAATTCTTAAACAAAATAGTTTTATAAAGAAAGTAAAAGAAATAACATATATAAAGAGAACTTTGCATTTTTTAATTCTATTATCTTATAATAATATGAATATAAGATTATTAAATGACGATTATATGTTGATAAAAATTTAGAACATTTGTAGAAATATGTTTGGGCTGTTTTCTTATAACCCAAACCCAATCTTTATAATTTTTGGGCCAAATTTTTAAACCCAAATCTATTTCATAGACTGACTTTTTAAAATTGATACTCGTAAAATTTTTGTGCTTAACCTATGAGCTGGATTAATTTTGCAGGACTATTACGTGGCAGCAACAAATTTTAACCTCGCTGAATTTTCTCCTTACATTTATCATCCATTATTTTGTAAACTATTGGAATCTTATTCACTTAAAATTTTCAGTGCCTAACTATTGTGGATTTTAATATGATGGTGATTTCTCCAGCCGAATGAGAACACTTGTGGGTGGGTTGGAATCGGTTCCAAACACTCAAATCCCAGGATTCCATGTTGTAAAGCTTGTCTTCCAATCAAATCATCATAAATCATAGCAATCCGCTTGGCACGGACCAATTGTCAACTTGGATGTTAACTTCGTGCAAGTTCCTAGCATGAACATGAAACTCGACGGCGGCCCCATGGTGCATAGTCTCTACCGCGGATCAATTCACGTACATGACGCCAAAATTTAACCACCAGCCAGACCATATTTTCCTCTTTTTTGTCCCACTCCTTTTCTCTCTACTTTTTAGTACCACATGTATATTTGGTTGCTTTTCTTCTTTGTTAAGAAACTCTGAGGCTACGAAAGATCACTCCCGAATGATTTCCATTCCAATATTTTTTAAAAGACCAAATCACACGTAAAAGTCCTGAAATTGTAAAAATATAACATTGGCTAGTATCTACATTAGACAGACTAGACGCTGCTTCAAGCTTGTGATCCTTTGATTGGATCAACAGAAAAGAGAGATGTCCACCTGCTTTGATTTTCTGTTTCTGTTGGTACTGTGTGCATTCCTCTTTCCTGCATCTTTATCATGATATAGATAGATAGAAGACTTGCACATCAAGCCAAAGTAATCTAGAATGCCCAAATTGGAATGGCATCTTCTTTTTGCCCTCTCGTGCTTTCCTTTGGAAGTCAAATGGCATGTCGTCATGTGGAGAAACGATCCGCAAGGGGCCTTGGAATTTGAGTAACGATTGAATTGCAAACTCTTATTGTATCAGCATGCTGAATTGAAATTCAGAGTTAATTATTGTCTACGTTGTAAATAAAAAATATTATATAAATCACATCAGTTTATTTAATTAACTTGCCCCACCAACTAGTTGGCTTATCAATGTGGAATTGCTTCAAAGAGTGTAATTTCCTTGAATTAGTGGTGCGATATTAAATAATGTAAAAGAGGCATAAGTTTCTAGGAGTTATAGAGGACGGCTTGATCCTGATGAACGAGAATTTAATATCTAATCATAAGTCTTAGTAAGGCTAGAAAGCAATCTGATGATTAAGGAGATGGTACTCCAGACTTTTGAGATGGCAGGTAAGCTATCATTCCCATCATTGTCTATCACGAATAAAGCCACACTAGTACTTGAAATCATTAAAAGCACGACCTTTTAGATCGAATCTCTTCAAAGAATCGGTGAAAGTGAAGACGTCTAATTTGTTGAGATTTAGAGGACTTTGAAAAGGAAAAGAATTCTTTAAAGATATTACGATTTCTCGAATGAGTTTTAACTTTTTATTTCACTTCATGTTGTTGAAATAAAAATAGAAACAAGGAAGAGAATAAAAAGAGCTAAAGAGAAAAATAAGAGATTGACTTGGTCATTCTTAAAGGTCTTTCTACATATACAATATAAAGCTTACATCTTTTTATAAGATCTATGTATGTACATAGCAAAAACTCAAATTTATAAAAAAAATCTTACCCTAAATTAAAATTTATATATACTTAAATTAAACTAAGATGATACACAAGATTATGATATAGATAAGATTGGTTTATATCTAATAGGTTGATTGTAATTTAGCGGCAAAAATTATTTAAAGGCATTCTTCTTCTTATATATCTTTAGATGTATATCATAAAGTCTATAAAATAAATATAAACTGTAAATGAAATTACAATGAGATCTTAATTATCAAATTTACATTTCATTTATGTATTATCCTTAAATTATTCCTAGTTATTGCTCTATTCAGACTAGATATTTATAGAGCGTAAAAAGACTAGTATATGTTATGTTTTACTTTATGAAAGAAGTAGTCGAACTTATAGACTACAGTATAGAGATACTTGAACAAATATAATGATAGTTGTTAGAGAAAAAATTCACTGAACTAACCCCATATGAAATTTCCATTTAGAACATTGTTTGTATGTTTATAAAAATTTCCATTGTGATGATTGTATAAGTAATTGTTTGATTTGAGATCTCCAAAGTTCTCGTATAGAAATTGTTATATTTTGATACTATTTATGACCAATTATAGTCAAATAAAGCTCAATTAGTAGTCGTTGAATATAACATGAACTATATAGAGATAGTTAAGTGATCAATATAGGATTCATCATCCTAAAGTGTTATGGAATTCTTAATGTGTTATTGGAGTTACAGTTTTATGAAAATTCAATAGTTGCTTAAGTAATTTGGGTTTTTAGAAACCTATACATTAGTTATATCATATATTATCAAGGTCTTTATAGATCTCTTATTCAGGTTTTGCTTCTCGCACAAAAGATGTTGCTTAGAATTTTGTGATTATGTAAGGCTTGAATGAAACAGATGATGGATCTAGGATGTGTGCTCCTAAGAAATGTAACATCGGAGGAGAAAATGTTGGCTTTTATGCTCCTGGTTCTGTTGCTCCTCCATCTTGTTGTAGCATGAGATGACACTAAAATAGTTGGTGGTAGCTTTAGAGATGACAGTGGCTAAAAGTTGTGACAATAGAGGAGCTGCCAATGATGAGTTGCTAGATACAGATGCAGATGATGAAGCTCTTCTACTATATATGATACTTGATCCCACCTCAATTTACCAAGAAATAAAATCTAACAAATTAAATAAATTATGATTATGGCTATATTGAATCATATTCTTAACTTCTTTCCAAACAAATAAAAAAAAAGTGTAATAGTCTTCCTATTTGTAAAAAGATAATGTAAATTGATTAATAGTATAACATGCATGTCAATTACTAATAGGGTAAGTGAAACATATAAAAATATGTCCAAAAGCCAAAGCACAATAAAAAGCATATTATATCGAAAGTGTCCAAGCATTACACAAGATTATGATAAGTGTCACGATATCATAATCTCAAAAGTTGCATTAATATCTATTCTTAAGAATGAGGTCACTTTTTATCTACCAACTTATCTCACTAAAATGTTATTTTCTCTAATTAGCTCTCACTAACTTGATCATTAGAGACTAAAATATTTTGTTAAGCCCCAAATCAAGTCTAAAGAATTTAGATACTTAAGAAGTTTATTCATCATTTTGAGTCCACATAGGTTGATTCTTTGATCTTGAAAAAACCCACATCTTAATCTTAAGCAACTAATACAGCATATCTAGCTCCAAATCAACCTACAAAGACAGGAATTCCAGAACTTGCAATATCTCCTTTCTTTGTGGAATGTCTAGTTACCTCTTTTATCTTTAGACATTGTAATGGTTGTTAGTCACTATGCTTTAATTACCTTACCTTTGTATTGAAACATTATTTGTCTGCCTTTTAAGGCTTAATACAATTCTTGTTCTTCGAAAACAAAGTGATTAATTTCTACACTAGAGTTTTAATGCATGCACTAAAAATTAAAATTTTGCTTTTGAAAATTTATTTAGTAGCACTAGTAAAAGTCGATCCTACAGAGAGTACTTAGGCTTTTTTTAACCTTATTGAACATAAATAAAAAGAGGAATTGATTGTGGTGAGGACAATATAAAAATCTAACTATAAATTAAAGTTTAAATATATAGACTGTAATTGAAAACAAACCTTGGTCAAGTCTATGTCCACATTGGAATTATATATTGATCATTGATACAATTAAAAGTTAATTTATAGTTTGAATATTCACCATTAAAAATTTTTTCGTTTTCTTGTTAATCAAGTTAATTAGAGATGAGCATAATTTAATTAAACTTCATTACTAAACATCCTAATTCACACATTTAAAGATTTAATTTAGTAGCAACCATAAAAATTAGAAAGTTCTATTAAAAAGAGTAATATTAGCACGTTTCGTTGTGTTCAATTCAGTCAATTTTTTCTTTTAGGATCTAAAAATTTCTAACAAAATAATTAATAAAATCCTAGTCACTTTATAAATCTCAAGGGTTAAATAATTTCGAATTTAATATCTAATCTATTGTATATTATAACAAACAATAAAGTAGTAAGCCTTCTAACAATTAAATTGCATAATCTTAAAAGATAAACATATAAGAATATTGAACATGTAAAATAAAAATTAAATAATAAAAATAAATCAGATCTCACAATTGAATTCATTCTAAGTTATAAATTTCAATCAATCAAGGTTAGCAAGTTAGCATGTATGTCCATATTTTAAGAAAGAAAGAGAGTAGAAAATAGAAGACTATCTATTTAAAAACATAGTGAAATCTAATAATAAAAGGAATTGAAAATTTAAACTATACACCAATGCTTTCAAGCTCATTAAGTAGGTGGCATGTTCAATTTTTGTACTAAACACACTCTAGGACATGGTCTGCAAGTATCATATTATATCTCCACTATCATTCGTATGAAGAGGACATAAAGTCTAACATGCTTGCTTTTTGGACTATGTATCATATTGTATCTCTTTGTCATATCACATAGGCTCTAAAGAAGGCAATAGGTTGGGCAATGTTTAGGCCCCTTTTTCCTAAGACAAGCATAAATATTAGTAATAGAACTTAGACATAAGGCTTGACCCTAAGCTTGATTAGGCTTTAGGTGGCCTAAATCTTAATCTAGCTCTAACGACTTGAAGCTCGATTGGGCTCGGGCTTAGCCACTTGTTATTTTAAATTTACTTTAATAAATAAAAATTAAATAATTTTTAATAAAATATTTCATCCAATTTCAAAATTTGAAACTACGAATAATATATAGCATGAATATTACTTATTTTTAAATAATTTATAAATAATATGAATACTTTCACTAATTATTTTAGATATATTAATGAACTTCTCTAAATAGATTTCAAATATAAAATAAAATTGAAATGTATCAATTAGTAAATGTGTTTTTTAATAGTAAGTAATGAATTGATTCAAAAGGTGGAAATTACAAAGTGTGTGGAGTTACATCTCCTAAGAATGGAGCTCAAACTAATGAAGAAAGTACATGGATAGATACATCTGACAACATCTTATCCTAGATGTTCAATTGCATTTTAATAGCATTAGACATTAGTAGATGGTTTGTATTAATCATGCTAGTCATCCTTAGTTTAAGCCATAATTGGCTCTAACTATATTCTTTGAGCTTTTCATCCTTACCACAAATTTTGGTATATCTCATTCTCCAAATATAGCAAAACCAATTTTGAAGAACCTCTTATCTTCTTTATTAGCCCATCTCAGTTTACTAACTTAAGCCAATGTATTAATCCAACTAAGATCCCTTTCTTGTAATCCAAAGATATTGAGAAAAGCACTCCATATTTTTATGGTGTGAAGACATATGAAGAATTTATGGTCTAAGGTTTCAACTTCCCTAGTTCATAGAGGCAATTTATATTTGGAATTTATAACTTAATAGTATCTCTAGTTACTAATTTTTGTAGAGTAGCTAACCATAAGATGAAAGAGTGAGCTGGAGCCATACTTGATCCCTATATCAATCTGTAGAATGGAAACTTGATCATAGGTCTAAGTAGCAATTCATTGTATGATCTCATTCTCTTATGTGAGACTTGTGGAGCTCCCATTTGATCTCATTCTCTTATGTTTGGTTTGGGAGATATGAAGGTCGTTGCTCAACAATAGAACTAACTCCTCTACATATATGGAATTTGATAAGTGTAAATTGCATCGTATTTTAAGGCATAGTTTGATATGTGTTTAACAGTTAATTTGATCACTTGGTATGTAGATTAAAATTGTGTTAGTTTGTGATCTAATTGTGTTTTAAGTATTTTATGGGTCAGTAGAAGTCTTTGAGCTTAAATATTATATTTTTTAGGTACCTTGATGAGTTTGCTAGTGCTTCAGGGTCAATATCGAAGAGCGGAGGAGTTTCGAAGGGAATCTGGGTCACAAAATATGCCCATGATTGTGGCAAGTAGGCCACGATAGTGATAGAAGCTCCAGGTTTGGCCCACGATTGTGTCCTGCATGCCACGATCGTGACATAAGGCTCGAATGTGAGCCATGATCGTGGCCTATAGGGTCACGATCGTGGCCTGCGTCGGCCAGACACACAGACGCTCATGAATTTCATATTTTGAGGGAATGTTTGAACCTTTCGGACCCTGAAAAAAACCTACGGTTATCCAAAACATAAAACAATATAAATAAAATGAACATAAAGAGACATAGAAAAGAGAGCATCCAGGTAGCCACTGTTGAAACCTTAAAGTGAGAATATTGAGAGAGAGAAAGAAGAAAAAGGAAGAGGAAGGGGAAGACGAAGCTAACTCAACGTGCTTCCTGGATCAGAAGGTTTTCCGAATTCATTGCCTTCCATCATCTATTCCAAGTTGTATTTCCTTTTGGTTTCAATTTTATTTATGTATAGAATTGAGATGGATAGTATGATGCTAGGATTTGGAATATTGATGATGTTCTAAACTCTCCTTCAGGATTTTATTTTGATTTAAAGATATTCTAGTCGATTGTGTTTTTTGGATTAATTTCATGATTTAATTACGTTCTTGCATAATTCAGTAATAAACTGAGAGGGTATACTGAATGAAATACGATTAAATCAGATTAATGAGAGTTAGGTGATTTAATAGAAACTGTGATAAATCATATTGGTAATTGTACAGACAGAGATCTCGTCTAATGATCCAATAGTTTATTAGAGTGCTTCATATCTAATAAGGTTTTGGATAATTTATGAATTGAAAGATTGTAAATTCCATAATCTGATTAGGGTTTAATGGTTATAACTCGGGAGAGAGTAATCAGCCCTAGGACAATTTAGAACCGACACTCCATTAACACATAATCGGCTAGGTTAGTATTGATGATAAGTAAAATCCCCTTTCTCATAAATTGGTAAATTCCTTAGGTTGATTTCCATTGTGCGTGCTTATTTCCCAATTGTTAATTCCTTCATGTTTAATTTTCGATTTAAGTGGTTGAATTCAATTCTCGTGATTACTTTCCATTGTATTGTTTATTTTGAGTTTATATCTTTTCAGCCTTAGATTTTAGGATTATATTAGTCCCCCTCCTTGTAGGATCGACACCTCTTATATTACAGTCGTAACCCGTGCGCTTACGATATTTGAGGCCTTATAAATTTTAAAGCTTGAATGACACAATCAAGTTTTTGACATCGTTGATGGGGAGGCGAAGACTAGTTTAGTTCTCTTAGTCTAAGACGTTTTAGTTATTTTAAGTTTTTTTGTCCTTCCCATTCTTTCCGTGTGTGTTCATGCTCTTACATGAACACAAGAGTTACAAGGAGTTTGAGTCACATAGATGAAACTGTAGAGCTTGACATCACTCATTTAAAACGTTCAATTAGAAGAGCTTGGCGTGAAGAAGAAGAAGAAACTACAAAAGGAACAATGGCCGAGGAGTTTCAGGATGAGTTGGATCAAGGAGCGAACTAAGGGCATTAACTGAGAACCCTTATGGACTTTATGAGACTGGGTTTCAATGCAGCCAATCAAGGTGTAGCTAGGCTACCCGCGCAAGCAGCTTCCTTTGAAATCAAACCAGCTCTCCTAAATATGCTTCAACAAAATGTGCAATTTTATGGATTAACGAATGAAGACCCAAATGCACATATTGTCAATTTCCTTGAAATCTGTGATACCTGCCATTATCATCAGATGTCGGAGGATGCTGTAAGAATTGGACTCTTCCTTTTTACCTTAAGGGATAGAGCAAAGGTTTGGTACTAGTCCCTCAACCCAAATAATGTCACCACTTGGGACCAATTAGTTCATGCTTTCTTAGATAAGTACTTCCCCCCAAGAATACGAAGATTGTCAAAGAGATGACAACTTTCAGTAAGGTGAGGGGGAATCAATTTATGAAGCATGGGAACGATACAAAGACTTGCAAAGAAAATGTCCACACTATAACCTACCTAAAGAATTTCTTTTGTAAACATTCTATAACGAAGTAACCCCATATACGAGAGGCACAATTAATGCGACTTCAAGAGGATCACTTATGAGGAAGATGGTAGATGAAGCGGAAGAGCCGTTAGAAGAAATGGAGAGTAATAATTGTTTATGAACGAACCAGTGGAGTATCCAACCCACAAATCTCTATAAGTAAAAAGGAGTGGTAGCTATCGATCAAATGACATAAATGCAGGCTAAAATTGATAATTTAACTCGACAGGTAAACAACATGAAGGCTTCATCCTCAAATACAGTAAAAGATGTTCAACTTAAGTTTAAGCTCTGTGGGCAGATGGATCATGATACAGTCGATTGCTTCTTGATGAAGGATAATGGATCAGAGCAAGTAAACTACATGGGAACCCAATACGGTCGAGGAGGGGGATACAATTCTTACTCCAACACATACAACCCTGGGAGGAAAAATCACCCAAACTTCTCTTGGTCAAACAGCATTGAAGGACAGTTCATACCTCAAGGATCACCAGGGTTCTAGTAAGACAAACTGAGTTCGATGGAATCTAAACTAGACAAAATCATAGACAAGCTTGGAACACTAGACGAAGAGTTTAGAAGGCAGATTCGAACAACTAACAAAGAATCATGCCTCTTCTATCCACAATCCAGAGGTACAAGTAAACCAATTGTCAAACGCCTTCTCTATGTGAAATGTGGGAATTCTTCCTAGCACTTCAGGAATAAAACTAATGGAGCAATTAAAGGCTATTACACTTCAAAGTGCAAAGGAACTTAAACCACCTATAAAGACAATAGAGGAGCCCTTTGCTCCTGTTGAGAAAGATCAAGAAAGGAGAAAGAAGTGAATATGAGTGAATACCCTCCTTATGTCGCCCCTCCACTATATCAACTCAAGATTCCCTTTCCTCAACGATTACAAAAGAAGAAGCTGGATGTGCAATTTGCAAAATTCATTGAGAAATTAAAGATGTTATAGATAAATCTCTCATTTGTAGAGGCTTTGGAACACATGCCTAAGTATGCAAAAAATTTTAAGGGCATATTATCAAAGAAACGTACTTGGGAAGATAACCAGACGATAGCTCTAACTGGCACCTGCAGTTCCATAATCACCAGCCAGATGCCATTTAAATTGAAGGATCCAGGGAGTTTCACAATATCGTGTATGGTTGGTGAATTTGAATTCACAAAGTACTTGTGCGACTTAAGAGCAAGTATTAATCTTATGCCTTTATCGATATTATCAATTAAGAAAATTTTAACTTTATATCATCAATCAACTTTCTGCTTAAACAAATTAAATATATAAACAAATAAATTTATTAAGCACAGATAATTCTCAACTGTTAAAATTATGCATTTTTCATAAGATCATCAAATAAAATTTAATGTCAGGATTTTTTTTTAAATTTCTTACTTTCAATTACCGACGGAATAGACAAGACCGTCGCAAAAAATGCTATATTTACTTACAGAATACCATAAACCGTCAGTAAATTGTTTATGGTATTTACCGACTGTCTTCTTCTGTTGGTAATATTGAAACCTTTGTGATTATCTTAACAACGGTTTATTGACGGTTACATTTATCTGTCGGTATAGTTTACCGACGGAAGATCACATAAAATTTTCATCGTTAAAATTACCTACGACCGTATTAATGACACCTTTATCTGTCGGTAATTATTATTAGGGACGAAATTCTCCTGTTTACCGTCGGTAAATTCGGTCGATAAATCCCATATTTCTTGTAGTGTCATCAGCAATTTCCCTCTCCAATCTTTACTAGTAGTCGCTAGTGATCAGACTCCAAATGTAATTGTTTGCACAAGGCATTATCAATATCCCCACTACTAGTAACTACTAATAATTGTGACAATATGTCAGTCATGGATATTCACATAACAAATATTGTTCTCTTCGCTAAAAGTATATAAAATTTGTATATGGTTTACTCTCTTTTAGATTTATTGTGTTTTTAAAACTAACTCCATAATACACATAAACAAATAACCATGAGCGAAAAAAGAACGATGGGGATTCAAATGGTGCCTTCAATTAGTATAGTGGTTTTGGGTGAAGTTTCGTCAAATTAGTGTTTAGTTTAGACTCCTTTTCATAAATAGAGACCCATTAGAATTAGAAACAAAAACAAAATAGAACACAGAAGAAAGAACAAAGAACTTATAATGGTACTCACTTTTGTTTCTCAAATAGAGCAAAAAGAGACAAAGCATAATAATCTAACATTTGAACATAATCTTGAGATTAGGATTCAAATAGTTTTTTGTAAAGTTCTAAAGAATACAATAAACCCAGTGTATAGTTTTATTGGTAAAGACATAGACCTTCCCAATAGTTTAACAAATCTTAGAAAATTTTCTCATATTTATAAAATCATTGAACAAACTCCTTCTACTATTCTATTTTCTAGAAAAATCACTTTTCTTATACTTGTGTCAAAAATAATGACAAAATGCATAGAGTATGAACATCAAACATGGACTAATCAAATACCACTAATATAATAAGTCAATTCAACTCTTAAACCTGATTTGAACTAATTAAATTTAAGCTAAATTAATAATTTAATATAGTTATTAGTTTGAATCAAATTTAATTAGTTTGATTTAAGTTTAAGAGTTGAGTTGAATCATTACGTAAATAGCATTTGATTGGTATAAGTATGATGTTTATGATGCGTGTATTTCGTTGTTATTTATTAACCAAAGTCTAAGTGAAGGTTTTTTTTTTAAATTGAAGACTAAAAAGAGTTTTTTTTTCAAGAATTCTAAAATTAAGAGATTTTTCTAAAAGTTTTTAAACTATTGTATAGGTTTATGTCCTTTATTATAATTTTAATCATTCAAAGAACAATAAATTCTTAAAACAGGACTTACAAAAAAATGTATATATAATTGTTCTTGAATTGAGGATTTTATGTTACCAAAGATAACTGATAAATTTTCAAAAGAAAAGGATAATCAAGTATGTTTAACATTAAATTAATCGATAAAACTTGTAATTATTATAATGCAAATAAAATTATACTCTAATATTAATGTTGAATTCAAAGACAAATAATATGATAGAATTCAAATATACTTGTAATACTTATAATTAATAAAAGGGTTAATTTGTTAGAACCCCTTTTTGGATTTGATAAACTAATTAGTTCATCATTTTTTTAAAACTATCAATTTAATTAAGAGGTACATAAGTACAATTTAATTAGGAACTAAAGAGATTTGTTCAAACATTAACCAAAATCGAAGCATCTAAACTTGCTGCAACTAAACGTGCTGCCACTCCGGAGCTACAAAACAAAAGGGTAAGAAAGGTTAAAAAAAGAGAATGGGTAAATCATAGGTCCGCGTGGCAGCTTTCCACCGGATAACTGTAGAAAGCACCGAGCTGCATGTGTGGAGGCAGCAACAACATTCTCTTTTAAACTAACCATCATGAGTCCAGTCCAACTACAAGATCTTCCAAACTCATTGGAGAATAAACATCACTTTTAAGAGAGGGAAGGGTGAAGCAACAACAAGAGCTTCTAGAGAGAGAAAGAGAGGACAAATTGTACTTTTCATTGAAAAAAGGAACATCTAATATTAATCAGTCCATCTATCCTTCCATCAGAGAACAAGAAACAGTTTTAACGTTGCCTCTTTCTATTGAGTTGAGTGTTTGCTGCTGGCTTTCTTTTGCTTGTTCAATTTATTTACACTGACGGGTAAGTAAAGCCCCCCAAATCCCACAACTTTCTATTGCTTTTTATTTGTATGTAGGATTGGTGCACTCTTTAACTAACCCACCTTGGCCTTTGGAATCATTCTGTGTGTGTGAGAGAGAGAGAGAAAGAGGGAGAGATAAGGGGGGCTGTGCTTTAATAATTTTGGTCTAGTGGCTGGCTGTTCTTCTTCTTTATTTCCTTCTCAAAAGCAAGAAGAATATGTGATGGGCTTTCATAAGATGAAGTGAACATCTGTTGCGGGTTTTGCTTACCCTTTGACTTCTATTTTATCAGCATCATCTATGGGCAATGCTAGTGGGAAGAGTGATGGTGATGGGACCTCTGAAATGAAAGATGAAGAGGGTTATGAGCAGGAGTATATGGGGTTAATAGGGCTTGGTTGTGATGAGAATGTTGGATATACACAGGGATCATATGCAGAGGCAGAGTCTGTGCTTGCCTCCCCTCGACTTAACCAAAGATTATACCAAAACCCTCGTCTCATCTTTAGTCCGCAGGTTCCATAATTCTTTCCCCCTTTTTTTGGAACAGATTTACTTTTTTTTCCTCATGAAATGAAAGTAGCTAAGCAAGTCGAGAAAAACAAGTTCCTAAACTCTTATGTGTGTGTGTGCGCGAGCGCTTGCTGGTACGCGTTTGGATTTGGGATTCAGGGAGCTGATGGAAGTTTGAAATGCCATTCTTCAATGAATGTTCTTCACTCTTGCTTTTCTTATGTTTGTGTTTTAGACAGGTTCCTCCATTCAAGTTGATTGTTTTGGTTAACAGAAAACTTGTACATCCAAAATTGTGGTGCTAAATCTATCTTTGCACGTATTTATTTTGGTCTGATATTTAAAAGGGTCTTTCCAGTATAACGTCCTGAATCTTTTCCCCAATTCCTATGAATATCGCCCGGTTATGAGTGTAGCTCACTGAACTCTGCATGTGAGATGACAGTCCTTTGGCATTCAGATCGATGCTTGCAATTTGTAGAAGATATTTGTTAATTAATAAGAGAAATAGAGGTGCTTATAAACAAAAGGGTTTCTGTGTTCTCGACCGAATTTGGCATGGAGAAGTACAAATTTTAAAAGTTTCCGTTTCTTTCGAGTATACGTGACTGATCTGTATTACCATTTCCAGGTCACCATGGTTTCTTCTACGAGACCAAGTGAACTGATGCAAGTGCACAACTATGCTTTCTCACATTCTACAACAGATATCATGGATTTCTTTGGCGAGAGACCAATACCTGTATTGATTACATGGAGCTATGGGGGCAGTGAAGTTGCTGTCACTGGATCATGGGACAACTGGAAGAGAAGGTAATGCAATTCATTGTTCACCTATTCCTTTTTGTTCCGAGAGATAGCACTTCTTCCTATTCGCAGCCTAAAACATGTAAGACTTAAAATTCTTCCAATCAGGGAACAATTGCAGAGCTCAGGTAAAGATTTGGTTCTCATCAAGATGCTCCCTTCTGGAGTTTACCATTATGGCTTCATTGTGGATGAACACTTGAGATATGCTCCGGAATTGCCATGGGAATGTGATAATGCGGGGACAGCTTACAACATTTTGGATGTGCAGGTACTGTCTTCATCTCGTTTTATGCTACTAGATATACTGATTTCATTACGTATGTTCAGTTGCAAGCTGAAAGCTAGAATAAGAAATTTGAATTCTAGCTTCATTGTGTCCAGCCTGTTGACTTCCAAGTAAACTAAACTAAGGAAAAAAAAAAAAAATTAAGGTAAACATTTTCCACGTTCCAAAATTTTTGTTGCAAATTAAATTGTATTAATGGTATCTTTTAAAATAATGCTGCAGGTAATTTATTAGAATTTTTTATATGGGTAGAGTGTAGGTCCATTAACAAGAATTGAACTTGGGTCAACTATTGCCAAAATAACTAGAACTAGTCATTATAATTAACCCTTACCACTTATAAACTCTTTAACATTTTCATGTTTAGTCAATATGAGATACTCTAACACCCCCTTAAGTACAACCGGGACTGAATATTCAGTTATCACTTGAAATAATTGCAGCGATAACCAGATCGAGCCACTAGGACTAGACATCTAGATGGACAACTAGAAAATTAAGAATCCGGATCAAACCTGCTATGATACCATATTAGAATTTTTAATATAGATAGAGTATAAAGTTCATTAACAAAAATTGAGCTTAGATCATCCATTGTCAAAATAATTAAAACTAGTCATTTAAATAATTAACCCTTATTACTTATAAATTCTTTAACGTTATACTCCAACATACTTGATTCTATGCGAACTGGACTTCATTAACTATCCGGTTTAGTTGGTTTTTAGTTGGCAAACTGGATAATTATTCTACTTGCGCAAAAAAACTACTTGTTATTCCAACTCATTTGGTTCTTAAAAACCCAAGGAAAGCCTATATAATCAAATGCACATGCTTACAAATCCTGATAGATGCACAGTTTTCTTTTAATTTAAGTTGTAGATCGAGTGTTGTAATTGCAGTAAGTTTAAGTTTTCCTCAAAAAAGAAAATACTTCCAACGGTCTCCTGGTTATAGGAAAAACAAAGCTAAGGATTGTCTCCCAACTTTAATGCTAATCATTGATGAGTTTCCACTTCTTCATACTTGTTCGAAAACATCATACTACTAATCTAATCTTTTCTGACTTTGCGTTTCAGCCAAATTTCCAACATGTACTCATTACATTTGTTTAATCGATTTGTTAATTACCAAATATGTTGTACTGCACAGGAACATGTTCCAGAACTTCAAGATAGCCTCGCTGAGTTTCAGCCTCCTTCTTCCCCATTATCAAGCTACAACAATGAACCCTTAACGGACGATGATTTTAGTAAACCTCCTCCTGACATGCCTCCACAACTTCAGTTAATATCTCCTAAACTTCAGTTAACAATGCCCCACGAATTGCCAGCAACGCCTCGTCATGAAACGCTTAATCATCTATACATTCACAAAACAGACGACTCAAACAGAAGTAGTTCGAGCTCCGATCTTTCACCTGTTGCTCTTGCGTCAACTTACAGGTTTCTCCAGAAGTATGTGACAGTAGTACTATACAAGCCCAAAGTGGAGTGAAAAGGTAATAGAAATATCTAGTAATCTAGCTACATACATGTTTGTTAAATGATTTGATATGACAATGTGAAGATCAAGCTCACGGAATATTTAAAGTGCAGAATATTAAAGAAATAGCACAAGGATCAAAAAGAGTTGAATTCTTTGACCGATTCCACAGCGTTGTTCAATTGCTATTCATTTTGGACATTCCGTTTATGATCTCTGCGAGCTTATGTTCTTAATATATTTCATACATGATATTGAAATTGAAGACATATTGAGGTTGTTGATGAGACTTGTTTTCGGGCTGTAAACATGGTCTTGTTCTGGATATCCACTTCTGGTAGGCTTTGTTGTTACTTTGGCATCTCCAAGCTATGACAGGATTCATCATCTTAGCAATGCCAACAACTTGCTTAATCTGAACATCCTATATGTTCCTACCATATTAAAATTATGCTCATCTACCACTGGTTGCTTTGAGAGATAAAGATAGCTCAATCACAAGAGAAGCTGCCAGTGTTTGTCAGAACGCAGAATTGAAGGCTTTTGGCAATATTTTCACTGAATTGCAGTATTCAAAATCATAAAGTTCAAATTAAGAAATAGGTGTAAAATATAAGGATGGGATAAGTTTGGATTGTAACATACTAAACATGAAATAATGTGTTGCACCACTATCATCGGACAGGAACCTTAATCCATCCATTGGCAAAAGCAATGGCTAAGATTACAAAAGGTGTTGACATGCCAAAAATAATGATGTAAGGAATGGGTGTCTTCATGGGATTCTCTCCTTCTCTTTCTCCAGCTGTTTGCCAATACCTGGATTATAGCAGCACCCTCTATGTTATTCACTGATTTGCAGGAAATAATGATGGAACCAAATGTTCTTGTGCTTGTACTAGGGTCATGGAACAGGAATCAAATTACTTATTGTAATTCCAATTCTAGTTTTGATGATATTTAAAGAGATTGCATTTACAATCTTAAATTTGGAAGAACAAATTAACCATTCCAAAGAACGATTTTCACCTGTATTGTAATTGAATCGATTTAGACTTGTAGATCAGTTTTTTGGTTTACATAAGCAAGTAATATGGCAACTTGGTAAAAATAAGTGATACTCCTTTGAATCAATAGACCAGTGAAATTAAATTAGGATGCCCAATTCTAATTGAATCAAATGCAAGGTAGAGGAAATTGCATAAATTACGTGAATAGACAAAGTCAAGAACTAATATAACCCATAGGCTTACTGTTCTGGTTCTTCTTCTTTAGTTATAAATTTCCTTTTTCCCTTGGGCTTGACTTCTCCATTCCCTCTCCCTAAAACCACCAAAAACCGTCTTCTTTCAGCTAACAATCATCTCATGGTCATTACGAATAAACAAGCACTGAACTTAATAGCCATATTTAACCATCATGGAGAAAGACAAAAAGCATATACAATAAGCTCACCCAAGTTTGCATGGATTTTGAATAGATGAATCCTCTTCTTTGATTTACAGACATAGCGAGTTAAGGGAGACAAGGACGATGATGATGATTTGGGTAGAATCGAAATGTGGCCAATGAGTGAAGAAGAGAGAGTTGCACTGGTTGCCATTTCAGAAGTTGTGAGCTCTTATTACATATTTCTTGAAGATCAACAAATATATTCAGTCTCATCTCCTCAGTACACGGATGAAGCAGTGTCAGCAACATTTCCAGTTCCAACTTCCAAACACTAACCTTATCCTCTTGAAGCCCGCGTCTGTCTGTCGCACACGTGGTTTAAATTTATCCCCTCAAAGCGTTAATCATATGACATCCATCAAAAATTCCCACATAAATTTTAAAAATAAAATATATATTTAATATACTAATATTTATTAATATATATAATTTATGACTAATAAATTTAATAATTGAAATTAAAATTAAATCTAACAGAGAAATTAATATAATTAAATAAATTAAAAATTAGTCATCTATGAAATTAATTTTATTGTGACACATCATATTTTAATTTTTAATTTATTTTAAGTAAGATATTCGACGACTATTAATAGATATTCTTAATTTATTTGTCAAGAAAAATGCATTTTTTAATAAATTACTGTTTCAAGTTCACTTTAATCAAGATCAAGTGATGATTCTTATTTTTTGGTCAAAAATTCAATATGAATATAATTAATATAATTAGATTATATGTTCTCTTCTTATTGAGTAAACTGAACAAATGACAGAGAAATCATAAATTAATACTAAAAAATATTTTCTTTAAAGATAAATTTCAATTAATAAAAATATATTTTTTCATCTTCTTATTATTAATAACATAAACAAAATCATTATGTCTTTGATGTTTCAAGCAATTTGATTTCATCATATAAATTTAATAAAAAACGAACAATTCAATTATGTTCACAACCTGATATAATAGTTGTCTGATTGAATAATCAAATAGTAAGTTTTGTCAATGTTGGAGAACTTTTATGAAATATTTTTTACCACTAATTTGTATTTTAAATTAATAGTTACAAAAATAAAAATTATGTTATTAACAAGTAAAGGATGGAATAAAAAAGTATGAATACTTATTAGGCTATATTTTTTTTTCATAAAAAGTTCTCTCTTTATAGATGATATATCAATGCTCCCTAAACCTTTACGATACAATTTAATTAATTTATTGCCTTTGGTTACTTTTCATTAGAGAAAATATATTTGCATTCGATAATATAAAAATACCCATAATATCAGTATCTTTATATGCATCTCTACTATGTAAGCAACAAGGATTAAAAAAAAGCAACAAGGATTAAAAAAAAGGTTGTTAAGTGGATCTTTTGATTAATATGCTTATTTACAATCAAGAATGTTTGTGTAAGTCTTGTATGATTTTTCCTATACATTAAAATGATTCATAATTGTTTTGTGAGCTTTATAAATAACATCATATATATACTCTAAAGATCTCTTCTTATATGAGCCAACAATCCTTGATGACCTTATAAATGGAGTCACAATCCTAATAACAATCAAGCAAGCAATCCCAAAATTTATTATCTAGAATAATAGTATTAGTCCCTAATAACACCCAGGAGGAGTGATAGGTATAAAGTATACTATGTTTTGATAGATGTTTAAGTGTGCTTTTGAGTGTTTATTAGATGATTATCATGTGTATAGGCCGAGAATTATGTTATTATTAATGTTTGTATGCATTGTACGTATTTGTTTGGTTTAAAGCAATAATTGGATCTTAAATTTATGTTTCATGAAGTGTTTAATATGTTTGTGAGTGTTGGGAATCAGAAAATCGAAGAACAAGGAAGATTTGAAGCAAATTAGGGATACATGGCCGTGTCTCTGACCTTATATGTCTCTTGCCCGTGCAAAATCCCAACTATTAGACATTTTATAAGATTTTTTAAATTACATGAGAGATATATATCTTTTATCATTATTATGTGCTATGTTTAAATTTATTATCATACTGGTTAATGTGTGTTAAATGCACCAGAAAATAAAACATAACTCTATACGACTAAATTTATAGCAATGGTGAGTAGGGATCATATCCACAAGAAATGTATGTGTAGCTTTTGTAATGAAAAGAATTGATAGTTAAGAAATAAGGTGAAATTGAATTAAAGAAAGAAAATTAAATAAAACAATTGAAGATTGATAAAATTGATGAATGAGTTTAGAATCCAATTCTTGGTTCAATCTCATCCTACACACAAATAAACATATTTCATTGTCTTATTGTTTTCACAACTCTCTTATAAACTATTAATCATAGGTTAACAATAAGCTCTGTTAACCCTATTTTTCCTTTGGGTCTCGTTTAATCAAAATAACCCCTTTAACTAAACCTAACTATCAAACAACTTAGAATAAACTCTCAAGATTTAGTTGGACAGCCGCATTATGAACTAGGAAAACAAATTAATCGAGGCAACAACTATACAAGCTCAAGTCATTTAACCTATATTATGTTATTCCTAATGATTCAATACCACTAGTTTACTAGAAATGAATTGAAAACATAACTATTACGTATTGTATTTAAGATTGTGGAAAAAGGTTTACATAAAAATAATCCAACGAAAGAAATCAAATCATTCTTACACAAATACCCAAATCAATAAACAAACAATATCATAACCAATCTCTAAAGAGAGAGCGAGTAACAATACACAATGAAGAGATGCTCAATTATGATCTTCGACTATAATTTCCCCTTCGAACCGGAAGGAACAAGGATTAACCCTCTATGGATCTCAAAGAAGTTAGAGTTCTGTCGCCTTTCGTGCTCTAAAAATGATCCATGCCTTCTTTGCCCTCTCAAATGTCTATTTATATGAAAAACTAGGTTTATATGAAGATGTATGATTTGATGCACAATCGTGCATCTCCAAAAAATGCCACTTTCGAAATTATACACGGTTATGTATCTTATAGGTCATATTGAATCCTTCATTTTCTTGCATTTTCTTATATTATGTTCACTCTAATCCATCTCCTTCTTTTTCCACAAAGACAAAGAAGTTTGAACATTAAGAGGATGGCTTTAGGAATGTGCTTTTAACTCATTTTAGCTCTTGAGCTTTCAACTTGTACCTAAAACCAAATGTAAACCAAATGGACTATCTTAACCATTTCATAATATTAATCACTAAATAGTGAATATATAAATAATCAAGAACACATTAAGTTCCTCCACAATTATATTTTGATCGTCCTCTAGAAAAAAAACAAAATCAAAGTTACAAAACCAAAACTTTTACATATTTCCCAAAAATAGATAGCCATAAGAAAAGAGCAATAATTTTCAAAACCATAGTAAGAACTAAACATTAAATGCCTCTAATTATGATTAATTAACAACCATTCCCTTCAAAAACTAAGCAATCTAGGGTTAGACTTTGACAATATGTGTTTAAGAATAAGATAGATCAATAGATAAACTTAAACACTATTCATGATCATGACATTCTATGACTTTGCATATCATTTCATTTCTCCACCACTAAGATTCACATGCATAATCATGAATCAAAGGAATTTTTTAAGGTTGTAATATGGGCAAAGGTTAAGGTGATATGTATTTAGGTAATGTAATATAAAAGCCATCAAAGTTATTAAAGCAAGAAAAACACTCAATGTAACATTAAGGGCAAAAACTAACATTCACTTAAAACTAGGTACCATTAGCTATGATAAATACAAAAACTATATTTTATAACTTAGATTCAAGCCTTCACACTATAATCCATATGAAGTATAAGGAATTAGAAGGAATCACTCATAAAAATTGATAATAAACAATATATTGTAACAATAAGGATTGGCCTTTCAAAACAACATCTCCCTCATTTACATCATAATCAAATAACATTTTCCAAACAAATTTAGGAAGAAAGATTAATTAAGAATAACTTTGTCAAACATATACATTTCCTCCTTAATAATATTATTTAAACATATTTTTCTTTCTTTTATTTTTCTTTATCTCTATCTTTTCCTTGTCTCTTTTTTTTCTTATTTTTTTCCAACAAAATTGAAAGAACTACATCAACAATGGAATTTGTTGATAAGAGATAAAAATTACGTTCCAACAATTATAATCAAGCCACACATATACACACCCCCACACTTATACTCTTATGCATCCTCAAACATCAATAATCACAATGCTCCACTAGCTTTAAAGCTTGGGTAGGACATTTAGTTAAGTTTAAGACATCTAATATGGTTAGCATAAAAAGAAAAGGCAAATAAATCTTAAAGGGGCTTATCGAAAGGGAAAATTCATATTGATAGGTAGGCTATTTAGTTAATGTATCTTGTAAAAAAAGAATGCCTATATCATTTTCATGTTAATGCATGTGATAAAAATATGGTATCAAACAGAAAATCAAAGCAAAGTTAGGATGTATATGACATGAAGTTCGCACATAAATAAAAGATAATAAAACTGATAAGGACGTGTCAATCTGTAAAGGGTCAAAATCTTACTGGCTTGTGTCTATCACTTATAAGGCCCCAAATTGTACCCTAGTTAGAATGTTACATGTTCATAAAAGTACGTGTATGATAGGTGTTAAAAAATTATGAGATGATTGAGAATTACATTTGACTTGAATTTTGATTTAATAGATCCTACTTAGCGAATTGGAATTAATTGCTACCATTAGGGAAATGAGGTTCTAAAATGTACAATTGGACTAGGAAAATTGTCAAGTGGCAAGATAAGTTGGTACATAAAAATTGGAATGACTAAGTCTATGAGTTAGTGACATTTGACATAGTTAATGCATTGACATGTGGCAACATTGTTTGAGTGACAAGTGGCGTAATTAAATTGTGAAATTTGGCAGCTTCATAGAAGAACAAGTGTGCTAGCCAGGGAGAGGACAAATGGCTTATGTCTTTATATAACAAGTGGCTATAAAGCAAGATGAGTCATCTTACATATAGCATGGCCTTATGCATTGGCTAGTTTCTACTATAACTCTTCCTTCTTTGCTCATTCTCTCCACCGAAACTCTCTCATTTCCTCTCAAATTCTGTAATTTTGCTTGAATTGGGATCATCTTCACTTGGAATCTTTGTAAGTTACTATATCAAGAAGTAAGTTTGCTATTTTTAGTGTTATTGTCATGTTGGTGCTAAAATTTGCACCTTGGTTTAGAAGCTGTGTTTAGTTACTTGGAAAACTAGTTGGCTTGATTCTTTGGAATTGTCCCTTGAAGTTAAGAAGGTAAGTGAATTCCAAACTTGATAGCATATATTAATACAAGTTTTATGATAATTGAATTGCCATGAAATATGCCTTATGGTGATGATAAATGAATGTTGGAAAAATGATCCTTGTATGATAACTTTTAGTTTGGTGTTGATGTGTGGAAGATATTGATTTGTAAGTTACTTAAGGAATGATTTTTGAATTGGTTTGGACATGAATTTGATGAGGTATTGAAGCATGCATAAGGAAGAATTGAAGTGAAATTGATTGTCTTTGGTGAAGGTGTGTCGAATGGAAGTGAAGAAGTCAAGTTTTGGAAACAAATTGGAGGTTGTGGGTGAGAGAGTTGAAGGGTGAGTGAACCTTCAACTCACTCATCCCACAATTGTGGGATTTATAAAGCTTATTCCCACGATTATGGGAAGTACTTAGTGTTGGATCGGAAAAACAAAGCATGCTATATTTGGAGAAATGATAGATTTCAAAACTTTTAAGAAATCATTACTTGCAGCGGAAACAACAAATCCAAATCATCATGCTAATCCATACATGATATGGTATAAGGATAATAAAAAA
>JANSVA010000009.1:10543896-10555287 GCA_025504915.1 Erythroxylum reticulatum
CTATTTAAAAAAAACTCTTTTTTTAAATGACAGCCAAACAGTCAACTGACTTCTTAGAAAAGCTTTTTTTAGAAAACCTCTACTAACAAAAGCTATTCTGCTAAAAGCTCTACTAATATAAGCCCATCATAAACAAGCTCTTAGAGATACATACTATTTGGTAACGGTGAATTTTAAATTTCTCAATCTAATTAAGATACTTTGGGAAAAAAAATTATTTATTATAGAGCTTGAAATTAAACCTAATTTAAAATTCCCATTTATTAAATTATTGAAACCCAATTGCTGTAAGCTTATCTGTCGAACTTCTAAAGATCATTTTTTCTTGCACTTTGATTTGCTTTGCTTTGTTAAAACTCTCTATCTTCCGAGCATACGGAGAAACAAGGGCTAGGAAGAGAAAGAGACTGAGAAGAAATGGACCGAGGTTTAACATATTCCACAGCCTCACAATCAACAAGTCCTCTATGCTTCTCCAACTGCATCGTCATGTTGAAGCACAAGCAGCAGCTCCCCTCGCAAATAGGGGTAGGCCCAGCTACCAGCCGCAAAACAAGTCAACTAATGTCTGTTAAGGCCAGCTCTTTGGGTGTTCCTGCTATTGGAAGACAGACCTTGTCCACCAACTGGGATTTAACAGGCCTGTCTTCCTTGGCTTCTTCTGCTCCGGTGCTTCCAAGATTTGAAGAGCTTGACACTACCAATATGCTCCTTCGTCAAAGGATCATCTTCCTTGGTTCTCAGGTCTTTCTCGTTTCTGGAAGCAATAATACTTGGGAGTATGGGTGGATTTTTAGTGGAATATACTCTTCTCGATTATTATAAAGATGAATCTTTCCAAATTATTTGAGGTGTGCTGGATTAGTTGTTGGGATCAATTTTTCGCATTTATACCTGCCATGTTGCTCCCATATAGCAAGCCAATATTCAAATGACAATTTTGTGGGATACGTATTAGGGCATAATTGCGCATTTTAGTTCATTGTGTTAAGTTGTGTTTCAAGCAAAATATGTAGGTGATTCTAGATTGATGTCTTTCCACTTGATGTTTTATTTTTGAACTTTAAGATAACATAGAGCAGGAGTTAAAAATTTTGGTTCAGATATCATTATTCTCTCTTCTCTTCATTCTTTTTTTTAATGTCTTTTCTTGGTTTCAATTGCCTCATTTATATCTAAATTTTATGATTACTGGAGATAATTCGACTCCAAGAAACATGTCTGGTGATCCAATCTTGAGGATTCTCACAATTGTTATTGTGGGAAAAAATGACTTTTTTAGGATTTCCTATTTAGCTAGAAAATCTCATGATCATGGAATCTCATTGGTTTGTTTCTTTATCAGTTGTTAGGGCAATGTATATATAATTGACTTTCTTGTACACTTGTAAACTAAGTAATGGAATTTTTTTTTTCTCAAAGTTTGACAGTAGTCACATATTATTCCATTCCCTCCTTGCCAATTAGATCACTTGACTTTCTTCCTTGCATTTCCTTGAGATCATAAGATCTAAGAGATGATCACTGTAGATTATCTACACGCCATCTATTGTAACTGCACTGCCTTTACTCACAAGGTTGCTAAAACTGATACATCTTTACTTCTTTTTTTCCATGTCATCCTGAAAATTTTGCACGCAGAAACAGTCTGTAAATTCAACATGTGATCCATGTCAGCTTTTATTAAATGAAAACAATGTCTTCATCATGCACCATTTAATATCATTCATGATGTGTTGGTAAATTCAATGATGCGTGAATTGAGGACTAGGATTGCGAAGTGGGAGTTAGGGATTGCAGCTCACAAATTGGGATTTCTTGTTTTAATTGCCATGGGTGGGTCAGCAGGTTTGAGTAAGCAATGGGCCATTATTGGGCTCAATAATGCATGGTCTGTTAGTAGTAATGTTAGTAACTAGTATAGTGCCAGTGTGGCAAGGATGAGCTGGTGTTGTAATCAACTCCTTGATTCACGTTGTGCAGCACTGCTATTCCCATATGTATAACAAACTCGCACGAGAAATGGAATGAAGGAGAATATTATGAATGTGATGTAATGTGCGTGTATCGTTCTTAACCTTTCTCATTGAATACAAAACACAAACACCATTGATTCCTTCAAGGTACCCATTCAATTTGGGACCTATAACCCTTCACCTACATCATCTGGTATCAGAGTTGTCCATCTTTGGACTGTGAGAATGGCCACTGGTACTAGATCACACGACGTCAAGAATTTGGAAGAATCAATGACCAACTTAGCAAAGGATAACCTCGACAGGTATTCCCAGCTAACCCAAGGGCTAAAGGCGACTAACAAACGGCTGGAAGAATCACAGCAAAGGCACGATTTGCAATTACTTGAGCTAAAAAGCTTGATTAGGGGGCTCAGTCTTCAACAATTTGGAATTCTGGAGTAGCTTCAGCAATACCAAGGAGGCACGAGCTCTTCCAAGGGTAAGACTGTGATGGAGGAGGAACAAGGTGATAGGACATCTACTATACTTGCACCAACAACAGAAACCCATTGACAATGTGAGGGGGGACATAGGTGTTGTACATACAAAAAACCCAGGAGAGACTTTCCTGGATTTCATGGGCAAGGGGACGTGAATGCTTGGATTTTCAAGTGTAGGCAGTATTTCGAAGCAGAAGAGGTAGCAGATGTGGATAGGATAAAACTGGCTGCCTATTATTTAACAGATGATGCTCTTTCATGGCATCAAGCCCATACAAGGTGGTTAGGAATCAGAAGTTGGGAAGAATATGAGGATGCTATTGGGTTTAGGTTTGGAGGTGCCAAACACCCACTAGAGCAAATGAAGGATCTCATTTAGACTAGGGACTTGGAGGCATACATTAGTCAGTTTTATACTCTCTGGAATAGATTTGATATTGATGAGAGACAAGCCTTGGTATTTTTTATTGGGGGATTAAAGCATGAAGTGAAGAAGTTGGTGAAAATGTTGAGGCCGAAGGATCTACGGGATGCTTATGACTTAGCTAGACTCTAGTGTGAACTAGCCCTTATTATTGACAACCACACCATAGCACCTAAGGTATCCTCCCATTCTTATACCAAATCCACCACCCTTACCAAATACCATCCTAGTACATCGAACACTTCAACCCAGCAGAAAGCCAACACCCAATACCTACTACCAAACAATAATACCACTAAAACAACATATACCAAACCAAACAACCTACCCTATACTAATAAGAATGTCAGGAGTAGGGATTTTGATGAGAGGAGAGCACAAGGATTGTGTTTTTGGTACACTGAAAAATATACACCTGGTCACAAATGCAGCCATAAATAGGTTTTGTCATCTTGATTGAAGAGGAGGTGGAGGAATTAGAAGGTTTAAGGGAACCTATCGTGGAAGAGTTACAAGAGGATTCTACCCCACACATATCAGTAAATGCTTTGGAAGGGGCAGTCGGGTTCCATACTATGAGGATTATAGGAGTGGTGAGCAAGAGGACCATGCAAGTGCTAATTGATTCAGGTAGCACTCACAACTTCATATGTGAAGACTTTGCCAAAAGGTTGGGCTTACAGCTGACTACCATCAAACCATTAACAGTAGAAGTGGCAAATGGTGGTACCATGGAATGTAGGGCTATTTGTAAAGGGGTAAGCTGGTCTCTACAGGGAGCAAGGTTCTGTGCTGATCTTTTAGTTATAACCTTGCCTAGCTGTGACATGGTCTTGGGAATTCAATGGTTATCAACTTTGGGTAACATTCTCTCAAACTATGATGAATTGTGGATGTCTAGTTATTGGGAAGATTAGGTGGTTACTCTCAAAGGTAGGCCAGAAACACCCATCAAGTAGATTAGGGAAGAGCAATTGGCTAAGTTATTAGGAAAGCCTACTCAGGTTGCATCGATACAACTATGTAGCCTCAGGATGAGAAGTACAGACAAGATTGAGTTACTCACCCTTGTGGCTTCTGATAGTGCAGAATTGGACAGATCTCCAGCCTTGACAACCGTAATTGATGAATTCCAAGACTTATTTGTTGAACCAAAAGGGCTGCCATCGGATAGATCACACAATCACCAGATTTCGTTGAAGGAGGGATCTCAACCTTTCAACAAGAGGCCATACAGATACTAAGGTTTGCAGAAAGATATTGTTGAGAAGTTAGTTGATGAAATGCTTGTTAATGGGGTTGCACAACCTAGCTCTAGTCCTTTTGCTAGTCTTGTAATGCTAGTAAAGAAAAAGGATAATTCCTGGAGGCTTTGTGTAGATTATTGAGCCCTGAATCAATTGACTATTAAAAAAAAATTTCCCATTCCTCTTATTGATGCGTTGTTAGAAGAATTGCATGGGGCTAATGTATTCTCCAAGATTGATCTAAGGGCTGGTTACCATCAGATTAAAATACACACTCTAGATGTATATAAGACAGCCTTTAAAACCCATAATGGACACTACGAATTCTTAGTAATGCCTTTAGGGCTGACTAATGCACTTGCCAACTTTCAAAGCTTGATGAATGAGATGTTTCGACCCTACCTCAGGAAGTATGTTTTAGTATTCTTTGATAATATATTAGTCTATAGTAAGAGTTTGGCAAAGCATTTCCAACACTTGAGATCAGTGTTTGGGGTCATAAGACAACATCAGCTGTATGCTAAGAGGAGCAAAGGTGTTTTTGGGGGGAATTAGTGTAGAGTATTTAGGTCACTACATCTCAGCTGAGGGTGTTTCCACAGATCCAAAGAAGGTTCAGGTTGTGAAGGATTGGCCAGAACCTGTGAATGTGAAGCAATTAAGGGGATTTCTTGGATTGACGGGTTATTACTGACGGTTTGTTAAGAATTATGGCAGCATTAGCAAGCCATTAACAAATCTGCTCAAAAAAGAGGGATTTTACTGGGGTCCTGAAGTGGAGAAGGCTTTCCTAAAACTTAAGGAAGCTTTAACCACTTCTCCTGTTTTGGCATTACCTGATTTATCAAAGGAATTTGTAATAGAAACAAATGCTTCTAGTACAGGAATTGGGGCAGTATTAATGCAAGCTGGTCATCCTATCTCTTATTTAAGCAAAGCTTTGGGGCCCAAGCAACAACACTTATCTGTGTATGAAAAGGAAATGCTGGCAGTGCTACAAACAGTGAGCAAGTGAAGGCATTATTTAGAAGGAAGTCATTTCAAAATTAAAACTGATCACAGTAGTCTCAAATACTTACTGGACCAAAACCTTTCCACCGAAAGTCAGCATGTATGGCTGTCTAAGCTATTGGGGTTGGATTATGAGATAATTTATAGGAGAGGAAAGGAGAACATAGCTGTTAATGCTCTTTCTAGGGTCACTGGTTCTGAGCTATTGTCTATGGCTATTTCCACTACTTTTATGGATTTATTAGAGCAAATTAAGGCATCTTGGGCTAAAGATGCGCAGGTTCAGTAGTTGATCGCTCAATTGGAATTGGATCCCTTGTTGCATTCCTCCTACTAGTGGAAAGATAGACTTCTCACTAGGAAGGGCAAGTTAGTGGTGGGGTCAGATGAAAAATTGCAGAATGAGATTATGGGGCCGTATCATAATTCAGCTATGGGAGGACATTTAGGGATGCAGGCTACTACTAAGAGGTTGAAGTCAGTTTTTCATTGGAAGGGTCAACAAAAAATGATTCGATAGTTCATCAGACAATGTGAGGTATGTCAAGAGAAATAAACCAGACAATGCTGCCGAAGCTGGGCCATTGCAACCTAATCCTATTCCTGAATCAGTATTTACTGATATTATGATGGACTTTGTGGAAGGATTGCCTAAGTCTGGGGGTAAAAATGTGGTACTGATGGTGGTTGATAGGTTGAGCAAGTACGCTCGTTTTCTGGCTCTTTCTCACCCTTATTCAGCTAAGGACGTGGCTCAAGTATTCCTAGACAATGTTTTCAAACTACATGGCATGCCAGCAACTATCATCAATGATAGGGACCCTACTTTTCAAAGTAAATTTTGGAAGGAGTTGTTTTCCTTACAAGGGGTTGAACTACATTTCTGTATTGCCTATGATCCACAATCGGATGGCCAAACTGAGGTGGTTAATCGTTGTTTAGAAATGTATCTTCGTTGCATGACAGGGAGTGCTCCTAAGCATTCGATGAAGTGGCTGTCACTTGTCGAATGGTGGTATAATACTACCTATCATACTTCTACAAAGGTCACTCTGTTTGAAGCACTATACGGGTACCCTCCTGCTCTCCACATTCCTTATATTCCCAAAGATGCTAATATCCAGGCAGTGGATGACTTACTTACTACTAGAGAAGCTAAGATTGAGGAGCTCAAGCAGAACCTAGTGCAAGCTCAAATCGTATGAAGCAGTTGGGGGGTAGGAAGAGAACAGATAGGAAATTCGAAGTAGGAGATTGGGTGCTACTCAAATTACAACCTTTCAAACAAAAGTCTGTGAGTTCCAGGACTACGTAGAAATTAGCAGCAAAATATTTTGGACCCTATTAGGTGATGGAGAGAATTGGAAAATTAGCTTACCGATTGAAGTTTCCTCCTAGAGCGTCGATTCATCTGGTTTTCTGCGTGTCCAAGCTCAAGAAATTTGTTGGCATCCCCACCCAACCATTGATTTTTCCCCAAATTTGCCTGAGCTTCCTTAGACTCCAAAGTGCGTACTTGGAAAAAGTCTGAACCGTAAACGTAACAAAGCTGTAGTACAGGTGTTGATTCAATGGGATGGTGGGTCTCCTACTGAAGCTACTTGGGAATTGGTTGATGACAAGAAGATCAGGTATCTAGATTTCGTCCTTGAGGACAAGGACGCACTTGAAGGGGAGGGTGTTGATGCGTGAATTGAGAATTGGGATCGCGAAGTGGGAGTTAGGGATTGCAGCTAACAAATTGGGATTTCTTGTTTTAATTGCCGTGGGTGGTTCTGCAGGTTTGAGTAAGCAATGGGCTATTATTGGGCTCAATAATGCATGGTCTGTTAGTAGTAATGTTAGTAACTAGTATAGTGCCAGCGTGTGAGCTGGTGTTGTAACCAACTCCTTGATTTACATATGCAGCACTGCTATTCCCATATGTATGACAAACTCGCACGAGACATGGAATGACGGAGAATATTATGAATGTGATGTAATGTGTGTGTATCGTTCTTAACCTTTCTCATTGAATACAAAACACAAACACCATTGATTCCTTCAAGGTACCCATTCAATTTGGGACCTATAACCCTTCACCTACATCATTCAACTAGTGTATAACTCAAAAAGGAAGGGACTCGAAGCATAGCCCTTGCATATACCCATCTTTAAAGGAGAGTCTTCCATATGATCCCTGCAGTTCATACACAAGTATCCGTCCTTTTTAACACATCTGTTTAGGCATTACATATCTTGATAGGCTGACTCAAAGTCAAAATATTTTATCAATAATTTATAAGTCTTCTGGTTGTAGAATTGGTTGAGAGAATGTAAATGAAATTTACTCTTTTGAAAAATCATGGTGGACAGGTAGATGATGTGACGGCTGATTTCATAATAAGCCAGCTTTTGTTTTTAGATGCTGAAGACCCAAAAGAGGATATCAAGTTGTTCATTAACTCACCTGGTGGCTCTGTTACTGCTGGTATGTCCATTAATTTTGATATGATCTGCATGAAATTATGTTCCTCTAATTTCTTCCTGTCTTTACCCATTTCAAATTTGGGTAAGTTTATGCTGCTTCTCCAGTCCTAAAATCCTGCTTTCATGGAGTATTGTTTTAGCATACTCAAAATGATAACTATTCGAATTCCTCATCTGAGTGGTATGTGTTCTTTGACAAACTTCGTGAACATATCTTGTCAACCTTCAAGTGGCTCTAATGGGCATTCCGATACTATGTTGAAAAGTTTCTATTAACGCTTATAAACACTAATTCTTTGATTTCGGAACCTGCAAGATAATATTCCTTAGTTGGCCATCTATAGGATCAGGTAGAAAAACAGTTGGTTTATCTTATTCAGTTGTTGCGTAGAATTCATTACTTTAAAGACCTACAGATTAACTTTGTTGATTCCTAATTTTTTTTCCCTTTATGGTTAAATAAAGGATTGGGAATATATGATGCAATGAAGTTGTGCAAGGCTGATGTTTCAACTATTTGCCTGGGACTTGCTGCATCTATGGGAGCATTTCTTCTTGCTTCTGGAACTAAAGGCAAGAGGTTCTGCATGCCTAATGGAAGAGTGATGATCCATCAGCCACTTGGAACAGCTGGAGGCAAAGTAAGTTTTAGTACTTGCTTACCCATTTGAGGCAATTGTTTGAGTTCCTCGCAATGTGTATTCTGTATAGTGGTATCGATAACTGAGTTCCAGTTTCATAGACGTAACAGGTAAATCAAGCGGAATCGTACTCATCTAAAAACATATGGCTTAGGTTGAAATTTTGCATGACCCTGTATCTTAGCTTTCTTTGCCAGTAGCTCAAGATTTTGAATAGGAAGTACCACTAATTTTTGTATGAAGAATATATATGAACCGCTACAAGAGAATATGTATGAACCGCTACAAGGGCTGTTAATTCTGCTACAACAATTAATGTTGCATGCTGCATACAGCAATTACTTTTTGGTTGACTAATTGCGCTCTAGTCAAAATGCTTTAAACATGAAATGTTAAAGTAAAAGAAATTAGCTTTATTTCATTCAATATAGTTGGAGTAGCAGCGAATGTGTCTTTGAAGTGATATTTATCTCATTCCGGAGGTGCTTTGTGAGGATCATCTTCTTTCTTTGACTTTTGTAACTATAACCATACACTAAAATATTTTTTGAGTTTTTACCAGAATGTTACATATATGGCGTGCATATATGTTTGACTATATGCATATTAGAATAGTGATACTGATTTCTTGTGCAAGTGCAAGGAATTGAACTGTTGTTTTCTGTTTCTTTTCTGATTTTTTTGGGAATTGAGCCGTTGTTTTATGTTTCTTTTCTGATTTTTTTGTTCGTTTTTGAGATGAAAGCTTGTAGTGAAAATATCAACATTCAGATAGCAATTTCGATTTCACTAGAATACCAATTACTACCAAATATCCAAACGCACCTTTGAGTTTTGACTAGAATCTTTATTTTTGCTAACATATTTGAATTAATTTATGGATGAGTATTTAATTTGGTGTGCTTTTAGGAATTTCTTACGTGTATTTTTTTATCAAGTTTCATATATATTTTTTTTCAGTCAACGGATATGAGCATACGCATAAGAGAAATGAACTACCACAAAATTAAGCTAAACAAGATCTTGTCAAGAATCACTGGGAAGCCTATTGAGCAGGTTCGCAATCAAATAAATTTCAATTTTTTCCTCCATTAAACATCTCATGATTATTGTCTGTTCATTTTGGATGATAACCCTTGTTTGTTCTGATTCCCTATCCTGTCTTAGATTGAAGTTGATACTGATCGAGACAATTTTATGAATGCATGGGAAGCAAAAGAATACGGGTTGGTAGATGAAGTTGTTGACGATGGAAAGCCAGGACTAGTTGCACCTGTTGCAGATGTTGCTCCCCCACCAAAGACCCGAGTCTGGGATATGTGGAAAATCGAGGGGGGCAAGAAAGCTAGGAAAGGATTGCCTTCCGAACATAAATTTTTGCAGAATGGACATGTTGGCATCCAAGCAGCTGATGATAAAGCCATGGATGAGAAAAAGGAGTAATATAGTATTGCATTAGATTTTAAACATGTTAGGTTCATCGTCTTTTTTCTCAAAAGGAGTATTAATATGTAAGCAAAAGGAGTCTTTATTTTTAAATTTAGTAAAAAAGTTTGTTTACTTGATCTTTTGATTTTGATTTCTTCTAATTTTCTTAGCATAGGAAAACAATAAAATGTTGTTTTTATTTTTATTTTTATTTTTATTTTTATAATATGATTTACTATTAATTAAATATGATGCTATTTAATTGTTTGATATTAATTATTAATAAAAAAGATGAATAATTTAATCTAAAATTTATAATTAATCAAATATTGACCTTCAAAAATAAATAAATTTTAATTTAATAATTAGTGATAAATTTAATTTGATTTATAATTAATTTATTTATAAAAAAATATATTTAAATTTATCTAATATGTAATTATTAGACATTAATAGTCAAATAAAATTTGTTTTTATTTAACAAACAAAAATTAAAAATAAGAAACAAAAACATCTTAGTAGAAATTAAACTGAGACGTGACGTTTGAGAAGGTCTAGTAATAGGTAACTTTAATTAGTAAACAAATTGTTTCCAAGATCTATAGGAAATAAAAAAGATTGTTGAGAGTTGTTTGAAGAAAATAAGAGTAAAAAAATACAAACAAACAATTGTATAATAAAATGGAATAAAGAATATCAAAACCAAAATAAAAGATAAAGAAATAAATATAATAATAAATAATAACATAAAGACAAAAGGTATAAAATAAACATAAACATAAAATAAATAATAATTAACAGAAAAGAAAAAAGAAATAAATAAATAAATAAAACAAATAATTGAAATAAAGAAGAAAACACTACTTAACTAAAATGAACAAGACATAAGAATCAAAAGAAAATGTTCAAAAAATCTATAAAAAAGAGAAGGGCCTTTTTGTGAAAGATCTCTTATTTGTATCTCATTTCTCCAAAGTTTCCTTCTAAGGTAGTGTATGGTTGCTGTCCCCGTTAGTGGGGACAGATGACAGGACAAAAAAATCTTGTCCCTTATTCATGTTTGGTTGTTGTTTCACCACTTTTGTCTTCTGTTTCCGGATGACAGAAGACAAAAACTTTTGTTCCTCTGAAAATCGAAGGACAAAAGTTTGTGTCCCTGTCTCTGGAAACAAAAACGTTGGGCGTTTGTCTAAATTGCCCCACTAATATTGGTTGTCATCTGGGTTCTCCATGAAAGCACAACCCCCTTCTCCCGTAACAAAATCACCCCTCGCTCTCAACCATTTTTGTCTCGCAACTTCTCTCTCGCAGGCGGATTCTTCTTCCCCAACATGTTCGTCTCGACAGTCAAGTAAGTGTTTTCTTTTTAATGTTGGAAAAATGTCGCTGCTTCATTGCTTGACTTTTCTCTGGTTGCGCAAATTAGGAGTACATTGTCTTCATCTTCTCATTTTCTTGTCTGGGGTTGGAAATGGAGGATGTTTATGAGAAATGGAGACCTTCGGTCTGTTGGGTCTTCGAATATGTGATCTTGCAATACCCGTCTCTCCCTGTCTGTTACTCTTCATGTTTCTTGAATCGTCTTAATCAAATAGGTTTCGTGATTGTGAGATCTGTCGAATAGTTTCCGATTGGACAATGTTGGTATTGAATCAATGCTTGTTTCTTATTCTACCTTCTGGATTTAACTAAACTATTATTGTAGTTGATCTG
>JANSVA010000009.1:10594166-10610748 GCA_025504915.1 Erythroxylum reticulatum
AGGTGGATACACATATTTCATTACGTTCACAGATGACCATTCGAGATATGGTTATGTGTATTTGATGAAACAAAAGTTTGAATCATTTGAAAAGTTCAAAGAATTTAAACTAGAGGTAGAGAAACAAACTGGCAAAAGTATTAAGACACTTAGATCAAATCAAGGTGGTGAATACTTAGATCACGAGTTTCTTGGTTACTTAAAAGAGAATAGGATTCTCTCACAATGGTCTCCTCCTGCAACTCCACAACATAATTGAGTTTCTGATAGTACACTATTAGATATGGTACGTTCTATAATGAGTCATGTAGTCCTTCTAATATCCTTTTGGGGATACGCAACTGAAACTGCAATATATCTTCTAAATAGAGTTCCATCTAAATTAGTTGATAAGATACCATATGAGTTATGGACTGGTAGAAGACTTGTATTATCATATTTAATGATTTAGGGATGTGACGCTTATGTGAAACGTACTGTATCTAATAAGCTTTAAGCTAAATCAGATAAATGTAAATTTGTGGGGTATCCGAAAGAAACTTTCGGTTATCAATTCTATTATCCTATTGAGCAAAAGATGTTTGTCTCAAGATATGCTACATTCTTAGAAGAAGAGTTTATTCTCAAAGAAAGTAGTGGAAGTGAAGTTGAACTTACAGAAGTTCAAGAACCAAGAATTCACATCGACATGGAACAAGAACTTTAAGTTGATACATATGATGTACAACAGAGAGTTCAAGAAACACATAGTCCGCGACGAACTAGTAGGATACGTTGTCCTCCTATTAGATTAGATCTACATATTGAACATGGAGAGGATAACGTATCACTCATAGATGATGAGCCGACTATTTTTGAAGAAGCAATGTCAGACATTGATTCTTTAAAATGGCAAGAATCCATGAAATCCAAAATTGAATCCATGTACACTAACCAAGTATGGACTTTGGTGAATGTACCTGAAGGTATAGTACCTATTGGGTGTAAATGGATTTTAAAAGAAAAACTGACATGGATGGAAATGTGCATACGTACAAAGCAAGGTTAGTGGCGAAAGGTTATAGACAAAAACAAGGAGTTGATTTTGATGAAACCTTTTTGCCAGTAGCAATGCTTAAATCCATAAGGATTTTACTGGCTATAACTACGTACCATGATTATAAAATTTAGCAAATTGATGTCAAAACAACAATTTTCAATGGGAATTTGCAAAAGGATGTGTACATAACACAACTTGAGGGTTTTGAATCCAATGAATTTCCTAATCAAGTTTGTAAGTTGCAAAGGTCCATTTATGGACTTAAGTAAGTGTCGCGGGGTTGGAATATCTGTTTTGATGGGACAATCAAAGAGTTTGATTTTATCAAAAATGTAGATGAACCTTGTGTTTACAAGAAAGTAAGTGGGAGTGCAGTCGTTTTCTTAGTGCTTTATGTGGATGCTCATAGGAAATGACATTTTAATGCTCCAATCTGTTAAGATATGGTTATCTAAGAACTTTTCCATGAAGGATATGGGAGAAACAGCTTATATACTAGATATAAAGATCTATCTCAACCCACGTACATAGATAAAGTGCTAAAGAGGTTTACCATGGAGAATTCGAAGAGAGGATTCTTGCCCATGTCGCATGGGATTTCTCTCTCAAAGAGTACGTGTCCACAAACACAAAAGGAGAGAGATAAAATGGATTGTATTCCATATGCTTCGGCAATTGGATTAATCATATATGCGATACTATGTACTAGACCAGATGTTGCTTATGCTTTGAGCAAAACAAGCAGATATCAAGCTAATCCTAGTGACAGTCATTGGACGACTGTGAAAAACATCTTCAAGTACTTAAAAAGGACTAAAGATATTTTTCTAGTCTATGGAGGAGCTGAACTGAGAGTTCAGAGTTATTCGAATGTCAGTTTTCAGTCAGATCAAGATGATAGTATATCACAATCAGGGTACATTTTTATTCTTTATGGTGGTGCGGTTAGTTGGAAGAGTTCTAAACAACCAACCATTGCAGATTCAATGATCGAAGCAGAGTACATTTTAGCATCAGAGGCAGCAAAAGAAGCAGTTTGGATCAAGAAGTTCATCACTGAACTTGGAATGGTTCTCAGCATTGTTGAGCCCGTAATATTATATTGTGACAACAACGGTGTTGTTGCACAAGCAAAGGAACCCAGGTCTCATTAACGATCCAAGCATGTACTCAGGAAGTTTCACTTGATCAGGGAAATAGTGGAGCGAAAAGACATAACATTGGAGCGAATTCCTACTGAAGAGAATCTAGCAGGTCCTCTTACTAAGGCACTGTCTCAAAAGATACATAATAGAAATATGGATGGCTATGGTATTCGATACATTAGCAATTGACTTTAATGCAAGTGGGAGATTGTTAGTTTATGCCCTTACAATCAATTTATTTTGATTATAAATATTTGTATGACATTATTATTAATTAATTAAAGGCATTCTTTATCTTTATGTATTTGTTAATTATTTAATTATTATTCATAAAGATAAAATTCTTGGAATAATTACTGTATAATTGAAATTATGATGAGATCATAGTTATGAGATTCAATTTATACTTATGTATTATTCCTAAATGTTCCTAGTTATAGTTTCATCAAGACTAGATATTGTTGAAACGATAAAACTAGCATACATTATGTTTCTTTCTTATGAAGAAAGTAATTGATCTCATTAATTAAAGTATAAAGATACTTAAACTAACGTGTGGGTGATTATTAGAGAATAAGTTACTAAACTGACTCGATTATGAGAATTTTGAATGAAATATTACTTATGTGTCTATGGACTATCTCATAATGATGGTTGTATAATTAATCCTCAGACTTGAGATTACCAAGATATCTAGCGTGGGAATTACTGTGTTTTGATGCTACTTATTAATCATCTTAGGACAATTCTGTCAGTAGTAATTAGATACAGTATGAACCATATATAAATAGTTGAGTAAGTTGATAAAGAATTTGTAACTCTAAAGTAATTAGAGAGAATATTCTATTGTTCTTGATTAGTAATAGTTTATAGAATTCTCTGACCAGAGTGAATTGATATTTGAAAAAGAAGCTTTCAAATTTCAATTATAAATTAATTACTAATTAGCAAGAATGAACATAATTGGATGATAAGAGTAGATACTATATCCATACTCTGTCCAATTAGAATATTAGATAACGAAAGGATTAAATTATACATTATAGTCATGCATGGACATGTTAAGTCAATCACTTTGACATTCCTAATATTTGGGTAATCATGACATGTTGCTAGAGATTATGAAAATTTTAATTAGAGAATTAAAGATAAATTAAAAGGAGTTTTAAGTTATCTAATTATAATTGTGAATTAGAATTATAATTTATAATCATTGCCAACTTATTAGGAACCTAATGAGTCACACATCAAAGAGCAATCTGTGAAAGAAAATCAATTTAATTAAGTTAGACTTAATTATAAAGTTGAGAAACTTTGGGAATCAAATATGAGATATTTGATTTATTAAAATTAAATTAATTAGAATTAGAATTAGAATTAGAATTTGATTCTAATTATAATTAAAGAGTTTTAATTTTAATAAAAGACTGTCTTAATTTTTCTATTTAAAGGGAAGAGCTTTATGAAAGCTAGCACTTTTTTTATTCTTTTTCTAAAGGCAGTTTGAAAATTGCTCTGTGGATACCATCAGAGGTTGGACAAGTGGATAGCTCGTGATTGATCACTCAGAGAAAAGATTCAAAGTTTTTCTTCGAAAAGCAAACAAGATACGATTTTTAAATCGAATTTTGTTTTATTCAAGTTTGATCAATTATTTGGATCTACTCAGAATCCGTAAAAAATTTTTATTTTCCATTGCGTCCGTGATTTGATTTCGGTTAGATTCCAATAGTTTTACCATAAATACTAATTAGTGTCCTTACTGTCCCCCTCTGTGAATTTTCAGTATGCAAAATAACGGGTTTGGTGGTGTTAATATTGGGATACAGTGCACCAAGGTGGTTTCAGTTTGATAATTGCCATGCGTGTATTTTATTACTGGTCATCCCAATTATGCTTTTCTCAACCTTTTTGCCGAACTTTTCACTGCTACGAGTCTAGATGATCGATAAAGAAAGATCACGGAACTGGGAGGCGGGTGCAGTGGTCGCTAAAGACAGTTTACAAGTCCCAGAGGTGCCCAGGTAAAAACAGCTAGGATCTATAACAAAGCGCCACGCAACACTTCATACTAAACTCTAATGGAGAAGGCACACTAGTTTCTTCCTTTTCTTGACTAGTGAGGTTCGAAGCCAAGCCCTTTACCGGTCAATGGCAGAAGATAACCTAAAATTTAAAAAGAATTCCTGGCAGTTTTGCTCTCCTGAAGCTCATACGGCGTGATAAAGTCAGGCCATTTAACCAGCTGGAACATTCAAAAAAGTGAAAAACTGAACTATAGGCTCCTAGTCCATAGATAGACTAAGGCATCAAAAGCACTCATCATCCACACAAGAAGCATAGAAACGTAACTAACTAAAAGAATTGCATTCACAGAAGCATTTGCACATTGTTTTGGATACCTGGACACATGCCGTGTCTATATGTATATGTAGCTGCATTTACTGGCCTACAATTGAGGAAGAGTGTTTGCCCATCACATAGTTTTAAGAGAGTACATACGATAGTAGCATGTAAAAGATTTTGGTCACCATGAACTGATCACTTTCTCCCTTTGGAAGTCAAATTAGTAGCATCATAAGAAACTAGTGCAGAATAGAAATTGATAAAGAGTAATAAGAAAAATTGTTGCTTTGTTAAATCATTCTGAATAACAACATAATCATACAACTGTATAGCATCTATCGTGCTTCATTTAAACCCTCATTACCAGTTACAACAGTCGGACAACTCCAAATGTCAAAACTCAACATTCAGGTTGAATAACCAATGCGTGGGAAATGATACATCTCAGCAAATTGCAAGCACAACTGGCGGTCTCTCTCATCCCCCCAGCCTCCCCAACCCTTGAACCCAGCTTTATATCCTGGTTGACGCTCATAGGTATGCACATCCCACTTTGGATCAATGTTGGTCACCTTATCTTTTTCTTCTACTGCAATATTCACCACACCGTTGTCAATGCATGCACTCTTCTCCCCATTACCCTGGTGTAATCCACACTTCCCAAAATGAACAGCACTTGTCCTGGACGCCCGCAGGGTGTAAACAGGACCACCAAAAGAGGGATAAACTGTAGCCCACATTGTTATATCCCAATTATAATCATCGAAGAAACAAAACTCCCTTGCTTTCAGATGGATTTTTCTCCAGACAGTTCGATTAAATGAATAACCAACATTTCCCATTCTCTCCGCAATTAAACTACCCCAATTTTCCCCTCTTGAATTTACATCAGAAGGAGCTAAATTTGCAGCATAACAATTTGGACATTTCTGAAGCTTCAATTTGCTCAACATCTGCAAGTTCCGATAAGCATTAGGAAAAATGAAGTGATCTTCTTCTATAAAAAGAATATGACCCTCATGTCCTTTTGTTTCCTCGAGTCCATCCCATACGGTGTTCATCATCCACCACCAATGATGCTTCAGCGACACTATCTTTGGCAACCTGTGGTTTCCATATTGATCAGGATTTCCCTCACAATGTTTCTTAACTGGATCATCTTTGTCTTTACAATCATCTGGTGAAACACCAGGGAAACTATCAGGAAAGACATGGGGAGAATATGGAGCAAATATTTGCTTCACTCGGCAAAACTTGATGCTTTGCACAATTCTATTCATTTCCTCAAAGTGTCCATCATGACTAACAATGAGTAAAGTCTCATTGATACCAACTACTTTCGACAAGCTTTCCACAACTACCTTCAAGTACTGGGGCCTATTATGAACGTACAAGACAATGGTTATATGATTCTTGGCTAGATTTGGATACAGATCTTTGTTCCTCGGAGGTAATTGATTAAGTCTTTCCAATCGAACAGACAATTCACTCCGTCTAGGTATATTAAGTTTAACTCCGACTCTAGAATAGTTGTAACTGAAACTCAAACCGTCGTTCGAATACTGTGACATTGTTACTGAATTTGTTCCCACTAAAACAATCAGTAGCAGAACACATAACAATATCACCAGAACTAGAGACACAAAGCGCTGAACGGCCCAAGTTTTGAAGTGCGGTTTCTTGCCATTAAAAGCCATAGTAAACAAGATATAAACAAGCATCAACTACGTTCCGTTACAATTACAGGCACAAGATAGGCAACAAATTCATACTGAAGAAAGGCCAAACTTGATGCAAAAGGATGAGAAAGCTGAAGTGTAAGGGTGAAGAACCTCTAAGAACTCTCTAAACCTACGATTGAAGCATCTTCAGCTCCTTATTCTCCAAAACCCACCACTAAAGTTTCCTGCTTTCTTCAGTCGGCGATCAGATGCATATAAATGAAGAAGCTTTAGCTGACAAAACCCTTCCTGTACCTCTTCCAAAGCTACGAAAGGAAAAGCGAGCAATCAATAAGTAACAAAAGGATTAAGAAAAGAACAAACCCACTATATTTTAGAAGTAGATTGCTTCAAAATGAACATATCTTAAACGATCAAAAGATTTGGGTCACAAAGTTGACCGACTAGAAGAACATGGGTTGGAAAACGGAACAAAGACGCCAGTAAGCCTCAGGCGCTTTCTTCGGACGACTTTGGCCTTTGTTAGCTTAGTTGATAAAAAAGATCTACCGTTCTTATTAGTGGTGGATGTCGCTGTCAAGAAACGGCAACTTCCAGGTGTAGTCTTCTCTTAAAAGCAAGCTGTATTTCATTTATTGATCTAGGGAATCAACGGGATACTCCAGAAATGATGCTACAAATTCCAAGTCGTATGTTAATTATATTTTGGTTGCCTATCGTTCAAATCACGCGTAAACTAAAGTGGACAAGCCAATACATAAAAGGAAAGTTTGTGCTTCTCATATTATTAGTAAAACATATTAATGTACCTTTTCTCTTAAAATAAATTAGAACCCGATGTAAATTTTTTCCCCAAAATATGAATATCAAAATCTTTTATTTAGAAATTTAAGGTGAATTAAATCACAAAAATACCAATATGTGAGTACAAGCACAAAAGAACAGATTTGAGTTTCAATTCAGAAAAATTACCAGAAGGAGGCTAACGAAAAAAGTCTACAAAACTGTGAACACACTATAGAAAATGACAATACAATGCTGTTCTACTTGTTAGCTCGACCACCAACTTGAAACGAATAATTACCATAAGAGTTGACATAAAGCTAATCCAAATGATTAGAATGTGTTCTACTTGCTTTGCTCTGGTCTGCTGTGATGCCTTTGGTTTTCTAGGGCAAATTAGGAAGCGAAGGCTGATTTAGATGTGGTTCCGAGCTTTGTGCCTCTGACGATCCTATAATTCCTCATTACTCCAGACATCATAGACCAAAATTGAAAACAGCTAGATCATCTTTCGTCAAACCTTATATCTTGTGTATCCATTCCACTATTTTACTCCCTAAGCCTTTTACACATTTTAGATTAAAGAGGCTTAGGATGTGTCCCCGTATGTTTGGAGAAAATGATCAACTAAAAAATAAATGATCCAAGAATTCATCATCTCTATTGCAAAGACTGATTTGAAATATTGAACTTGAACTTGTCCTTTGTTCTTAATAACAAGTAGGTCTTGAAAATATTAAATTCTTATCATACTAATTTATGTCAAGCTACTTACTGATTCTCTTATAACATTCATATTAAAGTTAGAGCTAACTATGTAAAATTTTGGATTAAAACAAAGTAAATTTACAATAAGTTTATATAGAATGATTACTTACTATATGACTATGCTTTTTAGATAATTAAAAAGTGTTTCTTAATTATCTAATAATGGAAAAATTGTACACGAATCACAATATAAGAAACAAAAGTCACACACATTTGTTATGATTTTACTTGTTCTTAAATTTTTTATTGTTTAATAAAGTGTAACAAGTTCTCATGTTTAATTAAATAATCTTTACGATCCCTTTTAATAGTTTTTCTTTTGTTAATTCTTTTGGTGGAACCGATATATGAAATAGTTTTAAACGTAGATAATGATATACTTTGCTTTTATTCTATAGGGAATTTTTCGTTCAAGTCATTTTATTTAAAATATTCTTATTTTGATCCTCTTAAGATTGAAAAATTTCCCATATAGTGTTTTTTTTTAATAAAAATGCACATATGGAGTGTCATGTCACTTAATTATTTTTTTTTGAAAAATTTGAATGTATTAAACCTTTAAGGCATTTCAAAATGCTTCGAAAATGTACAAGTTATGATACTCCATGGTGGTGACTATCAAGACATGCAAAGGTACAAATAAAAAGGTCTTAATCAAGTACTAGACATCTACACATTCCAATAGGTGAGGAGGTATTGTTGATGCTCTTTTTGTAAGGTGATCTATAGCCGAATATGGTGTATCAATTTCTTACAAAACTGCCGTATGAGTGCTTTTGTCTTGAAATATTCTAAGATTTCTCTCATACCATATAACCGTGACTATCGAGGATAAAACATCCAAAAGCATTTCTAACTATAGTCTTTATATAGCTCAATTGCCAGATTTGATCACTGTTCAGTTTGTCCAACTTAGCAGCTAATGCACATCTACTAAGTAGTTCCCTCCAGATGTCTCTAATGTATAAGCACTAGAAGAATAGATGTTCGGTTGTTTCCTCAGCAAATTTGCATAAGCAACACCAGTTGGTAAGGTATGTATATTTGCCAATTCTGTCAATTGCTCCTAATGGCCTTTCATAGTGATCCATAAAGTAAAGCTACTACAGGTAGAAGGTAACTGGACCAGATAGCTTTGGTCCAGGACAACTTAGGGAGATGTTTGAACATCCATTTCTTGCAAGAAGAACCAAGGAACTTGCCATCATTTCCATCAAAAGTACTTAAAGAATCTTCAACACATTCTTCAAATTGATTACGAAAACATGAAAATTTGAGAAAATCAAAGTATTTCCTTTTTTAATTGTTCTTATGTATACAATTTGCTCACTTTTTTTGACAATAACATGTATTTTTTGTTTTAGACATAGTTTTTGCTTCTGAATGTATGTGAAGTTTCTTCTATTGTTTCTTCTAGTTAGCAGATTTTTGTAACTTATTAGGAGTTTGTAAATTACTTGAAAGGTTATTCATGTAGATAAATGTTCTATTTTGTTTATTATGTTTTTCAATTTCTTTGAAAAATAAATAAATTATCATCAGGATAGTGTCAAAATGGTTACGATCAAGCCATTGATAGCAAAAAATCAAAGCATAAACCAGAAACAAATTAAATCAAATTAAAAACCTAAACACTAAAAGAAATAGGAAATTTGGCTACATTTTATTATGTTAAAATTTGAAATTTGTAGATAAAAGTTACTATTTGGTTACAAAATTTCAAAATCGTAGCCTATTAAAGCAGTATGTCCAATAATAAAAATTTCACAGGTTTTTTATAACCATTAGCTACATTTAGTATAGGCTATGTTTTATATTCGTAGTTAATAAGTTTTGGCCATGTTTTCCAACTATGAACAACCTTTCTTTGGAAAAAGTTTTTAGCCATGAAAATAATTTTGTAGCTAATCACTTTTGGCGACATTTTTAACTATGAACCTAGTTTTGTAGGAAAAAGATTTTAGCTATGAAAAAACTCAAACCTATTCCAGATACCAAAACTATTGGCTACATTTTAAAATTTTCATAGGCAAAATGTTTTAGCTACAATAATATTTTTGTATTGTAAAAAAGAAGAATCCAAAAACAATGAAAATTATGTCATATTCTCCATTAAAGCAACATCATTTTTAATATTGATAACCTAAAATCATCCATCTCCTCTGATTTTCATGTTCTATCTTCTTCTTTCAACTGCTCCAACAATGTCTTTGTCTTCCTTAAGCTAGGCAACATGTTTCATATGTATTTTACATTTGTTTTTGTAACACCCCACTCTCATAGGACACATAACTGACATCCCTGGTGACATCCGAGTGTGTACCCTGCAAGGGTGGCAGGCTAGAACAGTCATTCAGTCAAAATTCATTATAGATTTCTATTTCACATTAAAACAATGTACACATATGTGGAAATCATTAATCAAATCGAGCTCGCTTAATTTTTAAATATTTCCATTCAACAATCACTTGGGCCCATTCCAGATACAAAACACTTACAATCATAATGTCATTTCATTGCCAAATCATTCACATACACTTTGTACAATTCTTACGGAACATAATTTCAAAAAAAAATCACTGAAGACTTGTCCAGGTGCAAACTGATCCTGACCCTTAATCCATATTTGCTCTCAGTAGCTATACTCGACTTAGCCTAACTGAATAATTCCTCAGAACCTGAAAAGCCACGTTGCAATTTTTTGTGAGTTTTGTGAACTAAATAAGTGAACCATCATTGATGATTACACCTGGGTCAAATACATAAAATCATATATTTCACATGTATTCATTCAGATCATGAATAGTACAAATACTCACATTATCATGGCATATCATATTATTATTGCAAATTCAGAACAGATATTTACAAATACAAATGCATATGAGAGTCGAGATTCGTTATTATTGTTGTGACCGAGTACCTTTCACACACATATACAGATATTGGCCCATTAGGTTTAGTTAGAACAGAAATCACAGAATAAAGCTCTACGTCCAGAAATAGAAAATTACAGAGCAAAGCTCTATGTGTAAGTGCTTTTATATTGGCTGCTCTGATCATAATGCCTTTGTCTGAGCATGCATTTTATGAAATGCATCAAATACAAAATATGTTATGTATAACAGTCACATGTGTTGCACAATCAAAATCTCATAATCATCGAACCTAAGTCTAGCATTCAACTTTCATTAAAGATACAAATCTCATTCAGAATTTCACAGCAATTTGAACACTTCTAATATATTCACAAATATTAACTCCTCGAACTTTAAGTCCGGAATTCATAAACAAATCACAAACAATTAATAATTGGAAGTCAAACAAATTCAATAAATCCTATGAAAAATTATCTAGGTTGACTCACAGTAAGTGTTGGATCCCATTTCCGGAGCCCAACAATCATTCCAAATATCATAAGACGTGAGCGTATTTCTTTGTAGGGTTATTTCAATGAAATCTCCTTAGTCATCAATCTCATAACATCTCAAACAATAAGGGGCAAGCCCACACCAGTCAAACGCCCAAATCACCACTTAACTTCTTTAGAATATTTGTAGCTCAATGTATCTAGTTTATTTTGAAATAATAATCATCTCATTAAGAGCCCTATAGATCAATATATGATTAAAATACCAAAGTATGTTTAGTAAATAACCAATTCATGCTCTTCCAATCAATTCCCTCACTTTCTCTCCATAAATCTTTTGAAAATCAACACCAATGGGTTCCAATTTTTATTGAGAGATGGAAAAATATGTTATAAATATATTGGTTCAATAATCACTTCATTTGGAGGTTAGATGGTGAAGTTATGGCCAAAAGAGTCGAACATGCTTATGTCCTCAATCATATTGTACCTATCTTGGGACAATTAGCATAACTTTCACTAGAGATATTAGATTAAGTTAGTTTTAATATGGTTTCAATGATGAATTCCAGATATACAACTTTTATGAAGAACTTGAAGCAAGATTTTGCCTCCAAAAGGTCAAAATCGTAAGTTACTGTTGCTGTCCTGTGTATGTCCGTTAAACGGACATACATGCCTGCCTAATGAACATAGACGGGCTTGGGGGTGCCCTCTGGACTCGAGAAGGTTTGTTTAACAGACATGGACTGGGTTGGGGGTATTTTTACACTCAATAAGGTTTGTTTAATAGACCTAAAGTCCGTCTAACGGATATATGTGACACAAAACTCCCTCCAAAACCTCTCCAATGGTTCCTACATGCATTCTAACATTACTTTCACTCATAATCTTCCCAAATTCACTTCTTCTAATGCAATATCACTCCTTAAACATTCAATTACAATTTTGGTTGCATTAAACTCCCAAATTTGGACTCAAATGATCATCACATACAACAAATTCTCATTATTACTATGGCTATTCTGTATATACGTCCCATACAACATCATCACTTATAATGATCGTATCTCTTAAATACGATATCCAAAATTTTCATACTTTATATCTTTGTAAAGCTAGAAAGTCAAGCTACAACTTTTATGAATACAACTTTTGCTAATTATAACTTAATTGATACAATTTTTCCCTTGAGTTCATAACATAATTTCCACACCTATGAACTTGCAAAACAATATCAATTCATATCAATTTAACTACTAAATACCTTTCGTTAAACTCTTAAATCTCACCTCAAATGATTCATTCCATACAACCTTTCTAAATATCTAACATGCTATTCTAAAATAAACAATAATTTTTAATCTCAACGAAGAAGAATATGCACACACACATTCCACTTCAACAACCATCATACTTAACCTTGAAAAGAACAAATCATACACAAAAGGAAATGTTGTCTTATGTTTTCCTTAGTCTCCCAAGTAACTTATTGACTCGAATAATTTCTTCCAAATGATCATAGTCAATAGACTCACTCGATCTTTCAATTACTCATTTAGTCATTCACTTTCTTAAGTAATTCCTCAATATGCTTCAGATTATTCACAATTTTCCACTTCTTGCGTCGATAATACCAATATCATATCATATCGACATTTCTTAGAATACTCACATATAACACATTATAAATCTGAGACATCTTTATTAGTAATACTAACTTATAAGTCAATGGTCGAGCTCTTAATAACTTTATATGGACCAATACAATTCAACCTTAGTTGCTTCTTTATCCTAACCTGAGCATATCTTGCACTTAATCTAAGTGAACCTTGGGAACGTGATACTCTTAGAAACATTTCATCCTTTGTTTCATAGTTCACATTTCTATAGTATTAGTACGCTTAACTCTTATGTCTATCTCACTGTATTCCATACCTTTGGTGTTGATCCACCAAATTCATTCATTTTTCTTGCGTCACTTAATTCCTAATACAGATTAATTTCACTTATCAATAACATCTCCAATCAATTTTGGTCTTCAACCATCTTTGGTCCTATTCATCCAAATAAAGAGACGGACGACGCTTTTATCATATAACGTCTTACGATATTTAATGTTATCACTTTCATAATGATTATGATGCTTAAAGTCAATTAAAGTTGTACATGCTTCTACCTCCTTAGCCATCAAACACTATCTCGGTGTATTCCTACTAGGATATGTAGCTTAAGTTGTTATTTGTGCTTTCTCTAGTAATTCTTTACTCAATCATCTTTATCGGGCATACACACTTCTCATTTCGATCACAAAGCATCATTTTCCAATTCAAACTTGAAATTCAAATCCGTTTTCAATTTCTTCAATAAGATTCTCAATTTCTGAATCCTCAATTTGGGCTTTGTTAATCCTTCCATGTGAAACTGATCTTCAATTCCATAGCAAATAGTATTTTGATTTGCCTAAAATTTAACTACACATTCTATACTCCTTTTTGCACTAGATTTGATAACCTTAATATCTAAATTCATGCTTCACTGCTATTAGGATATGTATATTTATATCCCATATATTTCTTATACATATAAGGTCTTGAACTTTCAAATAATCATTATTGCAGTAAGTTTCAATTCATGTATTAAATAATTAACCTATGAGGTTTCAATTGTCTCCATGCATATCAAATCACTTTATCACGCTACATTGGATTTTATCCTAATCTCTTATACAACATCATTGTATACTATAAAATCTCCAAATCCAAATGATATAATTAATATTGGTGTTATAATTCCTCAAAATTCTCTTTACTTTCATTACTTATACGATTTACACGTTTTTCCTCAAGTATTCAAACTATTCTTCTCAACTTTTAGAATACATCTAATATATCATCAAACTTTTCTTGGATCACTTTAATCTTTAATACCATAATACTGTTGGGGTGTTTGTTAACTCTAACAAATATAACCCAAAACTCCTTGTGCCTATGATTGGTTATCGTAATTTTTTAAGTGTCTAATTACTCAATGAGGTAGTATTATCTCATGTCATTTTTAGTTTCCAATTGACTTCTTTTCTCGATTGATTTTCTCAATTCATTCGATTTCCTCTAATTTTACATTTGCTTGTTCTAATGTCTTTTCATTCATACTAGTTTCTCAACACATTTCGATTTATTTGAAATCTTAATTTCCTGTGTTGGTAACACATTCATCATATCTGATTTGTATCTCTTATACTTAATATCACCTCAAATTTAAGAATCCAATCACATAGCTAGATACTTTACATCAAACATAATTCATACACTCTCAGTAGCATATTCGACATTTTATGCTTGTATCTCTATCAGGAATAGGGCTCTAATACTCACTTCTAAATCATTACATATTCATTTCTATTTGTTCTTTTATTGATCATTCTTAATATAAACTATCTGATATGCTTAACCTAATTCAGTGAAATTCTTCTTCAAAAGAAGATTTCTTGCTATTATCATTTATACTGTTCATGTAATCCTTATCAATCAACTGTCTTTATCATTGCTTATCAACCATTCTTAGTATATTAAGAAGATCAATTTCTATCATTCTATTATTTCTTACATAGTCATAGTGCTCTAGTTACCAAACCTGATGAAGTAGTAGACATCATTATTGTCACATATGCTTAGGTGAGTATCATCAAAGTCATCCCATTTTGTCCACAAATTTATCTCCAACAATTCACCAATTTATATCTTACACAAATGATGCTTTGATCTCTATTGATCCTACACAATATTTCTCTCTTTATCCTCGCCCACGATCGAGGTACCCTCGCATTAACATATACTAACATCAATTCTACTCCAATTTTCTAAAATTTACCTCTTTAATTATTACATTATGTCATAATGATTCAACTACCATATTGGGTGCATTAACTCTTCTCATTTGATTCATCGTCTTTTTCTTTATCTCCTTTCTATCTCATCTTCTTATTGTCATTTATTTCATCTCCCATACTTATATTCTCAATCAATTCAAAATTATAGATGTATAAATATCATGAAATTCTAATCTCAATTCCATTAATATATTCTTATGGTGGATCATAACTCTTGTCATATTAATCAAACAGCCACTTTGTTTCCAATTTCATCTTCTTAAGATCATAACAATTTATGTTTTCATTACATTCTACTTGTACACTTTAATCTCATCGTTCTTACTTGTCTCCCTATTTTTCTCAAACAATCCATGATAATACAACCACATTTTTATCACATTCAGGGATATGCACCAGATTACAATATTTGGTATCATATTCAATTCCACCAATACAAATGCGTTGACTCATTATCTATCATATTTAACCATGTACTATTTCCCATTTCTAATTCCCCACAACTTTCAATTTCCCATATCATGAAAGAGTACCTTTTGTCTCACTACTTCTCTCAGCTCAAACATTTAACAATTGCTTATGCGTGTGACTCATATACATGTGACTTAGATTAAGGATCAGTTGCTGTTGCATGCTAAGTCATGTTAGTCAAGAGTGCATGTAACTTAATACATATTTCCAAAAATGCCCGTGCAAGATACTAAACATAGGTGCTTTGATACCACAACATGTTGGACCTTATTTTTAGAGCCCAACTCTTGCTCTAATACCACAAGATATTGGACCCCGTTTTTGGAGCCCAATTATCCGAATGTCATAAAATGTAAGCGTGCGTATTAACTTATAGGGTTGTTTCAATGAACTCTCATTAGCCATCATTAATTCGTCTTCATTCTTATAACATCCCAAAAGTTTCCTATTTGATCAATAAAGTATTAAAAACCTAAAGTATGTTAATAACCAAGTCATGCTCCTCCAATCGATTCCCTCACTTTTTTTTCATCAATCTTTTTCAATCAACCCTAAGGGATACCAATTTTCATGGACAAATATAAAAATATTTAAGAATCTATTGGTTCAAGAATCACTTCATTTGGAGGTCGGATGATGAAGTTATGGCCAAAAGAATCAAACATGTTTATGTCCTTAATTATATTGTACCTATCTTGGGACAATTCGCATAACATTCAATAGAGTTATCTAATTGAGGTTTTTTTAGGAAGGTTTTGAAGAGGACTTTAAAATCTACAACTTTTGTGAAGATCCCGAAGAGAGATTTTGCCATCCATAGGGTCAAAATTGTGAACTTCTGAAAGCGTACAGTATATGTCTGTTAAACGGACATACACCTTTACCTAATGGACATACACGGGCTCTGGGGTGTCTTCCAGACCCGTGAAGGTCCATTTAATAGACATGGACTGGCCTGGGGACATTTTCAGACCAAAGTAGGTCCGTTTAATGGACATATGTGACACCCAAACCCCTTTAAAGCCTTTCCAATGGTTCCTACATCCATTCTAACATCATGGTCACTCATAATCTTCCCAAATTCAC
>JANSVA010000009.1:10610848-10644531 GCA_025504915.1 Erythroxylum reticulatum
AATTAGGTAGTAGCATTACGAATTAGGAAAACCGATTAATAAAAGCAACAATCACATACGATGTGTCATTTAACCTAGATCATGTTATCCCAAATGATTACTAATCATTAGTCGATCCACATGAATTTCAATATAACAATTACAGATTATATCGAAATTCTAGCAATGGGTTTGAAATTAACGATTCAATGAACGCACTAAAATCATCAATTCACAATACCTAATAGGTTCATACACAAATAACTGAGTAATAACGAAAATCTGATTATCCATACACAAAACCCAATTTAATCAACATATGATAACACAATCAATTCCTAATGAGAGAAAGAAACAAAAAAATAATAAAAAGTACTTAACCCCAGTCGTCGGCGTCAGTATCACCTCTGAACTGGTGTCTGGATGCCTAACCCTTCATAAGTCTTTCTCAAAAAATTGCTTCATCCCCCATCTTAATAGCCTGACCAAAGATCTGTTTGTTTCTTCACTGCCGCACACTTTAGTGTCCCTGAAGTGTCCGTTATTCCTTGATTAGTCGAATTAACGTTATTGACTCTTTAAAATCCCCTGTGTCCTTCCTTGTTCTCCAACTCTCCCAGCTACACGCCAGCACCAAGCCGCCTAGCCAAGCCTTCTTCACACCTGCTCTATGTGCTTGTGTCTGCATGCAGCTACCGCCGCCTCGCCACTCTCCTGTTTTGTTATTCGTTCCCATTGTGGCTTATTCATAGTATTCATTGACAAGATAATTTAACTTTGTAACTCTCCTTAAATCCTCACTGCCCACGTTTGCTTATGTGTCTCCTCCTTTTACTATACATTTTGAATAAAACGCATAGCATGTGTTTGGAATGTATTGCGCATAACGTCGTTCTTTGCATTGTGTGTTTTCGTTCTGTTCATCTGTTGACATGAAACGTCCACATTTCTGATTGTGGCTGCTGCATCCTTGGCTATGCATTGTCGTTTTGGCGATCTTGTTATTTCTTCATTTTTCTAGCAAGCATTTTAATTCTCCTTCTTTGTATTTTGATTTTTCTTGTCTTCTTCTTACTTTATAAAGACAAGTAAAAATTGATCTTCAAAAAATGACCTAAATGTAGCACTTTCGACTCACTTTAATTTCTTTACTTCCAAATTGTACCTAAAATCATATATGAATTAAAGTGAGTATCTTAAACATTTTTGTATTAGTAAATACTAAGTGTAAATGATTAAAAATATCAACAATTAAACACATATCAATCATGCTATGCGTTGGAATTGTATCATGGCATTTTGATTAAATGGAAGGAAGAAATAGCATGAGAATATGAATTTGTGATTGATTGAATTGAGCATAAGAGTTGATTGTGTTTGGGAAAGAGAGGAATCGTTTCGTAGTCACGTGTATGTCGACATAAAGCCTTCTCTTTGCTGCCCGCTTGTGGCATAAGAAATCTGAAAAGTGGACTCATTTCGTTCATAGTGTAAACTCTAGTTTCTTCATTTTGTTCCACAGAACCCTCGAGCCATTTGTTTGTGCATTTGCAATTTGTGTGATATGATTTGATGATAAATTACAGCCAATATGTTTTATGTGATCATTTACTAAACTATGAGTTGTGAATTGGAATTGTGAATGTTGAACTTACGTTGTTATATTACAATAAGATGAGTATGCCTATATGAATAGACACATGTATGTTTGATTGTGTGGCTCATTGCCAATGACTATAAATATATTAGCCACTGAGCTGCGTAGCTCAACCCATCATTTTTCCCTCCTCAGGTGCAGAACAAGAAGATTAGTGATCCTTGCAAGGCATTCAGAAACTCCAAGATAGCTAGAAATCTTTTGTACTAAGTTAGTGACTAGACTTGTAGATAGTTTTATAAACATATCAAACATTAAGCATCCAATGTATTTTGTATCTTGTGTTAAGCCTTTGATGTAATGTTGATATGTAATTAAAGCTATGTATGAACTTTGATGTAGAAATGAATTGAGAATTAAAGAAGTTTCCAATGTGTATGTGCATATTTCTCTTGTAGTTGTACATTTCATATTTCAAGTTTTCCATAGGGGTAAAATTGTGTACTGACTTCAGGTAAAAAATTGGATTAATCTAGGCTAAATTAGACAAAGTTGTCTTCTTGGAAGTTGTAGCTTATCCTCTTGGCTTTCCAACGGCATAAACTATGTAGATTTTGGATATCGTAGTTAACAGATATGATCATTATGAGTGGTGATGCTGCATGGAATGTATACATAAGACAACTATAGTAAATGAGGAGAATTAGGGGTTTTGATGAATCAAATGAGTAGAGATTAGAGAATTTAATGAAACAAGGTTGGAGGTTGAACTGATATGATGTGATATTGCACTAGGAGAGGTGAATTTGAGAGGATTATGAGTGAAAGTAATGTTAGAAAGGATGTAGGAATCATTGAAGAGGCTTTGGAGGGGTTTGGGCATCCCCTATGTCCGTTAGATGGACTTTAGGTCCGTTAAACGGACCTTCTCGAGTCTGTGAGGACCCTCAGCATTGCCCATGTCCTTTTAACGAACATTAAGTCCATTAAACAGACCTTCTCAGGTCTAAAATGGCCCCCAAACCCGTGTATATTCGTTTAATAGATATACACTGTATCCTTTTGAAAAATTGCAATTTTGACTCTCTAGATGGCAAAATCTCTCTTCTAAGTCTTCATGTCGAAGTCTTCTTTGAAACCATCCTAAAATGACCTTAATATGACATCTCTAGTGAAAGTTATGTTAATTGTCCCAAGATAGGTACAATATAATTGAGGACAGAATCATGGTTGATTCTTTTGGTCATAACTTCTTGATTCGACCTCCGAATGAAGTGATTCTTGAAGCAATAGATTCGTAACACATTTTTCTATCTCTCCAAAAAATTTGATAGCCTTTGGTGTTGGTTTCAAAAATATGGATGGAAAGAAAGTGAGGGTTCATTGAAATAACCCTATAAGGTATTCCACTCATGCTTTATGACTCCGGATAGTTGGGCTCCGGAAATAAGGTCCAACATATAATGGGTGAAAAGTTACCCTTGATCCTTCGTCACCCAAAGAAGCATACCTTAAACAATTGGAAATTCAACAATCATCAAGCAAGGATTCAGGTAGTGAGTTGAAAAAGAAAGAAGAGAGAAAAGAGGCCATGAGAGAAAAAATGAAATTAAAAGCCCAATAGTGAGTGACTGCATAAGTGAGGAAAAGAAAGAGGGATGTGTAGGAGAGAAGTTAGTGAGTGAAAAGAAAGAAAAGAACGTGAAAAGCGAGTAAAGGAAAATTGAGAGGAGCGAAAAATTTAAGACACAATCATGTTTTTATGTAAAAGAGAGAGAGTTAAAGAGTGCATACTTAGGCAAGAGAGCTTTAATCTTGATTCGGTTTAAGGAAACTTTGTTTACTAACATTGACCATGACCCAAGTTTGCCTAGTGTATTTGTGACCTTATTGTAGGATTATGATGATGCTTTTACTAAAGAGGTACCCCATGGGTTACCACCTTTGAGAGGGATTAAGCACCAAATTGACTTGGTATCAAGAGCTTAAATTCCTAATCGTCCAACTTGTTGAAGCAATCTAAAGGAGACAAAGGAATTACGAAGGCAAGTAGATGAATTGCTTAAAAAGGGGTATGTGAGGGAGAGCATGAGTCCTTGTGTTATGCTAGGTTTTTTAGGGCCAAAGAAAGATGGAACTTAGAGGATATGTGTGGATTATGAAGCAGTCAACAAGATCACTGTAAAGCATCATCATCCTATTCTTAGAATGGATGATATGCTAGATGAGTTGCATGGTGCTTACATATTCACTAAAATTGATTTAAAATGTGGCTACCATTAGATTAGGATGAAAGAAGGTGATGAATAGAAAACTGAATTTAAGACCAAATATAGATTGTATGAGTGGTTGGTTATGCTTTTTGGCTTATCCAATGCATCTAGTACTTTGATGCGCTTAATAAATCATGTTTTTTGTGAATTCCTTGGTAAATTTGTGGTTGTTCACTTTAATGACATCTTATTCTACAGTAAGAACTTAAATGAACATGTCATGCATGTTAGGACTGTTTTGGATGTGCTTAGGAAAGAGAAGTTATATTCAAACCTTAAGAAGTGTTCAGTTTGCATAGATAAAGTTATTTTCTTAGGATTTATGGCAAGTGCTAACGGATTTGAGGTTGACTCTGAAAAGGTGAAAGTTAGTTTAGATGACAAGAAGAAGGATGACTTAGTTAAAACAATACACGAGAAAGCACGTGCATAAATTGAGAAAAATAATAGCATATATACACAAAAAGCAAATAGAGGTAGAAAGCAAGTTCTCTTCGAACCAGGTGATTGAGTTTAGGTGCATATACGAAAAGAAAGGTTTTCATAATAAAGGAAGTCAAAACTTGATGTAAGGGGTGATGGACCGTTCCAAGTGTTGGAATGTATCAATGACATTGCATAAAAGATAAACTTGCCAGGTGCGTATAATGTTAGTGCTACTTTTAATGTTTCTAACTTATCTCCTTTTGACTTTGATTCAAATTTGAGGAAATTTTCTTTTGAAGAGGGAGGGGATGATATAAGCACGACTGTGGGACTTTGTAAGTGAAATAGTGCTAAAGAGGAGCTAGTAATGCTGGAGGCACCAATAACAAGATAAATAGCTAAGAAATTCAAAGAAGCACTTCAATCTTATATAAGTCGAATTATATATGACATGGAATCGCAAGAGACAATGAGGGCTAATGACATAATAACTAATCAAGTTGGTCGGAATGAGCAAGAAGACTTTCTTTCTTATTTAATTAATTATTTTACATTAGAAGCATAACTTTCGGCAGCCCACTACTTATGTCATGGGCTTGTTTAAAACTTTTAAGTTTAATAGGTTGTATTTTAGAAATATTAGTTTGGGATTTAATTATTTTGGTAAAAGGCCCATGTTTAAAGGCTTTTTACGTAATTAGAGTTTCTTTCTTTTCAAGAGGTATAAATACATCATAATAAACATTATTTAGAGTTACATTGATTGAATAATGAATTCTATAAGGGAGGATTTCTTGTCTTCTTCTATTGCATCAAGAATATAGTTTTAATCAAGGTAAACACTTGTGGCAAATTTCTATTCTTGTATTCAAACCAACCTTATTATATGTGTTTCCTTTCATATAATTGATTAGGGGTTCATTAGGGATGGGGATTTCACCTTGTTAATGTTCTATCCAAAGTGTGTGTTTAAGGGGTATTGGGTTCTTTAGCCTTGGAATTCCGCATCACAAACTATTTCAATCAATTAAAGATTTATGGAGTTTTATTATTTCTTATTTTATTGACAATTTGTTATTGAAAAGGGCATTAATATAATTACTTAGATTTCTTAATTTGATAAATTATGTCCTTATTATTATCTCACAACATGTAGCTTATTCACAAATTATTAAGTCGTTATGTGCAAAAATTGATGGAAGCAAGCCACTAAATCTAGACCCAAATTGATGGTAAACATGAAGGGTACATCGAGCTTATAGTGTCAAGCACGCACTATTTGCGAAGTAAACCAAGAATTAGGATATGTTTCATTTTTATTTCAATTTGTTTTTATTTTAGGTGTTAGCATAGGATTTTGTTCATTTTTAATGTGTTTTAGTGTTAGGATAAAAAACATCCTAAGTTGATTATGCATATTTGTAGTGTTAGTGTATGCGTTTTTCAAATTTTTAAGTTTTCCAACTATTTTTCATGTTGTAGACGATAACAGAGAATTACATAATCTTTAGACATAATCGTTATATTCTGGATCTTTCAAAAAATCTTTACACACATTCACAGAGAGTTACACGCTCATTAGATACACCCGTATATACTTACACAGTTAATATGACTGTGTAAGTCCTCGAATACTTACACATTCGAGTCCTTTGAATTTTAAAGAGTTTGTAACTTACACAACCAACTACATGACCGTGTACCTAATTGTGTAAGCTTGTAAGGGCTTTTTAAATGTTGTTGCAGACTTGCACAGTTAGCTACATGATCTAGTAATTTATATACATATGTAATATATAAAAGAAATACATATACATACATATGTGTACATACATAAAACTAGTTGAATTTCTTTAAACATATATTTTCCAAATTTGAAGTTAATTTACTGAAAATTTAACATTTGAATTTAGACAAGAATTTTGATAAAATTATTATAAGGAATATTTTAGAAACTTTTTAATTGTGTTTCTTTGATATAAATGTTATTATAAAATCAAGATATTATATAAAATTTTATGTTTACAAAATAGTAAGATAAAAAGTATACATCATACTAAGATTTATATATATGTATACGTGTATTTAACTTTTTTTTGTTACTTACGAGATGTCCTAGGAGGATCCTAATTATAGAAAGGTACCTTTAAGTCATTTTCTTTTAGACTAATCTCTGTTCGAATCGAATAAATCTCCCATAAGAGGTAAAACTTTAACCTCAAATTTTAAACAGCTACATATATAAGTACGATTCAAACTCGCGACCCTCACTTAAAAAGGGAGAGTCCGTTATCAACCCAGCTGTACCCAAGGTTTACGTGCATTTAACTTTACCTGGACCTTTTCATTGAAAAAAATTATACTCCAGTACATTCTCAACTACGCCAGCAAAATGTATGATGTTTATGAAGATTGAATTATTATTTAGGTAAATTATAAAATTGGTAAAAAAACTCGACTCTGTGTATAGTTGGATTAAAATTAAAAGTACGAATGCGGGTGAACTGGAAAAATAAGCGACTTGATGTTAACCTGTTGGGTGTCTAAGGCAAATCGTGGCTTCGAGGATGTGTTTGGCAATAGTGATGAAGAGGGAGGACTGGAAAGCCAAGGAGCTGACACTAATTGTTCTTTATGCTGTGGCTTTCTATGCTTTCATCATCTATCGTTCCCTTCTACTCTCTCACGGTATTAAAACCCTTGCTGCTGCTTCTTCTTTTCCTTTTTGTTTATTTCTGTTTGTTTATATTCGATGACTGGCGACTAAACAACGATATGGTGACTTACAGATCATGCACTGAAGCTCTATGGATTGCGCCCTGGATGGATTTTCTCCTCTCGTCCAAATGTATACAGTTTCATTTTCTTGTTCAGATTAATACATTTTCTGTTTTAACATTCTTCTTATCAATCAAAATAGGATGTATCTGATGCCCAATGGAGAAACTTTCGGGCAAATATACCCATCCTCACACTTGTTTTTGCACTCTTTTCCTTGCTTGCCAACATGTCGAGACCCTTCTTTGGTCTCAAAGCTAAGGGCATGTCCCTTGTTTGGCTTTCCATTTCTCTTGTCTACCTATCCTATCTACATGGGGTTTGGTATGCTGTCTTCTGTTCTTTTTTTTTTTTAGATAAAATTTTTCATTTGCTTTTATCTCTGTTTTTTATTAGCCTTCTGTGTCTTTGCCCTTGTAGCACTATTTTCATCCTCTCCATTGCAGCTTTCAATTATTTTGTTGTAAAGGTGAGTTACAATGATATTTATTACATATAATCTAATCCAATTCCTCTTTTTTCGTTTGAGAATTCATCATCTCATTATTATGATGTTTTGAAGCCACTAATCACGTCATATTCTTATCAGAATTCTAGTTTGCTTCATGTTTTACTATATTTGTGTTTCTGCAGATCTTTGCCAGAACAAAGTACTTCTCCTTCGTACTTTGGGTTTACAACATATTTTTCCTTCTATGTAACCGTATTTATGAAGGATATTCATTTTCTATATTTGGGTAAGCCACGTGAAGTTGTACCTCTATACATGGTTCCATTTTTGTTTGACAGACAAAGAAAACAGGGCTTTAAATTGTGCTCTCTTATTGTTCAGGAAGCAGTGGGCATATTTGAACAATTACAGAGGCAACTTTAGGTGGCACATATGTTTCAATTTCGGTAGTTCTTTTATTCAATTATGTTCTTTGTCTTAGTTCCTAAGGAATTCTCTGGGTTTTATATGTAAGTTATGAAACAAAAGATTTTATTTAGTTTTCTGAATTTTAAACATCTACTACCTTGCTGTTTGTCAGTAATTTTACGCATGATAAGCTTTGGGTATGATTACCATTGGGCACATGAAGCTTCTTCTTTTGATCGGAAGGTAATATCATATAGTTAAGATTAAATGCAAGGTATCTAGTGGCCATGTGAATTTGGATTAGGCATGTGCTTTTTGTCTGTTGTTGTACAATTATCTTGAAGGTTAGCTTTGACACTTAACATGTAACTGGAATTAATGTTAATGCTATTTTTTCCCTTTACCCATAAATACTTTGCTTTTATCCTATTGGGTATCTATTATATTTTCTGCTTGGTATGCTTCTTGGTTAAATTTTTTTCCCCTGAATTTCATCTGCAAGATAAAATTGCATGTGAAATTATGTTTGTTTGCATGAGCCACCTACAATTGAATTTTGATTTTCCATTACTGGAATTGATTCTCTTTCAGAAACACATACAACGTTGCCATATTTGTACGTCTGGAAAGGAATGCTACCGATTACTACAGGTTAGTTATTTATATATGGATTAACCTTTTGGACAACTAGTTAGATGTTCGCATATTGTATTCCTCAAGTCTGTTTTGCTGTCTGCTCTTTTGCTTTTTACTTGAGTGAATGACCTTAATTTGTTTAATGCAGGAGAGAAGTGTTATGAAAGATAACTTCTCACTTAGTATATACCTTTGTTATTTGGTATATGCCCCAGTTTACATTGCTGGGCCAATTATAAGCTTTAATGCATTTGCTTCACAGGTCTGTAACTTATTATCCTATCTTATTTATTTGTATTAGAATCCTCAATAATTGACTGATTTTGATTGTTGTATTAAAAATAACCACATAGCTGCGTAGAATCTTATTGAAGAAATAATGGAGAAAGGATAAGTTGTTTGGACAGGGGATTTTGAAATGTTATAGGTATTTGTGCAAGCTTTTTAAGCAATCTAGGTTAGGTCATGGGTGTAAAAGTGCTTCTAATCAACCTATTGCTGAACCTGGAGCATCAAATTCTACTTACTACATAGAATTCTGAATTTGGTATAGGATATAAATTCACAAATAAATAAAAATTTATCATTAAAAAATGGGATAATGTAGTTTTGAGGAATAAAATTATTTTCTACTTATCATAAAAAGGTTACAGAGCTGTGGTATAAATATAATGTAGGAATCACCTAAAGAAGGAAACCACTAACTAGGAAACTATAAACTAGGAAACTAAATAAACTAATTTACAGCTGTATCTACTCACTAATTACAGAATTTTTCCTTTCATTTTATATCTAAACCAACATTCCCCCTCAAGTTGGGGCATATATATTTATAAGTCTCAACTTACTGATGATTCCATCAAATCTTGGCTTGAACAATCCTTTTGTAAGGATATCAACTACTTGCTATGTGTTTGGAACATACGACATGCAAATCACTCCATTTTCTTGCTTTTCTTTGATGAAGTGATGGTGAATTTCCACATGTTTAGTCCTATCATGCTGCATGGGATTGTTAGCAATGCTAATGGCAGCCTTGTTATTGCAATATAGTTTCATAGGACCATCCAATGGTAGCTGTAGCTCCTCTAGTACTCGTTTGAGCCAAATGCCTCACAAATTCTATTGTCCATAGCATGGAACTCTGCTTCAGCACTGCTGCGAGCCACTACATTTTGTTTTCTACTCCTTCAAGTCACTAGATTTCCCCATACACATGAGCAATGTCCACTAGTAGATCTTCTGCGGTGACTGAACCTGCCTAATCTGCATCGGTAAACACTTCAACAGTTCTTTGAGCCTTCTTCTCAAAAAATAGTCCCCTTCTTGGAGATCCCTTGAGGTATCTCAGAAGGCGGTAAGCTACTTCCAAATGAACCTTCTTAGGAGACTGAATAAATCGACTGATCAAATTGACAGCAAAAGCAATATCTGGTCTCGTATGAGACAAATAGATTAACTTCCCAACCAATCTTTGATCTCTCCCAACATCAACTGGGTCACCTCCAATATCACTAAGTTTTTCATTAGGGTCTACAGGCGTGTCAACTGGCTTACAACCTGTCATAACTGTATCAGAAAGCAGATCTAGTATATATTTCTGTTGGCTTACCATGATCCCTTTCTTTGATCTTGCAACTTCCATTCCCAAGAAATACTTCAGTGGTCCCAAGTCTTTGATCTCAAATGTGCTTGCCAGACTAGCCTTCAAGTTGTCGATTTCTTCATGATCATCACCTGTGACGATGATGTCATCCACATATACCAGCAAAATAGTCATCATCCCACTTTCCTTCCTTTTAAAGAATAAGGTATATCAGTCTGACCTTGAGAATATCCTTGTTGTTTCATTAAACTTGTAAATCTTTCAAACCAAGCTTGAGTTGATTGCTTCAAACTGTATAGTACCTTTTTTAACAGGCACACTTGGGATCCAAACTCAGCCTCAAAGCCAGAATGAGGTTCCATAAACACTTCTTCTTCAAGTTTTCCATTCAAGAAAGCATTCTTCACATCTAGTTGGTGTAGAGGCCAATCTAGGTTCACTGTAAAAGATAATAGAATCCTCACTGTATTGAGTTTCGCCCCTGGAGCAAATGTCTCAGTTTAATCCACACCATAATTCTGAGTGAAACCTTTTGCTACCAATCTTGCCTTGTATCTCTTGGTCGTTCCATTAGAATTATACTTGACTGTGAACACCCATTTGCATCATACCAACTTCTTTTCATCCAGAAAAGGTATTTTTACCCATGTCTGATTCTTCTTAAGAGCATTCATTTCCTCCAAAATTGTTGCCTTCCATTCAGGAACTTGTAAAGTTGCTTGTATAGACTTTGGAATTTCCACATGATTAAGATGTGAGATAAAACAAGAAAAAGGAGACAAGCTTTGAAGAGAGATAGAGTTAGACATAGGATATTTGATAGTGCATTTCTTAACTCCTTTTCTAAGAGCCACGGGTAAATACATATCAGACTTAGGAAGATCAAGCTTAGACTTAAGATTTAATGGAATAGGATCAAGAGAAATTTTACCTAGTCGTGGGCCTTTTTCTGGGCTATGCATAGGCATGGCTGGCTATATTGCTTTTGATAGGAGCTTCCTAGGGTACGTTTGACCAAATTTCTTGTCATATTTTTGGAGTCTGTTGTGTGGCATCAAGGTTTCTAGTTATGACAGATTCATTATCTAAATTATTTGCGTTTAAATTTGAATCATTGCCTTGATTGTATTCCTTTTCCAAATTGTTTTCCTCTTCCAAATTGTGGTTGAGATTCTGAAAATGATTTCCTACAAATTGAAAATTCACACTTAAAAAAATCCAAATCAGCCATACTTACCACCAAATCTTCCTGACTCCCCTTGAAGAGGAGGAGAGAAAAAAGGTGTTTTTTCAAAAAAAGAATGATGTCCATGGTCACAAAATATTTTTTTAAAATTGGATCAAAACATTTGTAGCCTCTTTGAGAGGTTGAATACCCTAAAAAGACACTTTCTTGCTTTAGGATCAAGTTTTGTCTTATTTTTATCTTGATTGGAGACAAAAACAATGCAACCGAATATCTTGAAGGGTAAATCCAAAAAAAGTCTAGGATCAGGGTTATGTTCAGGAAACTTTTGCATAGGAGTTTCAAATTGCAAGATTTTAGAGGGCATACGATTAATTAGGAAAACAACAGTTAAAAGAACGTGACCCAAAAAGTTTTCGGCACATTATTTGAAAACAACAATGCTCTTGTGATGTCAAGTAAATGTCTATTTTTCCTTTCCGCTACACCGTTTTGTTGTGGTGTGTCAACACAAGAACTTTGTTGTATAATCCCTTTTTTAGAAAAAAAAAAGTTAAAACTTTGGAAAAATATTCCTGGCCATTATCACTCCTAAAAATTCGTATATTTGCATTAAATAGATTTTGAACCATGGAGTGAAAATTTTTTAAAATATCAGCAACTTCATGTTTTTCTTTCATCAAAAAATCCAAGTGAGTCGTGTGTGATCATCAATGAAAGAAACAAACAATCTTTTGCCAGAAAAAGTGGGAATCCGTGATGGACCCCAAATATCAATATGGATGAGTTGAAATGGCGTAGATGAAACGTAAGGCCAAGAGGGATAAGAAGACTTATGATGTTTTACTAAAGTACATGCTTCACATTGAAACGAAGATGGATCTTTATTAATAAATAACTTAGGAAACAAATGTTTCAAATAGAAAAAACCAGGATGTCCCAAACGAAAATGCCATAACAAAACATCTTGGTCACTAGACATCGGCTCTTAACTTATAATAAGAATTTTGTACAACCATCCTCGAATGCAATCCATCTTCAAAGTAATATAACCCTCCACATTCCGTAGCATTGCCAATCATTGTCCCCAAAGCCAGGTCTTGGAAAAAACACATAGAAGAGGAGAAATTAGCTTGACAGTTAAGGTCATCGGTGAGTTTACTGATGGACAGCAAATTACAGGACAATTTAGGTACGTGAAGGACATTGTAAAGGATAATTTTGGGCTAAAATTTTGACAATTCCACTGTCGGCAATGGAAACAAATGTGCCATCTGCAATTTTGATTTTTTTTTTCCTACAGCAGGGTTATAAGAAGAAAAAAATTGAGAGCAATATGTCATATGATCGGTAGCCCCAGAATCTATGACCCAAGGACCAAAAGATTGATTTGAACACACAAAGGAAGAAGAAATACTTTGTTGCGCTGAAGCACAAGAGGAAGAGGAGTTAAGAGAAAATTTTGGAGAGTTAAAAAGCCTATACCAGTGTTGGAGTTGATCCTTGGCGAAAGGCACCGAATTTGAAGAAGTAGTTTGCTCCCGAGAAGTTTCAGCCACAGCTATAGTAGCTTTCCCATCCCCCTTCTTTTTGTGTTGAGGCGGCTTTCCATGGAGCTTTCAACACTTGTCCTTTGTATGCTACCGCTTGCCACAAAAATCACAAGAAAATGGTTTTTTCTTGTCACTATCACCATAAATGCCCTTGGAAACCAGCGCCATGTTGTCTCCATTTTGTGTCAAGTGGATAGGTTTGTTCATCACACGTTTTTGGGCTTCCTCTTGGCTTAGTTCAGAAAACACAACTCGTATTGAAGGTAAAGGCTGGTGGCGAAGATGTCTGATTTTATCAAAGCCGTGATTGACTCTAGCGAGAAACATGAAGACACGATCATCTTCCTCTTTTTTTTTGCCCTTGCAAGATTGTTAGGGTCCATGCATCATCATAACACAAATTCAATTCTTGCCAAAGAGAGAGCATTTCGTTGAAATAAGTTGTGACATCTCTATCTCCTTGTTGAGAGAGCCACAGTTTCTTCTTCAATTCAAAAATTTGAGAGGAATTCCCAAGATTAGAGTATCTCTCTAATAGCATCCCAAATTTCTTTTGCATCTATGTACATGAATGAACGGTGAATCAGTTCTTCCATGGAATTTAGCAACCATCCCATAATCAAAGAATTCTCAGAATGCCAGCGCTGGAACGTGGGGTCAGTCGCTATTGGTTTTGGCTCCTCTCTGGTCAAAAATCCAAGTTTTCCTCTACCATTTAGGGCTAGTTTCACAGACTGAGCCCATTCCAAAAAATTCTGACCATTAAGCCTCACCATTGTAATCTGCAAGGATGGTAGTGCAGCAACATCCAAATTGGCCGGAGTAGAGGTGATAGCTAGCTGGTCGATTGGTGGATAGGATGTATTGGAGGTACTAGAGATTGTTGAAATGATGTGGCAGAAAAAAATGGAGGAAGGATTTAAAGGGAAAAATAAGTCCAAAAATCTGGAAAAAAATCAAATTGTAGGCAGGAAAAAATCTGACTTAGAGGATGAAGAGAACCAAAAATTCAAAACTTTAGAGAAAAGAAATCGACTGCAGAATGCAGAACAAGGAGTTGGCAATGCCAGGGAAAGAGAAAAAACCCTTGTGCTCTAATACCATGTACTTTTGAGGAATAAAATTATTTTCTGCTTATCATAAAAAGGTTATAGAGCTGTAGTATAAATACAATGTAGGAATCACCTAAAGAAGGAAACTACTAACTAGGAAACTATAAACTAGGAAACTAAATAAACTAATTTACAGCTGTATCTACTCACTAATTACAGAATATTTCCTTTCCTTTTATATCTACACTGACAGATAAAAATTACAATAATGTAAACTACAATATATTTTAATAAATGGAATTAAGATTTTAGATATGCTTTTGATAGGTATTAGGAATTCACAATTTAAAGAACCTACAAAAGTTATTTACTACCTTCCTTGTGTAGTTAGATACGCCCCAGAAGAGTTATTCAGCAAAAGATATTTCTTGGTATGGTCTGCGTTGGATTATCAGCTTTATCTTGATGGAGCTATTAACACATTTATTCTACTATAATGCGTTTGCAATCAGGTCAGTCTTTCAGAAACCTTACGTTTTTCCTATGCAGTCTATGTTTATTGACCCCTTTTATTGTTAAACAGCGGGCTCTGGAAAATATTGTCTCCTCTGGATATATTTATCATTGGATATGGGGTATGGCACATTCTTTCTAGAAACAAAAGTTTAAGCTTGATTGATTTCTTTTATTTGGAAAGAAAAGGAATTGATTTGAACTTGTAAAATATTGAGCCATGTAGCAGATGGCTTTAGTGATGACCTAAGTTTTATAGTACTTTACAATGCATGCATGGATCTATACATAAATGATACTTTGTCAAACTATTTATCCTTGGTTTCTGAGAAGCCTGGTTGAACTCTGAAAAAACGAATTCATAACAACTTAATATAAAGATTCTGTCAATTCCTAGTCTTTGAAGAATCATGTAATTGGGACACATCGTGTCATCTTTCCTTATGCCTGCCAAAGACCATTGCCAAACATGTTGGTTAGTGAAAATCAGACTTCAGAAACATACATTGGAAGATAGATTGGATTTAACTGTTATACTTTCACATTTTTAATCTCTTTATGCTACACTGCAGGTCTTGAACTATATGTGGCTAAAGTTTTTCCTTATGTCGCACTATTTTGATCTCTTTATGGTACACTGCAGGTCTTGAACTTTATGTGGCTAAAGTTTTTCCTTATATGGCGCTATTTTCGATTCTGGTCTCTGGTATGAATGCTGAGTTTCTATGCTCAAATCATTCCTATCTGTTTAGTATAACATGTTAGAAATCTCTAATTTTATCAAAATGTCTGATGGAACTTAATAGGAAGAACACTTCTAAATAACTATTTTATTTCAGATTTGTGGTATTGAGGTCCCTGAGAATATGCCAAGGTGTATTAATAACTGTTACAACATGGAGAGCTTCTGGAAAAATTGGCATGCTTCATATAATAAATGGCTTGTGAGGTGAATGTTCAACTTATTGAGCTTTTTCCTAACACTATTTTGAGAGAAATATGTCTTCTTCACAGATCATATTATGATGTTAGGTACATGTATATTCCTCTTGGGGGATCTCAGAGAAAGCTGCTCAGTGTATGGATTATATTCACATTTGTAGCCATATGGCATGATCTAGAGTGGTAACTTGTTCTTTTATCAAATTATCTTTCTTATCACTTAGTTAATCTGCACATCAATACCTTTCACTTAGTTAATCTGCGCATAAATACATTTTTCTTGTCTCATATGTTGTTCATCTTGGCCTCAGGAAACTTCTCTCATGGGCATGGTTAACATGCTTATTTTTTATCCCAGAAATGTTGTTGAAATCAGCAGCAAATGCTTTACAGGTGATTTATCTATTTCAGGTTGTCGTAATCTTGATATCACTATGTTAGCACAATCCGATCAGTGATTGCAGTGTAGTTTCTCTGGTATTGTGGCCAAGGGCTGCAATTTTTGGTGGCCAAATGGTGCCATGTTGTTAGAACAAAAGGCCAATGAGTCATTTACCTTGCATACCTGTTGCGAAGAACAATATGCTGTAAGATGGTTATGCTTAGGTATTTCAAGGATAGGAATTTCAACAAATGGGGACCTCACAAAATGGAAATCTGGCATTTAAGCAAGGGTCTCGTTATGAGGTGTTATTGGAACTGAGTTTTGCTTCCTATGCTATGTCCAGCTGGAGAGAAATCTTACGTGACCTTTCTGCTCAATACTCCATGATAACTTACATTAGGTTCAACTTTGGGTCTTATGGGTGACTCATTATTTGGGAGCTGGTTTCGGTGACGTGGTCTGTTCTTGTAAAGGATCAATGTAGTATCTTATTCTTATCGTCTTACAATACTATTACTTGGACCTCTAACATTGCAGTTGAATAGTATGGTTATAATAATTAGGGTCCCCAAATTTTATGGGCACTACGACCACAAAAGATAAATTATATAATAAGAGAGGATATAGCTTTCAGCTAATTAATGATTTCAATTTTAAATATTGTTTTTATTTTTCTATTTCGAGGACTCTCCCACAATATATCTTGCGCCTGTAATAACTTGTTGACGAAGCAAAATACCTGTCATGGCTGTACTTTTGTTTTTTCAGGGGAAAATGCTATATTCTAGTTTCTTTTGGTGTTATTATTTTCACTTTTGCTAAAACTATTGTTCTTTGAGTTTTCATATGCATGTTCTTTCCAGGTGAAGAGTTCTTTCCAGAAATTTCTGTTTCGTGAATTTAGTGCACTTGCAGGTGCTGTGACTATCACATGTCTGATGGTATGTCCACCAATATGTGAAAGATTTATGAATATTTTATAACTTGTGTGTCAATCCTTCAGTATGGAAATTATGATGCTCTAAAGCCTTGTTGGTTTCGTATTTTCTCTGTTAACATTGCAAGATAAAAATCCTAAAGCATCAAAAGAAGGTAGATGGATCAGGATGTTGTCTTTTCTCAAGTGAATGTTTTTGTACCATCAATGCTGAATAGCTACATGTTTGATCCCATTGAATGCCGAATTTCTGTCACCCTTTATTTCTTAGTCTGTACATCGAAGCAAAATATGTTTGCAGTGAAGCATCTGATCCCTTACGCAGGTTGCAAATCTTGTTGGTTATGTGATTGGACCCTCAGGTGTTAATTGGTTGATTTCAAAATTTCTTACAAGAGACGGTATGCGTCTTTTGTGTAACTTCTGTACTAATATCTGATGTCTTTGAGTAAATTTAGCTTAGTCATCCTGCAATGTTCTCTTGTGTATGCTCTTTGTAGGATTGCCAGTGCTGGGGGGAATGTTTTTGTCATTTTATGTTGGAACAAAGGTAAAGAATGGAATACACCACCAGTTTAACCATAAACTATTCATGATTGCATTTGCCTGTGTGAGTTGATATTTGGTTGAAACCTAATTGTTTGCAGATTATGTTCCACATTGACGATGTAAAGCAAAGGAATACCTAGATCAAAGTGTCCTTCCAAAACTGCTGACTGCTGCTTTTGATGATACGTTGTATTCTTTGTGTATGAAAGAAATCTCTGGCCAGAAGAGCAGGAATATCAAGTTCCGACATGAGTAGAACAGAATGAGCCTCGTGTCTAGCCCTGAACCAGATCATTTAGGTAATACTTTGTAACAAATGCAGACTCTTAGTGCGGCTTGGAAAACGTATTTTTTCCGAGGACATGGAATACGTGCAATGTGTCCAACTGGCGTAAGGGAAGCCCCTTTATTAACTTTCCAGCTAAAGGTAGAGAATCACTTGCCTCCATTGGATTAAGGTCGGAGAGGTTAACAATGGTTTATGTGGAGTAATTTGAAAGCTGAATATCAGACTGTTCAACCGCACCATGGTCTACATTTAAATAAACGATTCTTAGTGTGTTACAGGTTGAATGGTCTGAGCAAAGTAACTAAAGAACTGTCTATGCAGCAATTTCGCAACCAATATTGTTTCATCCAGGAGTTTGCTTTAAAATTCGGAAGCGACAAAAGTACATGATAATTCTAACCTGTTATAGATTTTCAACAATCCAACAAAAGTACGAGATGGTCGAAACCTTCTATTTGTTACTACTCTAATAGTCTCTCCCACGTACACCCAGTTCTTTGGGGTGATGAAATACAAACTTTAATTAGATGAACGTAATATAAATCATGTACTGTGCAAATCGAGGTAGTGAATTAGGTTTAATTAGTATCTGTAAGATTTAATGTCTTTATCCTCAATTAGTCATCTCCAAAATTTTAAGTGAGTTATAATCCTACCATCACAAACTTCATTTTGCAGTTTCCTGAATTTAGAGGCATTTGGGAGAGGGCAGGGCCTGTTACACCAATTGGTCCACCCTTCGCACGTTCCTCTTAAATAAAAAGATTTAAGAGGAAGTGCATGTGCTTGAGTTTTCATCAGTTAAAATCAAAGATACCTTCACTTTTTTAGATTGTGGGATTCCACCTAGTCATACAGAAGAAATATTATCTACTATATTTTAATAAGTAAAATAGTTGGTTAGATAATTTGTTGAGATAACTAATAAATCTCACAATAGAAGTGAAGAAACAAATAAATTAGTTTATATATGAAAAAAGATCTATAATTTATTGTGTTAAAGTTTTGAGTGAGGAGATGTGTTACCTTATATATAAACCATTCCACCTCTGTAATTAAAAATGATTATGAAATTTTTCATAGTATAATTGGACTATAAACAATTAAGTTTCAACTAAGATAACTTGTAAAAGGTTCAAGTAAAAATCCTTAGAAAAAGGTGTCAGAGAATGTAATTAGCACTAGAATTAGAAGTAAATTGATGTTGATCTTTTTTTGAGTCTGCATTACAGAGAAATAGAAGCAAACTAGTGCCGGAAATAGAAGCAAACTAGTGCCGGAATTGAACTTATAATTGGCATCAAACTTTTCTTTGTTACCCATACTAAAAGTTTTTAAACACAATTGGCATCAATGTGCTTCCTAGATAGGTGCCAAACACACGTTTTAAGTTGTTAGAATTTTGTTATTTCTAGTTGTTTCTTTTAGAATTCTAGGTTGTTATTTTCTTTTAGAATTCTACTTTTCGAATTTTATGCCCATAAGAGGTCTTTTTCTGTGAACACAACTAACATATTATCATTATTATTATTGAATCAAAAACTTTTGGAGAGTTTCCTTCAATCTTCTAGAGTATTCTTACTTTAGGTTTACCAGAAACTTAGGATCTTATCTAATCTTTTTGGTCGCAATCAAAATCTATAATCTTATCACTTCCAATCCCTTCTTTTCTAGAGTGTGGCAATTCATATCTTTCTTATAGTGTTTTCATGTTTGTCTACTTAAATCAACCCATTGTGTTAGAATGGTCCTTGTTCCTATCATATTAATATTAAATCTCATCAATCTTGTTAGTAAGAGTCATATTAGAATATAGTGTTAAAGCACAATTCTATATTTAGATTTGTTCTTGATATTATTGTTAACATTTTCAATATTCTTGAGTCCATTTACCATATATTCAATTTATATGCTCTTGTTGTTTTAAGATTCGTTAAGAACACTCTTTCAAACTAAAAAAATGATTCGTGAAAAACAAATTGTTCCTAAAAGTCTTGTTATTATTTCTTGATTTTTCACATTAATAAAAAAAGTTGTTATTCACAATATAACCATAAAAAGTGTCATCTGAAGCTTACATTGAAAGGGGTGTCTAGTTGCAATATTTATTACAAGTAAGGATTTGTAATTGCTCTCCAATAAGGATACATCAATCATATTATATTTATTCATTGTTTTAATTTCATTATTGTTTAATTCAAACTTGTTTTATTATTCTTCTTTTTTACTAGGTCTAATTGGGTTCCTTCGATCTCAATTTCCTATTTTGAGTTTTCTTGTTCAATAGCCTCTAGTTTCATTTCTTCTTCTTTGTTGGGGGGGCAGGGTTTGACAAAAGGGGAAGATTTAAACTATTTTTTTTGGATTTAAATTGGCTAACTTCCAAATATTTTTTTAATCAAGAGATTAAGTTGTGTTGAGTGAAAATTTGAGAGAAATGAGTGAGGGAGTGTTTTTATTACTAACGCTCAATGTAGGTACATTATGACTCAAACTTCAAGAAAAAAATTTCAAGGATAATTAAAAGAGGAGGAAAAAATGGAAGTGGATCGTGATTCTTCATGAACGTCATCCAAGGCCAACAAGACCAACTTATTTAACATTTCAGTAAAGTTAAAGATAAATTGTAAAAAGATGAAGCTGCCATAGTCAACCAACATCATAATATACCTCCAATTGTTTAAATGGATAACTTTGAGGGGTATGATATGGTTAAGAGTGCTCAAACTATTTAAGAGAGCTAAACTTGGGATGGTAGAGGAGGAAGAAAGAAGAGACAAGAAGGGGGTAGATTCAATTTGGATATAAAAGAGGACATGAGGAAAGAGTAGAAAACAACTTGGGTAGATCAAGATGACATTACCACCTTTCATAGGGAAGATAGATTAAGATACCTACTTAAATTGAGAGAAGCATGTGAGCTAGTTTTTTATTTTTTTAAATTTTTGGAAGAGAAAAAGGGTAAACTGGCTATTACAAATTGAGTTATGTTGTAGGTTAGTAGGATCAATAAATTTTCTCTAGGAGGAGGAATTGAGAACTACCCATTAAAATATGGGGGGAGATGAAAATAGTGATATTGAAATGTTTTGTACTAAGTTCCCCCTATAGGAATTTCGATTAAAAACTGCAAACGTTTACTTAAGGTTCCAAAAATTTGGAGGAGTATTATAAAGAGATGGAGGTTACTATGGCTAGGGTGAACATAGAGGAAGATCATAAGTGCCAGTGGCTTGATTTATTTATGGATTAAAATTAGAAATTGTCAATATCATGGAGTTACACTACTACATAATGTCAAGAGGATGTAATACATATTGCTATAAAGGTAGAGAGGAAATTTAAAAGGAAGCCCTTTAATCGTTTTGATATTTCTAGTACAGATTCTTCGTCTTGGAACAAACTAGAGAGCAAAATTGAAGACAAAACTCCAAATCCAAAACATGATGCAACTGAATCAGAAGTGCATACGCCAAGTGGAGAGAAAGTTAATATTGACTTCTCTTTAATAACTAGGAATTGAGATTTCCAATGCTTCAAGTGCTTAGAGAAAGGATATATATCCTCACAATTCTTAACAAGAGAGTGATGATGATGAGGAAGAATAGAAGTGTGTATCCAAAGAGTGAAGAGGAGACAAAGCATAATATGCCTAGATTGGAACAAGCTAGTGATGATGAGTGTATTGTAACACCAAAGAGGGAAGGAAGTTGGTTACTATCAAGGCCTTGGGTATATGGATGAGAGAGGATTATGAGAATGAATAGTGAAGCAATCTCTTCCATATAAGGTATGCCATTAAAGATTGAGTTTGTAGAATAATTATAGATAGAGAGAAGTTTACCAACATTGCTAGTATAGAATTAGTGGAGAATTTGGGAATTAGTGGAGAATTTGTGAGTCTCAACCATGGAAGAGCCTAAACCATACAACTTATGATGATCAAATGATAATGAAAAGGTTAGGATACTAAAATAGATGTTAGTTTTTTCTTAGTTATAAGGTATAAGGATGAAGTGTTATATCATGTTGTTCCTAAGATAAGCTAAACACATTCTTTGAGGGCATGTAGAGAAATTTAATAAGGGAGCTATACACGATTAATATAAGAATATGTATTCATTTACCATTAATGACAAGTTGATTACCATTGCTCTATTGTCACCAAAATAAGTCTATAAAGATTAGTTCTAAATTTATGGGAGTGAGCAGGAGGGTTTAAAGGGAAAGAAAGAAGATAAAATAGAATGGGGTAATTCAAGTCTTTTGGAAAAACTAATATTGCGAGATAAACAGGGAAGAAAAGTAACGTTGGTAGTGTGAGTGGAGGATGTGAGAGATACATTTTTGGCCAAGTGTCAAATATTTTCTAATTTTTAGAAGAAGGTGTTGATTAAAGGACAAATCATTTTAAAGACAGGAGAAATGATGAGAATCAAGAATTGAATTAATCAAAAAGAGCTTCTACATAGGGGATATATGAAGAGGGGCTTAAACATCTTGTGAAAGGTTCAAGTTAAACATTAAAAAAGGGAGCAATCCTTAAAAAAAAAGGGAATTGACTTCAAACTTAAAAGTAAATCAATATTGGTCCTTTATTGGATTTATCACATGGAGAAACAGAAGCAAACCAACATCAAACTCATCTTTATTATGCACACTAGAAGTTTTAGAATACAATTGGCACCCGTGTGCCTCCTAGACAATTGTCGAAAACATATTTAAATTTGTTATGATTTTGTTATTTCAAGTTATCAGTTCCTTTTAGAACTTTACTTTTAAGGTTTAGTCCTATTAGAGGCTTTCTTATGATTGTAATTAATATGTTATTATTAATATTATTATTGAATAAAATTTGTTTGAAAAGAGTTTCTTTCAATCTTTTATAGTACTCTTATTTTAGGTTCTCTAAAACTTAAAATCTTATCTAGTTTGGTAGTGACAATTAAACCCTAAGATCTCATCATTCACAATTTCCTTTTTATATTATAGTGATTCATATCTTTATTATTGTATTTTATTCATTAGTCTTAGTCATATCTTAATGATATCAAATCTTATTAGTCCTATTGGTGAGGGTCATATCAGATTGTTCAAAAAATAAAGAGGAGTTAATGTCTGAATTGAGGAGAGAATAATGAAATAACTTATAAATTTCACATTGGAAGTGAAGAAAGAAATAGCGTGGTTTATGCTAGGGAGACATGGATTCACGCTTCCCATATATGGTAAGGTAGCAGAAGTGTCGGAATCAAAATTCCAACCCACAACATCACCAGAAAATCCATAATCTGTATATATGTATAAACAAATTATAAGAACATGAAATTACGGCATATGTACCTGGCAAATACTCCTCCTTTCTTGAATCTTGTCCTTGTTTAGGTTGTAGCAAACACTAAACACCTTCCTTGGCCTTTAGAGAGCACGCAAAGATGAAGAAAAATTAGTGTGTAAGAGTTGTTATAGTACCAAACAAGATGAGTTCAAGTAGATGCTCTAGTGAGAGTTAGATCAAGACCTAGTTTCATGCAATTAATCTTATGCAAAAATTGCTTAAGATTACATGAATAAATCTCAAAATCACTCCTCTTAACTTTCAGAACTCTTCTAGAACCTTAACGTCTTTATTAAGTGTGTTTAACGGCTAAAACAATGTGTGAACATAAGTGAAGAAACCACTTATGTACCACTTGTCATTAAGTCGGTAATGATGGCTTGCTTAATTGGCAGACATGCACACTTTATTTTTCATCCAATCTTTTATACATGTGACCTTTAGGTTCTTAGTTATTTTGGTCACTTGAATTAACTTTTAATTCAATCAAATCATGAAGAGTTTCATGATGCCAATTTACTAGAATGTAAGTGGATTAACACTCAAACTCTTTGATAGTTAATTATCCAACTTACGAACCTTTCTATAGTTAATTACTGTGCAATTCGTCCCTTCATAATCCTATACCCCACTTGGTTTGGAGTATGGGCTATATGTCAACTCCCACTAGACTAACTATGTTAGATCTAGTCCAAATGATGTTAGTTCTTATCCTGGGATCTCATTACTCTATATGTCATTGAAGGCTCTCTTTATGACACATATTTGCTCTGGCCAGAGACTACCAAGTAATGACTCCGACAAGAGGCTGTGGGTAGCATCTCATTCTATATGGAGTGGTGAATCCTTTATTAGCTACTCAATTACCTTCGAATACTAATAGATGTACCCAATCACCACCCTATGAGCGACCTCATCTTGAGGAAACAAGGAATGGTGTCAAAGCACAGGATTAGTATCCAAGATATCCTTGAGTACCTCAAGTATAAGGATATTTGCACCATTGCTATGATGAGATTAATCACTAACATTTGATAGAGGATCCATATGACAATCTCATAGCGGGTCATCCGATGTACTTACTACTCTTGGCAAGCATCCACATGTTAACTCTAAACATCTTATGCTTACAATTTATAAGACCCACTGCTTGATTAAATCAAGGAGTATAACATGTTCTAGTGAATCTGGATTAACAATGTCCTGTCTCATCAATCCTATGACTAGGGATAATTTAGATATTAATATAATTGTACATGATAGGAATCTCATTATCTTGATCTCATCATGATTTCCTTCATCCTATGTTTTGTATTATGTACTTCATTAATTCGATTTAAGAACTACATCAATTCATCAATAAATGAACATCAAATTAATGAAATTGCCTTTCACTTTATTAATCAAGAAAAAGTTTGTACAAAAGTGCGAAAGGTGATTGCCTTTAGAGCACTACTCTAACAGTTTATATATAAGAAATGGTTCATAACTCATTACTTAAGTAAAGATATGAGTCACTTGATATATAAATCACTTCTCTTTAAATAAAAATAATTTCAACATTTCACAAATTTTTTAGTAACCAAGAAAAATGCATAATGTTAACTTTTATATGTTATAAGTAGTTTGGTAGGTAAAAGTTACATTTTGACTATCAACATTTTCATCACAATTTTAAAATAATCTTAGCATTTATTCATGTATAAATAAGTATTTAATATTGTAAAACAATATTTAGATGCTTTTAAGTGGATGAGTTACTTACCCTTTGTTAGAACTTTGATAATACTAGTCCACGTAGCATTCATTTTTAGTTAGTAAGCTTACCTTTATACTAATGCAGTACTCCAATTGGCCTCCACCCTATAATTAAATCAAATTTTTTAGTGATCTTTTGCACATTTTTTTTATTTTTATCTTTATTGTATATATTTTCTCTTTCCACATTTTTGCTTTTTCCAAAGCCATATAAATAATAATGACTTTATCCTAAGTGATTATATAATCTACATCATTTGGCACATCAATAAACAATAATCTAAAAAAACGTTTTGTTTTAATGGGTTAAATACTTTACTAAAGACTTCATTAGAAAAACATAATTTAGTTTGATTATGTATACTTACAAAATTATTTTATATTGTTAATTAAGGTACAACAAGTTAGTAATTGTAATTTTTTAAACTGGTATAGTAAATGAAATTCACAAGATAAGGAAAGAAATCCACTAATTAGGAAAATAAATTCATATATTGAAGAACAAAGTCAACACTAGAAGAAATGAAGTTGATACATATAGTGAAATAAAATATATAGAAAAAATTATGGACAAAATTTAAGATTGAATAATATAAGAAGATACTGACTGAGGAATAAATCAAGAATATGATGATAAACATGAATGTGTTAGTAAAAAAGGACTTAAGTTATGATTAGGTAATATGATTGTTAGATTTTATGATTTTTTTGTCTTTCATTATGTACTATGTTTTGAAAATGGATGTCCTACATATAACTTTTATAATTAAATTTTTATCATGTTATAATCAAAATGGATGTTACTTGTTTTCAAATCATAATAAAATGCTAAATCATTTTCTGTGTGATAAGTTAACATGATCATAAACTCAATGTAAATTAAATATGATGTGGATATTGAAATGAAAAAAAACATGATAGTGCATTAAATAAGTTTTCATAAGGATTATACACAAAAATGCATATTTAAGGAACTGGTTAATTAGAAAATTGACTTTATTGAAAAAAGACCAAAACTTGGCATCCTAGTATAGTTGAGTATAAACTGTATAACTTATACCCATTACAAGTTAAACATTAAAAAATATAGATTGCACTGTCACTCAATCAAATTGATAGATCTTTAAATAACAATAACATTCTATTACAACTAGTAGCTCAAAAACATTAAATAAATTTAATGTGATTGTAGTTGAATATTCTAGAATAGAATTGCAATTGGATGTTCACTATATTATGATGGTTATTTTTTTATGAATGTCAACCTATCCCTAATGTCCCATTCTTTTAATGTTCTAAACATGCATTTGTCTTAAAATATTCTTGATTAATAAAACTTAAGGGTTCATAGATCAACATATCCAATTTTTTCCTTTCTAAATAATGCTACCATTAAATGGATCATATCCGATGAATAATAACTAAACAACAACCTTACATTATTAGATTCCTAAAAGGTTAATCAATATACTCACTTTCAAATTAATAAAGTATATTTAAATGAAAGAATGGAAACTTACTTATGAAGAAGGCTCACTAATTACTACTGTAAGTCTCTACAATAACCTAAGCTAGGAGCAAAAAATTGTACTAAATATATTTCATTTGTTATGTAAGTAAGTATAATGTTAGGACTAATTTTAATGTTACGGATCTTTCTCTTTTTTGATGTAGGTGATGATCCAAAGGTCAAATATTTTAAAGAGAGTGAAAATTGTAGGAGTCTGACTATCCAAGCTTTAAGATATCCATTGATTATGACTAGTGGAACAATTACAAGTTAGGAGTAAGAGGGATACAGAGGATTTAAATAGATTGATTCAATACTTATATGTTAATTAAGCTTCAAAGTGCACTTTAGGAACTTTAGGAGGTTTGTTGAACTTACAAGAAGACCAACCATTAGTTAATTTAATACAAGTTAAGGATGAAGAAGACTTGGTCTACAACTTCTATTTTACAATTAATTATTCTAAAAATTAAAATAAATAAATAAATTAAACTGAGATGTTAAATAATTTATTTATATTTTATAAAGTATTATATATATTAAGCAATTTCTTTTACATACAATAAAAAATTATAATTCCGAACTTAACTTCATAAGAAAAATATAACAATAAGAATTTACTAGGATTTAATCATTTAATGAGTTTCCAATAATGTTTTAAAATTCAGATCAGAAGTTAGATTAGTAAAGCAAGAAGTTTAAGATTTAAAAGGTCCAACCGATATTAAACTGTTATAAAATTGACTAAAGATTAAATAAAATTAAAAAATTGTAATACATTTGAAAGAGATTGTTCTTATTTATTGAAGAATTTGAAGTTTAACTAAAAAATGTTGAATAGATATTAATTGATTTATTTAGTTTAAGAGAATTTATTAATTTATAAAAGTGGATTTATTATTTTTAGTAACCAAATTTATTAAAATAAATCAAATTAAAAAGTTAAAAACCAAATAAAAAAGTTGAACGGTTCAAAATTTTTATAATTAAATCAACCGATTAAATTTAATTTTTTAATCATTGCTTACACGAAAAAAATATAAAAAATTTCTTTCTTAATCTTTTTTTATAAATTTTTCACAGTTAATTTGATTTTAATTATTTTTTCTCATAACAAGGTAGTTAATTTTCTCAACTTTTGGCTTTGTTTTAATGTTGGTTCCTAATTTTTTTAGTGAATTAAGCATGATTTAAATTATTATCAGGTCTTCATGGATTTATTTTATGGAGTTATTTATTATGTTAATGTTGGTAAGATTTTATGACATAGGCTAATTGAATTGAAGTATTAAAGTAGTAAGAATGTTCAAGGACATTTTTGGAAGACCAATTAAGGTTAAAAGAACATAAGCTCATAAGGAAGGGTAAAATGGACTCTTTGGGCTCATTAAGGGTAGAATGGGAAAAATAAGAGGGGTCTTACTTTTGAGAAGGGAGAAAAATGAAAATAGAGAAGGAAGAAGAGAAAATACAAAAAAAAGAAGAGAAGAAGTGAGGTTTCGGTGGTTGAGAGAAAAGAAGAGAGTTGAGCTAGGGTTTCATCCTTTCTAAGCTTTCTAGAGAGATTTTGAGGTTGTGCAAGAAGGGAAAAAGGTAGAGGAAGATAAGAGCTTCCTTTTGAGTCATTTCATTTGGTGAAGATTCAAGGTAAGGTCTTACTTAGTCTTTGGATTTTTAGAAGGTTTTGGTTCATAAAGCTTAGGAAATGTATGAGTTTAAGTTTTCTAGAAACAATTTTAGTGAATGTGCTTTGTGGGTTTTCAATTTTGCAATCCTATTGAATTTGGGATTTTGCCTATGAAAAGGGGATCAAGAAAGACATGAGGACCAAGAGGAGAGGCATATTTGAGCAAGTTATAAGCAAGGAATTTAAGGTGGGTTATATTTTTATAATTGAGTAAATATGCCATAAATGTTTCCTTCAAGAAATGGGAATAAATGTTTTCAACTACTTTATAAATGTGCATTTATTGTTCTTTAAATGCTTTGAAATTTTTTTACATGTTTGTATATGTATTGTATTATTGATTTATGAAATGGAAAATAGAAATGATTTTGAAAGGATATCAAGTTTATGAAATCATGTTTCGAAAATGTGACATTTTGGGCAATAAGTTTACAAGATGTGAAATGCATGATTATGTGGGTTTCTGGAGGTCCCCTAAGTATGTTAAGTGCACTTTGACTAAAGGCTTCTCCCGCCTGCCCGCTAGTGACATGGAGCTCCTTCTTAGACTCCCATAAGTTCATAGCTACATAAGACCATTAAGTGAGATTGAGTAGTACGTTCTATTTTGGATCCACCCAAACCATTTGATGTGCTTATATGTTGACAAGTTTGTTGAAAGCATGATTTATGTTGCTTATAAATTGATTGATAAATTTGAAATATGTGTTTTATGATTCAATGTAAGATTTACAATGGAAATGAATATTTCAATGGTTTTTGCTTATCGCCAATTATAAAACTGTTACCCACGAGCTTTAAGCTTACCCCCTTTCCATCTCATCTTCAAGTGATGGGCAAGGGATCGAGTAACCAAGAGTCGAGGCATCACTCCACTTTTGAAATATTTTTTGTATTTTAAGTTAGATTTTGTAAACACAAGGCTTTAGTTGCATTTCAAACTTGTTAGGGCAAGTACCCATTGTATTTTGGGTTTTCGGATTATGTTGTACTGTGGCTTGAAATGCCCATTAAAGCTTTGTAAAACTCTTATCTTTTGATGACAATGAAATATGATTGTGTTTTGCTCATGATTCTCAAAGTTTGTATATTGCATCTTTTAAGTTTTCCATAGGGTTGAAATTGTGTTCTGACTTTGGGGGAAAGAATGTATTAATCTACGTTGAATTGGATGAAGTTGTCTTCTTGGAAATTGTAGATTATCGTTCTAGCTTTCCATTGATATAAAGAATGAAATTTTTGGACATCGGAGTTAAGAGATATGATTTTCATAAGTGAGGTCAGAATGGATGTAGGAACCCTTGGAGATGTTATGGAAAGTGTAGTTAGTGATTTAGAATAGTGAATGACGTGAGGAAGACCCTGTAGAAACCCTTTCTTCTGATTTAGCTTAGTCTGAATCTCCTACGGTCTGATTCAATTTAGGCTGAATCCCATCGTCTGATTCAATTTAGGCTGAATCTCCCATGGTTTAATTCAGTTTAGGCTGAATCCCTTTGTCTTCATTTGATTCAGCTTAGGCCAAATCTCCCATCGTTTGATATAGCTTAGGCTGAATCCATTTTCCATCATCTAATTCAGCTTAGGCCGAATCTCCCATCATCTGATTCAGCTTAGGCTGAATCCATTTTCTATCGTCTGATTCAACTTAGGCTTAATCTCCCATCTTCTGGTTCAGCTTAGGTTGAATCCATTTGTCATCGTCTGATTAAGCTTAGGCTGAATCCATTTGCCATTGTCTGATTCAGCTTAGGCTGAATCTCCCATCATTGAACCCATTTGCTTTCGTCTGATTCAACTTAGGTTGAATACCATCGCTTGATTCAACTTAGGCTGAATCTCCTATCATCTGATTCAGCTTAGGCTGAATCCATTTGCCTTCTTCTAATTCAGCTTAGGCTGAATTCCATCGTCTGGTTCAGCTTAGGCTGAACTCCTTTCGTCTGATCCATCTATACTTTTGAAAATTTGAGATTTTTGACCCTCTAGATGGAAAATATCTCTTCAAGGTCTTCATGAAAGTTGTAGGTCCCAAAGTCCTCTTCGAATCTACCTTAAAACCACCACAATTTGACATCTCTAGTGAAAGTTATGCCTTTTGTGCCAAAACAAGTCTGAAGAGTAGGAATTGGATATTGCATTGAACATGCTTCGGTATTTTGATGATATCTTGATCTGTAGAGCTCCGAATGAGTTGATCATTGATTCAAAATAAACTAGAGACATTAAATTACAATTGTTCTGAAGAAGTCATTTTGAAATTTTGATCTTAATATTTCCAAGATCTGTTTTGAAAGAGGAGAATTAAGTTTGATCATGGTGACTGATTGGTGGGGGCACACCACCCTTGTGGGAAACAGGTCCAGATGTCACCTAGGATGTCGGGGGCGCACTTCCCAAGGACGGGGTGTCCAACATTTAAGGAATTAGGCGAATTAGAGGCAATTAAAATATTTATTTGAAAGGTAAATGAATTCATTAATAAGCTTTAAAAGGAAGTAAAATGTAGTATTAAAAGGCTGATTTAACAAAGATGAGATAAAATAAGTAAAATTACAGCCTGTCATCTTTTAAACTAGTAGAAATGTGAACGCTAGGTTATCCAAATTCCATCTTCTTCTGAGATAATAATTCAAGTCTTCAGTGGTTTAGTATGCAACAAGTATTTTCTAATCTAACAATAGGTTCTATGTGTGATTATATGCTTCTCCGTCTTAGTATTCTTAAAAATTATTTGGTCTCTTTCATTCCAAAGAAGAATAAATAAAGCAGTTCAAGCAAAGGCTTAAGCTTTTCTTAATCTTTCCCTATTATTTTATATTAATTTTTAGTCCATACTAAAATACTTTCCTAATAAGTTATTGTACAATCTAGGTTCAATTTTTTATGAATTTTAGCTCATATTGTAGTTGTGAATTTGCATTGGAAGAAAAGATAATTTATAGATTAATGCATCATGATACATAAGATGTAGATCTGATCACTGATCCCCTTAAGGCTATCTTTGGCTTTCAATCTCCCTTATCTTATAGATTAATGCATCATGATACATAAGATGCAGATCTGATCACTGATCACTGATCCCCTTAAGGCTATCTTTGGCTTTCAATCTCCCTTTAACAACTAGCTAGGTGATAAAGGATGCTTTTGGTATCAATGAGCCTTTCCACATAATGTTATACCAAGAAATGATTAAAACTTGGGGTCTAATAGCATTTAAGCAAGAAGAGTTGGAGAACTCACTATTCTTGCTAATAGACCACGAGGCTTTGTCCATTATAGAAGAGTTAAGTAAGTGGTTAGGATAATGGTTCAATAGTATATCAACTCCCTTTCCTATAACTAGCCAAGAATTTTATGTAATAACTTTAGAAACTCTAGTATGAATTAGCATTCTAGGAGTTAGTATTGACATGTTTCCTCTTTTGATTAGTGGACTTTGAGTGGCCCAGTTATCAAACATTTGTCTATTTACTCCAAAGGGCCTCTTTAGCATTAAAAAACCTCCAAATTCTCTTCGGTACTAGCTTTGTTTTAATCATCTGAATTGAGACAATAGTTAAGCCTCCCTTTTGTTTTTTCTAAGAGAGTTGCTACCATTTGATTTTGGCTCCTTTAGAATTTACAAACTTCCCAGACTAAAGAAAGTTCCTCATGCATTTTTCCTTTTCCTTAGTGATCTTCTTAGGAATGAATAGGTGAGAGCTCCAATGGTTATTGAGATTGTTTAGTACGAACATGATAAGATGAACCCTTCCTGCTTGAGATAGAGCTTTATTATGCTAAGCATTAATTTTTTTTCTTGAATTTCTCCAATAATAGCAAGGAATCACAGAACTTTAACTTCTTATAAAAGATAGGAACTCTTAGATACTTGAAAGGCAAGCTTTTAATATTTATCCCAAAGATGTTCTTTAAGCTATTAGAATTAGAAAAATCAGTAGATAAGTAAATCTTACTCTCCAAAACATTAACCTTAGACTAGAGACCTTGCAAAACTTTATAAGTGATTTATGCAATAGTGAGATGGATTTATGATTTGTTGCATAAAATATCATTAAATAATCTGCAAAACTAAGACGAGTAAGTTGGAGTTATTTAGATTTATAATGGAAAGATAAATTTGGATTACCATCTTTGTTTGATTTGATGATTCTGTTAAGGATTTCCATAGAGATAGCAAACAGGTAGGGAGAAAGAGGTTCTCCCTGTCTTATCCTATTTGAGCCATTGAAAATTTTAATTAAGGATCCATTAATGAGCATACTATAAGATGGGGTTCAGATACATTCTCTGATCTAAGATATAAAGATTGTAAGGAATTCCAGCCACTTAAGATTGCTAAAAATGAAGTTCCAACAGATACTGTCAAATTATTTAGAAAAATCCACTTTAATAGCACATCATTTGATGGATCTTTTAGTCTTATACTCCCTCATCAGCTCCTTCACCATAAGAATATTGTTTAAAATAGATTTGCCTTGAATAAAAACTCCTTGGGAGAATTGAATCATTTGTTTTATGGAATAGTTTGGCCCCGTTAGAAAACTCGTTTATCCTGTTAGCAAACAACTTGGCAATTACCTTGTACACAATGTCAAAACAAGAAACATGTCTAAAATCATTTAGGGAGTTGTCGTTAGGAACCCTAGGAATCATACATATGTGAGTAGCATTAATCTCCATCAGCAACTTCCTTAAGTGCATGAATTCCTATATAACTTCAATTAGTAAGTTGCCAGTAATGTTCCAGGTGCTTTAAAACAAGTGTGCATTGTACCTATCAGGGCTTGGATCTTTCCTTAGGTTTAAATAAAATATAACTCCCTTGATTTCTTAGATAAAATTTGACTACTGAAGTAATTCCATGTCCCTATAAAATATGGGAGGGCCTATTAACTCTATTAGGTCCTCTAAGAAGTGTTGACTAAAGTTATTTGAAGCTAAAAAGTTGGTGTAGAATTTTATCATCGTATTTTCAATCAAGGATTTTTTTAGTTACCATTTGGTCTTTACTATCACGCATGCAATGGATATTGTTAGAATTCCTTTTTACTAGGACCGAACGGTGAAAGAGCTTGGTATTTGAATCACCTTCTTTTAGCTAATTAGTTATTACCCTTTGCAAAAGTGAGGAATTATGATCTAGAAAGGCCCTATTGTAGTTGTTAATGGGCATTTTATATTTATTTTAGATACATAATTTGCTAGACTCTTGTCCATTTAATGTTTAAATTGCACTAATTAAGAGTTATTTGTTTTTAATTTAGGCACATATTGGATGGATAGAAAACGTTAATGTTTTAGTCACCTAAAAACATTAACGTTTTTAGAAGAAGTTAATGAGGGTTGTGCGTGAAAAAAGAGAGCGGGCCTTTTGCGTGAATGAGGTTAAAAACATGAATAAGAGGAGTGAAAAGGAAGGATAGCTGGATGAACATTGAACACAAAGAAAAGAAAAGAAAAGAAAGCTGGCAGCACAAAGGGAGAGGAGCGAATGTGGATATGTGTGAAAAAGGGTGAGTTTGAATGAGAGTGTGGGGACCATAAGGTTAAATGGATTGAATAGATAGAAACAAGGAGAAAACAAGTTGGTAGTGAAGAGAAGAAAATGAATACAGTGAGTGTGCGTGAAAAGGTAGACTAAAACCTTTATTAAAACATCAATAGATAGAAACAAGAGTTAGAGCTGGTGGTGGCAGAGAGCTAGAATGAAGACAGCGTGAGTTTGCATGAAAATAGGTGAAGTTAGTGGGAGAGAAGAGGCCAAAGATAGTGACCTGAACGTTGGCCAGGCATTTTTCAATCCTAACAGCCACGGTTTTACTGG
>JANSVA010000009.1:10656469-10687658 GCA_025504915.1 Erythroxylum reticulatum
AAAATACAATATATCTCATTACATTGAAATACAAATCGAAAACATACTAAGCATTTAAAAAAAACATATTTTCCTTGGTCATTGCAGTTGTCTTTGTCCCAGTCTCAAACCTTTTTATCATAACCTACACGGAGGCAAAACCACCATGCTAAACATATAGCTTAATGGGGGAATAACTAAACATAATGCATAATGGTGACTATTTTTAACAGTCATCCAACATTCATATATACAAAATTGAAATCATAGCACAACAATCTTTAATTGTTCATAATACAGAGTACTTTAAACATTTTGTCTCAGAACTGAATATGATTCATCAATTAATATAGAACATTCTTGCATCAGAACAAAATTCATAAATATCAAAACAGAATATACAAATATCATAATTGAATATCAGAATAGGATATAATCCTTTCATATCAAGGTATGACTTATATCAGAACAGAACTTGTCTTGTATCAGACCAGAGCTTATCTTTTATCAGAACGGAATTTTCTTATATCAAAACTGAACATGTATCATAATACAAAATAATTTAGAATGCCAATCCTTTTTACATAAGTGGGTAACGAGACCAGAATAGAAGAACCATGATTGGTATCTAAAATAGAAGAGATTTAAGTCTCTGAAACAAAAGACACATAAGTGTCTAAAATCAGAAGACACTGAAGTTTCTGGCACATAAGACACCTTAGTGTCTGCTTAAAGAAGACACCTTAATGTCTGGTTATAGAAGCAGCTGCAGACCCTTCTAGGAATGCTTGTTTACCCACGACTAGGACTTAACATTTTTAAAACAAATCATTTCATATTTCATAATTTCATGTAAATGATGTAGTGCACAACATATGTCCTTATTCATTTGTTCATACTTAACATGCCTTATGAAAACAAACCTATGCATTAAAGCATCAATAAATATATTGAGTCATCACACATTTTATATATATATATATATATATAATTAGAAAGCACTTCCAATAAACTCCTAATTATCAAACCACTCGGAAAATTGATGGTCTGGAATTATTAAAAGTATCATAATCATATAATAGTGAAATAATGCATAAGTATGAATTCATTTTCTCATGCTCAAATTGAACACTTTCATTCTCACTTGAACAAACTCAATATACCTTATGAACACAAGCATTTACATCAATATATCAATAAAACATTAAGTCATTACATAATACATATAATCACTCAAGTTCCCAATTCACAAACATTCGTAACTAACACATTAGTCTTATTCTTTAAATCACATTAACATTCTTAAATAAACTTCATTCCTTTAACAACCTATAAGTTCCAAAATTAGATACTTTTTATCTAATAACACCTTCATTAATTTATTACTTCAATTAAAAATCCAAATCTTATTCAACCTTTAACTAACTTATTCCACAATAAATTAGGTTCATTCTCAAGCTTAATTAAGTCCATTTAAACCATTATTAAGTACCTTAACCTTATATAGTCAAGCAATTGCCTAAAACCAACATTTTTCACTTCATAAGTATTTCCCACAATTGTCGGAATAAGCCTTATAAATCCCACGATCGTGGGATGAGTGAATCAAAGGTTCACTCACCCACAGCCTCCAAATTGTTTCCAAAACTTGACTTCTTTACTTCCATTCTATACACCTTCCCTAAAGTCCATCAATTTCACTTCAATTCTACCTTATTTATGCTTCAATACCTCATGAAATTCTTGTCCAAACCAATTAAAAAATCTTTCATTAAGTAACTTACAAATCAATATCTTCCATACATCAAAACTAAACCAGAAGTTGTCATACAAAGATTATTTTTCCATCATTCATTTATCATCATCCTAACACATATTTCAAGCCAATTCAATTATCACAAAACTTGTAATAATACATGCTATCAAGTTTAGTAATCCCTTACCTAATAACCTTCAAGTTCCTTCTTCAAAGAACTAATCAAACCAACCCTTGTGCAACTAAAGCGCTTCCGAAATCTAGATAAATCTAAGATGATCTTAACACTAAGATGATAAAAACATAAAAGGTAGTATAAAGTAGCCTTCTTGATGTAGTAACTTATAAGAATTCCAAGAGCAAATGATCCTAAAAACTCTAGAAGTTAAGAGGAAATGAGAGAGTTTCAGTAGAGGGATTGAAAGATAGTGAGGAATGAGCAAAACAAAATGACTCTAGCAGAAACTTGCCTCATCCACTACTAGGTGTCATGAAATTGTAACAAAATGTGTTACTATGCATGTTCTTCATTGGTCCCACATTAGAGCTACCAAATGTCAACAATATAATAAGTCATTTGTCACTTACTTATTGCTGCCATTTGTCAATTTACTAACTATGACATTTATCAATGCATCAACTATAACAAATGTCACTAACTCATAGGCTTAGTCACTCCAATTTTCATATACCAACTTATCTTTCCAATTGACAACTTTTTCTAGTCCAAATGTTCATTTTAATACCTCAATTCTCTAATGGTATCAATTAATTCCAATTCACTAAGTAGGAACCATTAAACCCAAAATTCAAGTCATATGCAATTCTCAATCATATCATAATTTTTACCCCTATCATACATATATGTTCATGAACATGTAACATTCCAACTAGGGTACAATTTGGGCCTTACATCACGACTATGACTAATTTGTCATAGTCATGAGACACATTTCATGGCCATAACCTTGCATGTCTTCATTTCTTTTGATATTTTCTTGTCTCCTCTTCATTATAATCCCTCTCGTTCTTACTCCATGAAGTCAATTGAGTGTGAATTTGAAGAAGATGGCTCACTGAGTATGCTTTTGGCTCATTTTAGCTAGTATGCTTCCAAATTGTACCTAAAATCAAATATAAACTAAAATGAGTATCTTAAGCATTTCAAAGCATTAATCACTAAGTGTCATGGATTAAATGTATTAACAATTAAGCACATATTAAGTTCCCCTACACTTAGCTTTTGATCTTCCTCAGGAAAATCATCAAAATCAAAGTCACAAATAAAAAATACATACTCATTTTCTATATTTCCCAATAATAGATAGTCATAAGTAAATATGAATAACTTTAAAAAACCATAACAAGAACTCAAAATTCAACACTTCTACTCATGATTAATCGACATTCATCACCCTTAGAAACTAAGCAATCTAGAGGTAGACTTGAACAAAATGTGTTTAAATAAAATAGATCCATAGGTACAATAAAATATCATTCATGATCATGACAACTTTGCATATCATTTCATTTTTCCAACACTAAGAGTCACATACATAATCATGAATCAAAGGACTTTTCTAAGGTTGTAATATGGGTAAGGGTAAGGTGAGATGTATTTTGGGTAATGTAGCATAAAAGCCACCAAGCTAGTGAAGTAAAAGTAACACTCAATTAAGCATCAAGTGCACAAGCTAACATTCATTCAAAACTAGGTACCATCAACTATGATGAATGCAACAATTTTATTTTACAGCTCAAATTCAAGCTATCACACCATAAACCACATGATGCGTAACCAAATAGAAGGAATCACTCATAAAAATCATTGATAACAATATATTGAAACTATAATCTGTGATCCTTCCAAAACAATATCTACCTTATATGCAACATAATCAAATCACCCATTCAATATAACTCTAGGAGGAGAAACCAATAATTAACAACTTTTCAAAACAAACGTATTTCCTCCTTAATACTTTTATTCAAACAATTCTTTTATTTTATTTTATTTTTGTCCTTTTCTTTTCCTTTTCCTTTTCTTTTTTCTTTTTCTTTTTCTTTTTTAATAAAATTGAAAGAATCTACATCGACATGAGAATTTCATTGATAAAATATAAAATGGCATCCCAACAATAATAACCATCTCACAAATATGCACACTCCCGCACTTATACTTTTATACATCTACAATCAACAACAATTGACAAATGTTCCACTAGCTTTAAGACTTGGGTAGGACATTTGGTTTAGTTTAAAGTATTTAATATAGTTAGCACAAAAAAGAAAGGCTAATAAAGCTCAAGGGGGCTTAACAAAGGAAAATTTATATCAATGGGTAGGCTATTTGCATAATGTAGCTTGTAAAAATAAAGAATGCCTATATCATTTTCATGTTGATACATGTGATAAAAATGTGGTCTTGAATAGAAAATCAAAACAAAGTCAAGAAGCACATGTCATAAAGGTCACACATAATCAAAAGACAATGAAACTGATATGGATGTGTGTCTAATAAGGCTCAAAATCTTACTGGTTTTTGTCTACCACTGGTTACTACTCTTCTAAAGATAATGCATATTGACCAATCACAAGTGCAAAAGTACATGTTAAAGTTGCCATGGATTTTTCTAGTCAATTCACTCTCTAATTATGATTATATAGTCTTAAAAGCAATAAAAAAAGAGGAAATGATTGATTTTATTTGTTTGATTTTGAAAATGCCTAAAAAGCCACAAAAACTCACCATTAAACTCAAAAATCTGTATAAAAACTAAGATCCCCACCCTCATACTTAAAACTTACATTGTCCCTATTGTAACATGACAATGTATGTCAAGTGCACTACAAAATTTACCTAAATCTGCACACTAAAAACTTGTAGAAATGGTGAGTTGAGATCATATCCATAGGGAATGTTCAAGTAGTTCTTGTAATGAAAATAATTTATACAAAGGTAATAAAAAGGGGGGTTTGGGTTTTTATATAATTAAGAAAATTAAATTAAATTAAACTAGCAAAAATATTATAGAAGAATAACTGAAAATTATAAAAGTTTTGAATGTGTGTAAAAGTGTTGAATGTGTGTTAAGTATAATTCTATGATCAATCTTGTCCTAGACATGATTAAACATATCCCATCATTCTAATGTTTTCACACCTCTCTTCAAACTATTGATCGTGGACTAAAAATATGCTCTGCTAATCCTGGTTTTCCCTTAGGTTATGTTTAATTAAGTAATGCTCATTAATTAAACCTAGCCACCGAATAACCTAGGATATGATCTCTAGATTCAATTTTGCAGTCGCATTACAAAGTGAAACACGAATCAATATAGGTAGTAACCTTAAACTTTCGGGTTATCTAACCTAAGTTACATTGTTTTTAACGATTCAAGATCATTAGTGGCTACTAATGACATCAAATATAATGATTACAGATTATATTCAACATTCTAGCAATAGGTTCATAATAGAATAATCGAAATAACGTATCAAAATTATCTTTACAACATTCGATTCAATCAACACAAAAAAATAATAACAATCTAAAAAGAGATTCAATATTAACAAGATGAGATAAGTTTAACCGTGAATCGGGCATTGATTTTACATTCGAACCGATGTCAGGATGTTATCCTTCCATCTTCTCCATCAATCTCCAAAAAGAATAGTTGTTGTTACCTGTTTCCATCTTAAAACTGAAGAGAAAATGATGAAGAATAAATGCTATCCACTGCTGTCTTCATTTTCCATCTTAGGAATCCAAGAGAAAATGATGATGAATGGCATCTCTCCACTGTTGTCTCCTTATTCCATCTTGAAAATCAAAGAGAAATTAATGATGAATGGTGTCCCTCCACTGTTGTCTCAACTACTTAAGATCCAAATCATGCTTAAAACCACAAAAACACTTAGAATATAAATAAACACTAATTATAATATAATTCTAAGGCTATATACATGATAAGCATCTAAGAAATACTCAAAAGCACACTTAAATATCTATCAAAATATAGTATAATTTACACTTATCAACGAACAACTCCTAGTGCTCAACCTTCAATTCGTAATGTCATGCAATCAATAGGTGCAACTCATAATGTAGATGGTGGTATGTTATAGGTGCAACATTCAATGCTTCTCAATCTTACTATTTTCAGCTTATAGAGGATGTTATAGCCTCTTATGGTCCAGGATACAAAGCTCCTTTTATTGATGACTACAAAAGTAAACTTTTGAGTTGTTTAGTTTCTCAAATTAAAAGTTATTTGGAAGAAAGAAGAATGAATTGGTCTACTTATGAGTGTTCAATCATGTGTTATGGTTAGATAAATACGAGACATGAGCATATTATTAATTTTTGGTTTATTTTGTAAATGGCTCAATGTTTTTAAAGTCTATTGATGCATCTGGCCTTGTTAGGAATACTGATACTTTATTTGAGCTATTCGATAAGGTTGTGAATGACATAGAGCCAGAAAATATTGTTCAGTTTATTACTGACAATGATTTCGCTTATAAAGCGACAGGAAAAAGGTTATAAAATAAGTATAATTCTTTTTTCTGGACTTCTTGTGCTACATATTGCATTGACTTAATGCTAAAAAATATCTGCACATTGCATTGACTTAATGCTGGAAAATATATGGGATGTTAATTATTTTCCTATTATTGATGATACTTTGTAGGAAGTCAAAAAGGTAACCGAGTTCATCTATAATTGTGCATGGGTGTTGAATTTGATAAAAAAAAAGGAATTTACCGACGGTAGGAATTTGTGTCATCCTATTGTGATAAGATTTGCAACAAATTTTTTATTACTTTAGTGTTTTATTATAATGAAGAAACAGTTGAGACAAATGTTTACAAATGCTAAACGGGTTGTATCTCAGTATGCTAGGCCTAATGCTAGATTGGAGGTTTCCATAACTATACTGGAAAATTATGAATTTTGGTCCTAATGCCAATTTGTTATCCAATTTTGTGGGCCTTTGGTGATGGTATTTTGTATAGCTAATAGTGATGAAAAGGCAACAATGGGTTTTTTTATGCTATAGAGAGGGTGAATGAAGCAATCAAGGTCAATCTAAAAAATAAGTCTTCTTCGTATACACCTTATCTTGTAATTATCAATAACAGATGGGAAAGATAACTTTCTTCTCTGTTATTTGCAGCTGGGGTATTTTTTAATCTCAATCTCTATTTTAGACCAAATTTTATGAAGAAAACTGAAGTTAATAGGAGAATGATATTAACTATTACAACAGTTATTGCCCATGACATGATGCAAGATATCCTAAGCTCACAAATGGAGCTTTATAAGTGGTTTTCTATGAATTTTGAGATGTCAATTGCTATTCGACAAAGAGCAAAACTTTATCCAAGTATTAGCTTTTTGCCTTTTCTTATTTGTTGAAACTTAATTATTACTTTATTTTGTTTATAATGCTACTTTTGTTGTCATACAACTTATAATTTCTTGGTGGAATCAATTCAAAACTAGTGTTACAACATTGCAAAAGTTTACAATTTGAATTTTAAGTCGATGTGTGAATGCAACAAGTTGTGAAAGGAACTTGGGCACATTTGAATTCATCTATTCCAAGAAAAGAAATAGATTAGAGCACAAGAGATTGAATAACTTGGTCTTCATTTGTTACAATTTAAAGCTTTGGAAAATGTATATTATTATCATTATTAATTTAGATATAATTTCTTATATTTTTTAATAATTAAATTTTATTTTTTACTAGGAGTCCTAATAGTACAAGTAATTCAATAGATCCTATTTGCATTGACAATATCGATTCTTTGGTATATTAAGTTTTTGAGAAACTGAGTTTGATAGATGTGAACGACTTGAAAAATAATATTGGATGGAAAAGCATTGACGTATCATTTGGTGCATTGAATTTGAGTGATGATAATAATGAGACTATTTTCAATAATGAAGATTTTGTACCAAATGATAATTGAAGTCAATGCAATTATAATGAATATCCTCCTAAGATGATTGAATGAAGTTCTAGGTTTTTATTTCTTCTCTTCTTTTAATTTTACTTATATTTGATGTATATGTTAAATTCTATATATACATATAATTGTAAACATATTTGTTTCAGATTTTATTTCTACTTGGTTGTTTCTTCATCAAGAACTCTTGACTTAAATTGTAATAATTTGATAATTAAAGATATTTATTGTTCTTTTTATTTGATATTTTGATGTAATTATTATTTATTATATGATAAAATTGTAGTATTTTAAATACTTTGTATTGTTTTTAATTTTATATTCGTATGATGATCATCTTTTTTATATTAACTGTGGTTATTATTTATATGTGAAATATCTAAAAATTATTATTATTTTATAGTAATTGTGGTTATTATTTATTATTATAATTTTTAGAGGCATGTTTAATGTAAAATTATAAGCATATAGTACAATACATTAATGAACTATCTTATAATCTTTAAAAAATTCATGAATTGTTTCATAAATTTAAAATTTGCCTAAAATGGTACCTAGTCTCGATTGATAGTGGTAAAATATCATACAAAAACTTAATTCAGTACTAGAATCGGTACGCTACTGATAACATTGGGCGAGTTCTGTGAGAAGTATTCACCTTCTTAGTGGCAGCAGCATGCTGACGTGGCAGGAGATATGTGACTGGAGCATAATGTCTTGATGGATCAATAAACAAATTGGGCCTGCTCACTGCCATTCTTTTCTCCTGCCTGCCTCTCTCTGGCCGTAGAATTTTGTTTAGTTTAGTGCAGAGATGGTTTGGGCAAGTCCTAAAACTCGAAACTCAAAGCCAGACCAACGCAGAAATACGGTCCCACTAGTAAAGGGATACCTATTTTTGACGTCTTAAGTTCCTTGGGCTGTTATTTTTTTTATTTTTTTTGTTAATGTGAATCGTCAGTGGGTGCTGAATTTTCCTTCCTGAACAGTTGCCTTCTTGTTTTGGTTAATACTAATTGCAGTGACTTACTTACAAGTGGTTTGATGAAATCGGTTGCAATCACGGGGAGTTCCATGTTCTTTACCCCCCATTTTCAGAGAGTGAGGTGTTGCGATCGGTTTTAGAGAAGGATTCGACGTCAGGTTATTAAATTCACTATCATTTTGGGTTTGTTTTCACATCTTTTCTGAGGTTTTCTTTAGATTAATTAATCGATGCGTTGGGTTTTTCATTCTGTTAATCTTTGTGATATTTGGCAAAGTTATGGTGTTCGCTGTTATACATACCTGGCTAAATGCTTTTCTGAAACTTTTGTATTTGTTTTGTTTTTGAACGAGAAGGGGAAAAAATTAAATATTCATAATCTGAACCTTTATTTCTGTGTGCATGTGTGTCCTTTGTACTTGAAGCTTCAACCGGAATTGGGTTTGCTTTGTTGCTCTGGAGCAAGATGACTGTTCTGCCTAGTGGTGGTTCTTCTGACTTTTCTAACTTTTTCCCCCTTTGTGGTGGTTTTCCGAGAAATTTTAACTCCTTCCGGTTTTGGATAAAGTGGGCGTTTGTTCTCTTTTTCCTTATAAGAGTGAGCAACGCTTGACTTGTAAGCCTTACATTGGAACTTGAATTCCTTTTCCCTTAGTGAACAATGATATGCTGTTTAACGGCACACATGTAATTAGTTTATCTGATATGCAGTGACCATTAACAAAATCCTTCGACTTGTCAATTAGGATCAGAAGGGAATGAACAACTTTTGTTCTCACTTTTAGTTGTGAAAAAAACAAGCTAAACTAAAAAATTCAACCTGCTTCCAGTTTTCAGGGATCCAATTTTCTACTTTTTCTTTCTCATACTGTATTCATATGTTCTCAAATGGTTCCTTTTTCCTGCACTTTCTCACAGAATAAAAAGGTCTGGTCTGGAAATTAGAATAGTTTCAGTTGTGAATGACGATGAAGCCATCAGATAACATCTGGCTTCGCCGTCAACAATGCCCATGTGGTGATTGGAAGTGCTATATCAAGTATGAAGGAGATCATCAGACAGCAGTAAGCTCTCATCTGCTAAAAAGTGAGACAACAACAACACCATCATCAACAGAAGAAGTCTTCACACCTTATGTTGGTCAAATTTTTAAAACTGATGATGATGCTTTTGAGTATTACAGCAATTTTGCTAGGAAGAATGGGTTCTCAATCCGGAAAGCACGGTCGACTGAAAGTCAAAATTTAGGAATCTACAGAAGGGATTTTGTTTGCTATCGATCTGGGTTTAATCAACCAAGAAAAAAGGCCAATGTGGAACATCCTCGTGACCGCAAGTCAGTACGATGTGGATGCGATGCTAAAATGTATCTAACCAAGGAAATAGTTGATGGTGTCACACAATGGTATGTCTCGCAGTTTAGCAACATTCATAATCATGAACTGTTGGAAGATGATCAAGTGCGTTTATTACCGGCATATCGCAAAATACAGGAGGCTGATCAAGAGCGCATTCTTCTGCTATCAAAAGCTGGGTTCCCGGTGAATCGGATAGTGAAGGTGTTGGAGCTAGAAAGAGGTGTTCAAGCTGGACAGTTGCCATTTATAGAGAAAGATGTTAGAAATTTTGTTCGAACCTGTAAAAAGACTGTTCAAGAAAATGATGCTTTGCTGACTGAGAAGAGGGAGAATGACATGATGGAGCTCCTTGAGGTTTGTAGAGCTAGGACAGAGAGGGATATGGATTTTCTTTATGATTATACAACAGATGAAAGTAAAAAGGTTGAAAGTATTGCATGGTCATACGGAGAGTCTGTCCGTGCGTATAGTTTGTATGGTGATGTTGTTATCTTTGATACTAGTTATCGTTCTATCACTTATGGATTGGTTCTAGGAATGTGGTTCGGTATGGATAATAATGGGAAGGCAATTGTCTTTGGATGTGTCCTTCTGCAAGATGAAAGTTCTCAATCTTTTACATGGGCTTTGCAGGTTTGTGGATACACATTCTTCTCCAGTCTGTGCCTATCATATGTCCTTTTCATAATTTTCATCTTTTGAACAGACTTTTGTACGATTTATGAGAGGAAGATGTCCACAGACAATTCTAACCGATATAGATGCAAGTCTAAGGGATGTTATAGCAAGAGAATTGCCAAATACAAAACACGTTATATGTAGATGGCATGTTCTATCAAAATTACCCAGCTGGTTTTCTTTGGCTCTTGGGTCACAGTTTGAGGATTTCAAAGCTGAATTGGATATCTTACACCATTTGGAAAATGTTGAAGACTTCGAACAGCAGTGGAATCTTTTGATGGCAAGGTTTGGACTTGTTTCAGATAAGCATGCAGCTCTGCTCTTTTCTTATCGAGGATCATGGTCTAATTCTTATATTGGAGGCTACTTTGTTGCTCTTACTATGAATGCCGAATTCTCACAGTGTTTGGAAACATTTTATAAACGAACCTTGAGTGGGCAAATGTGTCTGCGAATATTCTTTGAGCAGGTATTCAATTATCCATTTATGTGATTTTATTTAGATTCTGTTTATATTTTTAACTGTGTCTTGAACTTGTATCTGAGATTGCAGTTAAGACTTGCTGCCTGCTTTGGGAATCAAGTTAGGGATGGGATCCAATATATGCCTATCAAGACATGCATGCCTGTTGAAGAACACGCCCGAAGTGTTCTTTCACCTTATGCCTTTAATGTGTTACAGCACGAAATAGTGCTCTCTATGCAGTATGGAACACAAGAAATGGGAGATGGATCATATATTGTGCGACATTTTAACAAAATGGACAGCGAGTATCTTGTGTTTTGGATACCAGACGATGAGCAAATCCACTGTTCTTGCAAGGAATTTGAGCACTCGGGAATATTGTGTCGGCATGCTTTGAGAGTACTACTGGTGAAAAACTATTTTCAGCTACCAGAAAAATATTTCCCATTTCGTTGGCGGCGAGATTGTTCGTTGGTTCCTACAAATAATCAAAATACCCATGGTTACGGTGATGAATGTGCTCAAGCTTTTCATTCTGTTGCTGCAACTCTGTTTACAGAATCCCTGATGTCGAAGGAGCGTTTCAATTATGTTCATGGAGAAATGTGTAGGCTCCTTGAGGGAGTTAGAAGTATGCCATTGATCCGGGATTTCTCTCCGACGATGACTACCAACAATGCCAGTGAATCCTAGCTTTGGCATCGTTGGATAACTGCATTTGGAATCGTATTCATTTAAGTGTTTGAAAGCAGGAAAATTAAGGGCTTCAAAGGGAAACCGGCTCTTGACATTTATAGATTCTAATGTATACTTTTCAGTTCCAACATTGGCCAAGGTGTTGAATGTGGTAAAAATACAAATGTACAGGCATAGCCCTTGTATAATTCTTCACAAGTATCAGAAAGGCGAATAGCATTTCTCTCCTTGGCTGTGAAATAGAAATCGATTTGGAAATCTTATTGGGGTTGCATGTGCAAAATAAAGAATGTACTTGATAATTCAAACATTTATTTGAGAAATTTTGAGGGAAAGAAATAAGAACTCGAAATATTTCATTATAGTCCTTGAAAATTAGTCGCTGAAATTCAGCTTAATCTACAAATTGTTCGTTGAGTAATGGCTCCCTTGGTACTGTTTGTCTACGCAGCCCATAACGTGATTGGACATCTATTTTCATTATTAACACATTTAAAACTTTTATTGTCGAATGTATGGTAATTTAAAACGTTTACTATCCCTTTCTTTTCTTTTCTTTTCTGTTCACTTCGAGTACTAATGTGAACATGTTGGTTACATCTAACTATATAGACTTCATCTGAAGAAAAATGTTAAATTTAGAGTCTGCAACTCAGCTAGTGTAACACCGACATACTCCCTGAGAAGATATGCAAATGTCACACAAAACAGAGCTAAAACATGTCAAACAATCCAAAGCACTTCCAGAAATTCAAGCAAACATATATTACATGTCATTAGATGTTGTTGTAAACAAAACATATCAAACATATTGTACTTTTTCAAATACATGTCATAAGTTCCAAATTTATCATGTATTAGGGTTATTACAAACCATTAAACAAAACACAAAATAGAACATGTCTCGTTACATTAAAATATAACTAAAACTTAAATACAAATATACATCTTCCAAAACAAAACACATCCTTCTTTGGCTACTACGATTGTCCCAGCCTTAGATCTTCTTATCAGAACCTACACGGAGGCAAAATTACCGTGCTAAGCATATAGCTTAGTGGGAAATAACTAAACAAGACATAAACTAGCAACTGTTTCTAACAGTCACTTAATATTCGTATATACTGAATCAGATCATATCACAACAATCTTTAATTGTTCATATTAAAGAGCAATCCTAACATCATGTGTCTTAGAACAAATTATGATTCATCAATATAAATCTTTCTTGCATCGAAACAAAAATCATAAATATCATAACAGAATGTACATGTAGCAGAACTGAATATCAAAACAGGATATAACTATTTCATATCAGAATATAACTTGTATCAGATCATAATATGTTTTGTATCAAATAAGAGCTTATCTTGTATCAGATCTGTTGGACCCTGTTTCTGGAGTCCAACTATCACTCTGATACCACAAGATGTTGGACCCTATTTTCGGAGTCCAACAATTCGAAATATTATAAGACGTTAGAGTATTATCTTATAAGGTTGTTTCCACGGGATCTCCATAGCCAACATCAGTTCAGGGAGCAGAATCACAAATTGACTTCTTCAGAATAATTGTAGCTTCATGTCTCTATTTTATTTTGCAATAAGAATCATCCCATTCGAAGCTCTACAGATCAAGATATGATTAAAATACCAAAGTATGTTCATAACCAATTCATACTCTTCCAACCGATTCTCTCACTTTCTTTCCATGAATATTTTTCAACTCAACTTCAGAGGCTACCAATTTTTATGGATGGATAGAGGAATGTGTTAGGAATCCAATTCTTTAATAATCAGGTCATTTGGAGGTCGGATGACAAAGTTATGGTCAAAAGTGTCATCCATGGTCGAAGATGGAAAGCCCTTCAGGTGGCGAAACATTAGAGAGGTTGCGGGGTGCAATCACACCTTTCCTTGGTGTGGTTGCACCTTTTCTTGGTTCGATCACACCTGAGGCTGAAGAAGTGACGAGGTGCGTTCGCACCTTTCCTTGTTGTGATCACACTTGAGGCTTTTATACGTCGAGTGGAACATTTCTAACTTATAATGATCATATCTCTCAACTCCATTGTCCAAAAATTTCATATCTTATACCATTGGAAAGTTAAGAGGATAATCTATAACTTTTATGGAGAAAGCTTTGTCAAATTCCACTTATATTAATACAGTTTTTCCTTTGAGTTCAGAACATAATTTCTACACCTATAAAAGGATTAAAATGCAATATATCAATTTTTTAGAATCACAAGCAAAACACTATCAGATTTCATTAATGAATCCAAACAGAGTTTATACAAGCTTCCATTACAAATCAACATACACCTCACTAACTTAAAACAAAATAAAAATATGCTCAATGTTAATATGCCTATAAAGCTATCCAAAATGTTCACTAACTTAGTACAAAAGTCTCTAACTATTTTGAAGTTTTCGATGCCTTGCAAGGATTGCTAATCGTCTCATTTTGCACCTGAGGAGGGAATAGTAGGGTGAGCTACACAGCTCAGTGGCTAATATATTTATAGCCATCGGCAATTGACCACAAACTTAAGCATATGTCTTTCCTCAATGTTGCAAAAATCTAACTCAATGTTGTCTTTTCTCTTGCTCTTGGGTAAGATTCTCTTGGTTTCCTAAAACAACCAAGGTTCCTTTCAAAACAACATTCTAATAAAATCCATAAACTTCAATAGTCACAAAAAATGCCATAAACACAATTTAAGCTCAAACATAACCTACCCATAGTCTATCTAGGTTAGAAAACCCAAGACCTAGTTTAGAAACCCTAAGAATCAAATGGTTTCCTTCTTCCTCTTCTTCTTCTAACACAACACCCATTCTCTCTCTAATCCCTTCATTCTCAACATAACCCATTTCTTTAGTAAAACAAGAAGAATAGATAATTAACTTACCTTAACAAGCTTGATTTCTCTTCTTCCCACGTTTTCTTCTTATTCTCTAACATCTTCGATTTTTTTTCTTCTCTTCTTTTCTTTCTCTCATGTTTTTCTCTTCTCTTCCCTTCTCACACTCACTACATTCTCTCTTCTTCTTCTAATTCAAGACCATTTTAAATGTTCTTTCCCCATTTTACCCTTCATTTACCTTGTCCTTCCTATTTTTTCCCCTTCTTTCATTTAACATAAAGTCTACTAACTACTTAGCCTATTAAATCTAACACCTCACTTAACCCTAATTTAATTCTAACATTTCCATTCTGATTCTAATCCCTATTCATGCTCACTAAATTTATGGACACAATTCCAAAAATAAATAAATAAACTACAAATCATAAATAAATAATTGAACAAATAAACCGATAATAATTGGAAAAATTTTGGGGCCAATAAGATCAGAACTTGTTTATATCAAAACTGAACATGTATCATAATACAAAACAAGTTAGCCTACTAGTCCTTTTTATAATAGTAGGTAATAGGACCAGAACATAAGATATCATGATTGGTATCTCATAAATAGAAGATACTTATGTCTCAAAATCAGGGGACATCATGGTATCGATAATCGTGGGACATCATATTGTCAATAATTAGGGGACAATTTAGTGTTAAGGTATAAAAGCAGCTGCAAACCCTTCTAAGCATGCTTATTTACCCACGACTAGTACTTGGTAGTTTTAAAACAAACATTTCAGATTTCAGAATCATATGTGAAAGATATACTGCATATCATATGACTTATTCCATTGTGCTTACATTGAATATTTTCATTCATGTTTAATTAAACTTAACATGCCTTATAAACATAAACATTTGCAATAATGTACCAATGAAATCATTAAATAATCACATATTACATGTATTCACACAAGTTCCCAATTCACACACATTCATAAACTAACAAATTACTCTTGTTCTCTAAATCGTATTAGCATTCTTAATTATACTTCATTCGTTTAACAAATTCATTAGTTCAAAATTAGTTACTTTGCTATCAAGTAATACCTACCTTAGGTTAACACCTCAATTAATAATTCAAACCTTATTTAACCTTTGATTAACTTATTCCACATCAAACTAGGTTCATTTTACACCTTAATTAAGTCCAGTTACACCATTATAAAACACCTTAACCTTATATAGTCCAACAATTGTCAAAAACCAATCTTTTCTCCTTCATAAGTACTTCCCACAACCTTAGGAATGAGCCATATAAATCCCACGATCGGTTCACTCACCCATAGCCTTCATTTTCCTTCCAAAACTTGACTCATTCACTTCCATTCAATACACCATCAATATAGCCCCTTAATTACACTTCAAATTTACCTTATTCATGCTTCAATCCCTTATTAAATTCATGTCCAAAACTAATTCAAAATTCATTCATTAGGCAACTCACATTCCATAATCTTACATGTATCAAAATCCAAAGCAAAAGCTATCAAACAATTATTATATTCTAGACCTCAATTCACCGTCAACTCAATACATATTGTAACACCCACATACCACCTGGGAGGATATGCAAGTGCCACACAAATATAACCACAACAATCCAAATCATACGAAACATTTCATACATGCATTTCCAAAAACTCAAGCAAACATACATTACATATCATTATATGTGATTTTATAAACATAACATATCATACATACCACAAATTCGAAAACAACCTGTATTAAGGTTATTACAAACCTTTAAACAAATTCAAACTATTTCATTTAACATATACAACTCAAAAACACATTTTGACCCAAAAAAAACTTAATCTCCTCTGGCCACTGCAGTTGTCTTTTGTCCCAATCTTTATACTCTTTTCTCTAAACCTACACGGGGCAAATCCATCGTGCTAAGCATATAGTTTAGTGGCGAATAATTAAACTATGCATAAATTGGCAATTGTTTAACAGTGACCTAAACTCCATATATACTAAATCAATTTATATCATAAGCAATCATTAAAGGTTTATATTAATGAACAATTTAAGCATAATGGATTTCAAAACAAAATATGATCTATCATTTGAGTACATTTCTTATGCTAGTGCCAATCATTTAAGTATCAGAACAGATTATACAGATGACAAAACTGAATATCAAAATAGGGTATAAACCTTTAAGATCAGAACATGATTTCAACTAGAATAAGCTTTGTTTATAACAAAACTAAACATGTATCAGAAGACAAAATAAGTTAGACTGCTAATCTGTTTTACAGAAGTGGGTAACGGGACTCACACAAGAGATACCATGATTGGTATCATAAAACAGGAGAGACTTATGTTTCAATAATAGGAGACACCGAAGTGTCAATAATAAGAGACACTGAAGTGTCCCTGGAACGGCTGCAAACCCTTCTAGACATGCCTATTTACCCACAACTAGTACTTAACAGTATTAAAACAAAATAAGTTCATTTCTCATATGAGAAATATATTACAAAATGTACAACTTTGTTCACTTGACATAATCATAGATTTTCAAACAAACTAACATATCATACAATATCCAAACTCTCTTTCATTGATATGGCGTCTCCAAGATTTCAGATCTGAACATATGGTAAACAACAATTCACACTTAATGACAAATTCTGTTCGGACTATTTTTATACTGTAACAGAACTCTTAACTCAACTTCATGCCTGATTTTGGGATTGGAAATGGCAGAATTACAATTCAATTTCTTCATAAAATTTGTATCCATATGAGTCTAGTTTAATATGGTTTAAAAATCAACTCATTTGGATATCGACATGTCAAAATATAGCCTAAATACCGAAGCATGTTCGGTGAAAACACTTCATTTATCATAATCCAGCGTGCTTCATCATTTTCATCCTAAATTTATCAATAAATCTTTCCAAAATGACTTCAGATGGCCATAAATTTTTATACAGAAGAATAACAATGTGTTAGGAGTTTATTTGTTCAATTTTCAAGTCATTTGGAGGTCAAAAGAGGAAGTTATGGTCAAAAGAGTGAAGGGTATTCAAGCTGTCAAACAATAGAACACCTTCACTGTGCACGATCGTGTACTTCCAATTGACCTTCCTAAGTCACGATCATGGTTTTGCATGATAGTGCAACCCCTTTATGACCCATAAGATTCATGATCGTGCTTGTGCACGATCGTGCACACCTTTTTATTTCAACTTCTTCTAGCTCTTCCCAAAGACAAACTTTCGGGTCACTTTCGCATATTCTTTTTGACTAAGCAAATGAAGGATTTAGGCCAAACATTCTCTAAATAATTGTTCCTTTTTATCTTAAGTTTCTTATAATACCAACTGTATGCAATTTGGTTCAGTATTTTGAGAGTTATACCCAAAATACTAAGGACTATCCTTAAATAGTGACATAATCCAGAAACTTAAGTTCAAACCAAATTTTGACGCACTTAGTTACAGAAATCAAATTCCATGTCCCTATGAAAGTTATAGATATATGTTTCTTGTTTAATCTGAATTTAAATTCATCCAATTTGGACACCTACAAGACAAGATATGGCTAAAATACCGATACCTGTCCAATGGAATTACTCTTCCTAACCAGTTTCCAACATGTATCTAACCTCTATTCATTCCTAATTCAGTATACAATTGATCCATTTCAAACATTCAACAACACATGTTTACCAAGTTTATAATTCCCTTACCTTACTATACTTCAAGTAGGTCAAGATCTACCATGGCCACATGTCACACCTGAAGGCATGCTACATGTCCTTCAAAGAAGCCATCTATATGTCATCTTATTATGCTGCCAAATTTCACCATTTAATTAGACCATTTGGTAATGAATTAGCTAAGCCAAATGTCACTAATTCCTGGGCTTAGTCATTCTAATTTCCGCGTACCAACTTCACTTATCATTTAATAATTTTCCTAGTACAAACATACATTTAAATACCTCAATTCTCTAACAATATCAATTAATTCCAATTCATAAACTATAATTCATTAAACAAAAATTCAAGTCAAATGACATTCTCAATCTCATCTCAATTTTTAACCACCTATCATACATGTACTTACATGAACATGTAAAATTTCAACTAGGGTATATTTTGGGCCCTTACAATTCTCTCCCCCTCAAAAGAATTTCGTCCTTGAAATTCATATCTGATCAGAATAGTTGTGGACACTGAGCTCTTATGGTCTCTTCTAGTTCCTATGTTACTTCTTCAAGTCCATGGTATTGCCAGAGTACTTTCACTAGTGATATTTGTTTGTTCCTAAGTTGTCTGACTTCTCTGGCTAATATAATCATAGCCCTTCTTCATATGACAAATCTGATTGTTCTTGAATTTCTTACACAGGAATCTTATATGCATCATCAGACTAATATCTTCTCAATATAGAAACATGGAATACATCATATAACTTGGCCAATTCTTCAGGAAGAGCTAACTGATAAGCTACTAGTCTGACTCTTTTAAGAATTTCATAAGGACCAATGTATCGCGGACTAAGCTTACCTTTCCTACCAAACTGAAGTATATTCTTCCACTGTGACACTTTCAATAATACCTTATCGCCTACTTGATATTCGATATCCTTCCTTTTCAGATCAGCATAGGACTTCTGTCTATCACTGGCAACTTTCAACCTATGTTGAATAACCTAAACTTTTTCTTCAATATCTTTCACGATATCAAGCCTGATCATCTTGTTTTCACTCAATTCGGTCTAACACACTGGAGTTCTACACCTTCTACTATACAACGCTTCATAAGACACCACGCCAATGCTAGTCTGATAACTGTTGTTGTAAGCAAACTCCATCAGAGCCAAATAATTATCCCAACTTCCTGGAAACTCTAACACATAACCCCAAAGCATATCTTCTAATATCTATATAACCCGTTCAGATAGTCCATCTGTCTGGGGATGAAAAGCAATACTGAACTTAACTTGAGTACCTAAAGCCTTTTGCAAACTTTTTCAGAATTTTGAAGTAAATCAAGGATTATGATCAGAAATAATAGATAACAGTACTCTATGCAATCTCACTACCTCATTCACATATAGGTATGCAAGCCTATCCAAAGAATAGTTAGGAAGAATAGGCAAAAAGTGAGCAGATTTGGTAAACTTATCTACAATCACCCATACAACATCATGTTTCCTTTGAGTGAGACGAAGTCCAATGACAAAGCCTATAGTATGTTATCCCATTTCCATTAAGGAATAGAAATAGGATGTAACAAACCAGATGAAACCTAGTGCTCAGCTTTAACTTGCTGACATGTCAGACATTTAGCTATATAATCGATAACATCCCGTTTCATACCTGACCACCAGTAATGCTGCTTCAGATCTTGATATATCTTGTTTCCGCCAGGATGCATAGTAAAGACTATATTATGAGCCTCAAACAACAGCTTTTTGTTTAGCTCATTATTAGCTGGCACACATAACTGATCTTTATAATTCAGTTCACCATCTCTTTTCACAAAAAAATCAGGTTGTTTACTTATCTTGGTGAGTAGCCAAGATAAGATGTTGTAAATATCATCAGCTCTCTGAGCATCACAAATCTCTTGTCTCAAAGTAGGCATTGCTTTCAATTTAGCTATTAAAGCTCCATCAGACACAATTTCCCATTCACTCTGCTTAATTGATAATGCAAAAATGATCTTCTGACTCAAGGCATCAGCTACGACATTAACCTTACCAAGATGGTAGTTCACAATACAATCATAGTCTTTAAATAGTTCCAACCAATGTTGTTGTCTCAAAATAATCAGGACGACTAGGTAGAAAATGAGCAAACTTAGTGAACTTATCCACAATGACCTATACAGCATCATACTCCCTTTAAGTGAGAGGAAGCGCAGTGACAAAATCCATGGTAATGTTATTCCATTTCCAATGAGAAATTGAAATAGGATGTAACAAACTAGATAGAATATGATGCTCAGCTTTAACTTGCCGACTTGTCAAATATTTGGATACATAATCTATAACATCACATTTCATACCTGACCACCAGTAATGTTGCCTCAGATCTTAATACATCTTATTTCTACCAAGATGCATTGTAAAGACAGTATTATGGACCTCAAACAATAACTTTCTCTTCAATTCATCATTAGCTGGCACACACAATCAATCTTTATAATTTTTCATCTCAAGTTGCCAAGACAATTTGTTGCAACTTATCATCAACCTTTTGGGAATCAAAAATTTCTTGTCTCAAGGTAGGCCTAGCATTCAATTAAACTATTAAAGCTCCATCAGATCTAAGTCTCCTTTTACTCTGTTACACTGACAATGCTGAAATAGTCTTCTAACTCAAGGCATCAGCCATGACATTAGCCTTAGTCGGATGGTAATCCACAATGCAGTCATAATCTTTAAACAGTTCCAACCAACGTCATTGTCTCAGATTAAATTCCTTCTAGGTAAGCAGGTACTTCAAACTTTTATGATCAGTAAAAATCCTACACTTTTCCCCATACAAGTACTGCCACCAAATTTTCAAAGCAAACATTACCATTGCAAGTTCAAGATCATATGTAGGGTAGTTCTGTTTGCAAGGCTTTAGTTTCCTAAAGGCATATGCATCTACCTTTCCATCCTGCTTCAAAACACAACCTAAACCATTTCTAGATGCATCACTAAACATAACATATTCCTTACCAGAAGTAGCTTGAGCCAACATAGGAGCTTCAATAAGCATTCTCTTTAGTTGATTAAAGCCAGTTTGACATTTATCAGACCATTCATACTTCACTCTATTTCGTAGAAATTTAGCTAGAGTGGATACTATCATCGAGAACCCCTTCACAAACTGGCAATAGTATCCAACCAAAACCAGAAAACTTTTCACTTCTGTCATATTTCGAGGCAGCTTCCATTTATCAATTGCTTCAATCTTACTAGGATCAACTCTTATACCTTGAGAAGAAACAACATGTCCTAGAAAGAATACTTCCTAAAGCCAGAAATCACACTTGCTTAGGTTGGCATATAACTATTTTTCCCTCAAGGTTTGTAACACAATTTGAAGATGCTGAACATGATCATGTTCAATCTTGGAATAGCCTAGAATATCATCTATGAATACCACAATATACTAGTCTAAATAAGGCTTAAACACTCTATTCATCAAGTCTATGAATGTAGCTAACGCATTAGTTAACCCGAATGGCATTATCAGAAATTCATAATATCCACAATGGGTCTTAAATGCAATCTTCGAAACATCCACTTCCTTTACCCGAAGTTGATAATATCCTAATAGTAGATCTATCTTTGAAAATCCTCTTGCATCTTTCAATTGATCAAACAAATCTTTTATCCTTGGAAACGAATACTTATTCTTCACTGTGACTCTATTCAATTTGCTTGTAATTAATGCACATCCGGAGAGTACCATCTTTCTTCTTAACAAACAGAACTGATGCTCCCCAAGGTGAGACACTGGGTCGAATGAACCCCCCTTATCTAGAAGCTCTTGCAACTGAACCTTGAACTCCTTTAATTCTGTAAGAGCCACCCCGTATGATGCTCTGGATGTAGAAGTAGTGTCAGATATAACTTCAATAAACAACTCCACTTCTATTTCAGAAGGGAGTCTGAGTAGCTCTTCAGGAAACACATCTAGAAATTCTCTCACTACTGAAGTGTCTTGTAGTTTAATACTCTACTTCTTAGAATCAATCACAAAAGCCAAATAAGCTTCACATCCCTTCCTAAGGCACCTTTGAGCTTGCATAGTAGATATCACACTAGCTAGAGAACTAGTGCGAATACATTACAATATTATTTCAGGTTGATCAGATTTGCTAAGCACAACAGTCTTAGCAATACAGTTAACCATTGCCTGATGCTTGCACAACCAATCCATACCCAGAATTAATTCAAATTCATGAAAAGACAATCTAATCAGATATGCCATATATCACTTCCTTGGATCTTAACAGGACAATTCCTATAAACTTGATTAACCAACACACTACTACCCAGAGGACTGGTTACATGAATATCATACTCTATCTGATCTATAGGCATCTCTTTATCAAGAATTTCTCTAACACAAATATAAGAATGAGTAGATTCAAGATCAATCAAAGCATGCATTTCATAATTAAAGAGAAAAACAGCAGTTGCAATGACCTCAAGTGCATCTTGATCCTCACTAGCTTTCAAAGAACAGCTCAAGTCGGAAGAAGGCATAGTAAGTCAATCAATATTTTTTGAATGAGTACTAAAATTAAGCCTGAACTGACTAGATCTTCCATGTCCTTTGTTCCTAGCAAATGCATAAGAAACCTCTCTACTAGCTTGTGACATCTAAGGCTGTCTCATAAGACAATTGGCTATCAAATGCTCAGTACTGTGACATCGAAAACATGCACCCATAGCCCTCCTACATGTACTGCAATGATGTCTAGAGCAATGAGGGCACTTCGGAGCATCGAAACCTCAGCCTACAAAAGAACCCCTACCAGAATCAACCGATAAAGGAAAGTCTTGTCACCTTCCCCTAGCTACAAATCTCCGAGTAAAATCTCGTGTCATGGAGGCACCTTCACGACTTCTCTTACCCGAGGAATGACCTCCTCTAATAAATCCTCTTCGTTGAACCCTTTCTCTCTTAACTATCTCTTGCTTCTTTATCTTCATGGTAGCTTGTACCAGCGGATGGTAACTCACTTGCTGCAAGAGAGTAAATGCCACCAAATGCTCTTTGATCGAATCATTTAAACCATCTTCAAATTGATTACACAAAAACTCATCAGTAAGTATGAGTTTACGTGCATACCTACTGAGTCGATTAAACTCTCTGTCGTACTCAGCAACGGATAGGTTTCTCTGCTTCAGGTTCAAGAATTGCTTCCATTTCTCCTTTCTATAGGCTTCTGTCACATACTTGGCTTTAAACTCTTGGGAAAAGAAATCCCAAGTCAGAAGTTTCGGTAACTGAGGATTCCTCAAAACAAACTTCCACCACTAATAGGCTACTCCCTGAGAAAGAGAGACAACACAGTGCACCATCTGATCAGGTGGACAACTAATTTAATTTTGCACCCTTTTCATCTTCTCCAACCAGAATTTCACCCTTTCAGACTCCTTTAGAGATGTTCCAATAAATTCCTTAGCTCCATACTTCCACAACTGATCAATCGGAGCTTTGGGTGTGATCATAAGATGTAATAATGTCATCACGTCTTGCGATAGCTTAACCAAAGCCTCCCCCTGAGCTAGAGGTAGAGGAGGTGGCACTTCAACTTCACCTCGATTGACCCCAAAGGGTCACGATATAGATGGACAAGACTGCGTAAGATTATTACTCTTCACAACCTCATCAACGGCTTCATAAGATCTTTCCATAATCAAATCTAAAACCAAAACATGGGACAGCCCACATTAGGTCAAACACAACTCTTATATCCAAGTATAATCAATAGTTACGCAATGGTTAAACCAGAATCACCTAAACCATGCTCTAATAGCAAACAATGTAACACCCACATACCCCCTAGGAGGATTAGCAAAAGCTACACAAAACATAAGTAAAACATGCCAAACAATCGAAATCACTTTCGGAAACTCAAGCAAACATACATTACTTATCATTAGATGTTGTTGTAAACAAAACATATCAAACATATTGTACTATTCCAAATACATGTCATAAGTTCCATTGAAATATAACTTGAACATAAACACAAATATACATCTTCCAAAACAAAACACATCCTTCTTTGGCGACTGCGGTTCTCCCAGCCTTAGATCTTCTTATCAAAACCTACACAGAGGCAAAACTATCATGCTAAGCATATAACTTAGTGGGGAATAACTAACAAGACATAAACTAGCGACTGTTTCTAACAGTCGCTTAACATTCCCATATACTGAATTAGATCATATCAAAATAATCTTTAATTTTTCATATTAAAGAGCAATCCAAACATTATGTGTCTCAGAACAAATTATGATTTATCAATATAAATCTTTCTTGCATCGAAACAAAACTCATAAATATCATAAAATAATGTACATGTATCAGAAATGAATATCAAAACAGGATATAACTCTTTCATATCAGAATATGACTTATGTCATATCAGAATATGTTTTTTATCAAATCAGAGCTTATCTTGTATCAGAACAGAACTTATTTATATAAAAATGAAACATGTATTAGAATACAAAACAAGTTAGCCTACTAATCTTTTTTACAATAATGGGTAACAAGTTAGCCTGCTAATCTTTTTTACAATAATGGGTAATAGGACCAGGACAGAAGATATCATGATTGGTATCTTAGAAACAGAAGAGATTTATGTCTCAAAATTAGGAGACACTGTAGTGTCGATAATCACGGGACACCTTAGTGTCAAGTTACATGAGCAACTGCAGACCCTTCTAGGCATGTCTATTTACCCACGACTGGAACTTGATAGTTTTAAAACAAACATTTTGAATTTCAGAATCATATGTGAAATATATTTGCATATCATATGACTTATTCCATTATTCTTACATTGAATATTTTCATTCACATTTAATCATACTCAACATGCCTTATAAATATAAATATTTGCAGTAATGTACCAATGAAATCATTAAATAATCACACATTACCTGTATTCACACAAGTTCCCAATTTACACACAATCATAAACCAACACATTACTCTTGTTCTTTACGTCATATTAGCATTCTTAAGTATACTTCATTCCTTTAACAAATTCATAAGTTCAAAATTAGTTACTTTGCTATCAAATAACAACTTCCTTAGGTTATCACCTGAATTAATAATTCAAACCTTATTTAACCTTTGATTAACTTATTCCACATCAAACTATGTTCATTTTACACCTTAATTAAGTCCAATTACACCATTATAAAGTGCCTTATATACTCCAACAATTGCCCAAAACTAATCTTTTCTCCTTCCTAAGTACTTCCCACGACCTTGTGAATGAGCCATATAAATCCCATGATTGTGGGATGAAGGTTCACTCACCCACAGCCTTGAAACATCTAGATGGTTATATTAACCGAAGAAGATTCTGTACATCTTGCCACTTGAAAAGATCACCCTCAAGGCCATGTATGTTAATCATACATTTGAATTTGTCCTGTCTCTACTTAGTTTAGTTGAGCACAGACATAGCGCACAAAAGGTGGGGACGGTTGAAACTCATGTTCCCCACATCCGCTTAGGAGATGTGAACATGATTGATGTTTGTAAGAGCGTGCTATACTGTCTGGATCCTCAGAAATTAAGCCATAGTCAGTCTATGTGTAATATTCAAACTATAAATCATTCAGTATAAGTCCATATTTTCAGATTTAAGAAAACAGTTTTTACCATTAATTTAATTAATTTTAAGCCGTTGATATCTAATTCAAAATAATTATGAAGTATTGATTCTGTATTTCCTAGTAGTATAAGCACAATATCATAAATAAGAAGTGATTCGAATGGTAGAAACTAAAATTGTAATTACTGATAACCCATGTTCCAATTATTTTTGATAATTTATTAAACTCAAAAACGTTTGCAGGCTAAATTCAGACTTCAATCCTCGTAAAAAACATTAATACGTTACGCTTGAAGCCTATGGTCCGCTACTTGATGCCTTACGCTTCTGCAAATTCAAAATGAAAATGGGACCCCATAGAACACAGTGCACAAAGGAAGGGAGTGGATGAGTATTTTTGGTTTGAGTGGTGGGGTTGTCGTTTGTCCGCCTCGTCGTCTCTTTTGGGCCCCGTGAATACTAATGCCTAAAGAGACGGCTCATCTGTTGCAATGCCAAATTTGAAATACACGCTCCAATTGTTTTACATCTTCAAAGATGATTATCAAACAAAAAAATCCTTCCATGATTCCAATCTGAGGATTACGTATTACAAATGCTTGATTCAGAATAAGAAAAAAAAAAATAGATTTTCCCTTTTTTTAATAGACATGAAACATGTACTTCAAGCTGGGCCTATTTTAATGGGTCTTTTTGTAAACAAGACGAGTGCTTTATATGCATGCGTTTCGTATACGCTCAAACAAAAAATTTAGTCAAGATGCGACAAACTGAACCTCCAGTGTGAATGAATTTAGTATGCATTTTCCCATTGACCTCAAGTCAACCCGGCAAAGCCGCGACTTTGATAGCTTCTTTTCAGAAAATATGCGGAGCAAACAAAAACACAACCACATGACAGAAATGCATTAACCCATTAAACTATATTTCAAATATTCAATGAGCATGAGATTTTGTTAGATTTTCCTATCTACTGACACCTTTCTGTTCTTTTTTTTTTTTTTTGGTGAAGTGAATTATAATTTTGTAATCTATTTTATAAGAAGTTGAGAAGTTGATTTCTTTCTTTCCTTTTGTTTTTTTTTTTTTTTTGGAAATAATCTTCAAAGAATTGGCGAGTTTCAGATTATACATCGTCTCTAGCAAAAATTCAACCTGATACTTATGACCGCCTTTGCGGTAACATTGGCCGATTGGGGGACCACAAGCAAAGGTAAAGAGTAATTAGCAGAATTAACGGGATAATGTATGATTGGAAGGCTGACACTGACGGAATTCTTTAAGCTTTGATTCACATCAGCAGAAGATTCTTCTGATAATCCAAAAATAGATATATACATATCAAGCATACAAGTCCTAGTGGTATACTGTATGTAGTTTCTAAAAAATTTATTTTGTGGCCTGTCCATGCCACTAATAATGCACCATGATAACCTGCTGACCTTCAAGTTTGATCCCTTCTTTAATCCTCCTTATAAAATCATCACACTTTCTGTTCAATTCTTCTGCACTTGGCAACCCAATTGCTTCTTCTTCGTCGTCCTGAAGAACAATGACCCTATTACCTTGCTCATCCACTTCAGCTACGTTCGTGAACGAGGAATTGTGTTCTTGTCCAACAACCAACAAGGAATTCTTTTCCGTTGCCTGCAATTCCTTGACTTCCTCTGCAACTCCTGCTTTGTTTACTGATGATTCAACCACTTTCTTTGAACTGATTCCAATCTTTACCTTGTCTTCACCACTAAAAATGGCTTCTTGTTGGTAATAGCTAAAGAAACCAGCATTTTTCACTATCAAAACCAGAATTCCATTGCAGAGGAGGAACATGTAGTTCTTGGAAACATTGCAGGCAAACAATTGGATTAGGTTGGACACGGTAGGAAGTAGCGAAGAACACAAAAACATGACAGAAAAGAGAAGTATTGAAGCTAGAAACTTAATAGCAAGCTTGGGAAAACGGAGATTGCCAGTTTGGTTTGAAGATTGGTGGTCTTGACACTTCATTGATTCCACTTGCTATGAACGGAAACTTGCTTTAGGAAGGAGTCGAGTACTGGAATCTAATGAGAGGGATTGCAGCAACATTGACTGTTAATGCAGTCTAAAAGCATACGCTTGATGCTTTTATAGAATGGCTTAAGATCCTGACTAGTTGGTCCATTGTATGGTTAGACAGAATTGCCCTTCCCTAACAAAGAAAGATGTTCAGGAATCAAGGTAGTTTTAGGGAAATGACCAAGTCATTCAACGACCCTTAATAATTAATACCCCTTTCAAGAGACGGCCATAGGAAGACTTGGAAGGAGGACTGAAGCTGTCAGGCTAGTAGACTTGATGATTACTAATTAGCCTTTCAATATCTTCCTGTTACATCCATCTGTTATGGTACAACTAAAAACGAGTAAATATTTTCCTTTGTTGAATTTTACAAGCGAAAAAGGTAAACGACATAATAGGGTAGAATTTGGAAAGCACAAGTTTGCCAGGATAGGCTTGAATTGCTAAATATGTTATATTGACCATTTCAAATCCAATATTTCAGTCAGTCAACCTTAGTGCTTTCTCATCTTGCGTGATTAGTCTAAGAATTTATGAGAATCTCTATAATCTTATTTTGTTTCTTGCTGAAGCAGTAATTCTTGACATGCTAGAACTTTCCAAGGAAGTGTTACAGATATAGCTTACAAGCTACAAAACAAATGTTTTACGGTAGAAATGCAAAATGGGCCGATGTTAGTAACAAATCATGTACGTTTTCGTTTATAGACCTCTTTCCTTCAAGACGTCGACTGTCTATGACCAACACTCAATATGCTCCCAATTCCCACTTCTGATGTTTCCCCTTTGATGTTATTGCGTAATAGTTCTTCAATATCTTACCTTGAGGTTTTTCTTTACCTAGTCAACTTTGAGTAACAGAAGATTGGGACAAAACCTAGTCAAATATAAGTTTAGGTCTTGGTCACGTGTCTACTGATGAAAAGGATGCAAAAGGACGCCATCAGTTGTACAACATTTGGTAAATGAAGATTCTGTGGTTAGAAATGGAACCGGGTCTTCTTGTTCACATTTCCGAGCAAACTACTTGCAAGACTTCACCTAACTGCGTAAATTCACATGTAATTCCCAATTGATCGTAGGGAGTTAAGACACAGAGAGTGACTCATCCGCATGTAACACCTGTCAAATCGTTAGAAAGCTAATTATTAAAAAAAATCTCGTAAAATTTATATAATTTAAATAAACCTAAGTTTTAAAAAATATTTATCAAGTTACAATTAAGATATTAATATTTAGAAAATATTAATTTTTAATTTTATTATAACAAGAATTATATGTCTGATCAATACTAACTTGACACTTTTTAGTATTTTTTATTTAATTCATAAGTCTCGTCTTATTTAATTAGATTTGCGTGTCACTACTTTTTCAAAAATATTAAAACCTTATTTATTTTATATCTATGGGACCAGTAACCTTGATCTCCAGTCCAACATCTCAGTTTTTGTGGTTGTGCAGCCATAATAAATGTAGAGACCCGTTTTCCGGGTAGAAACTTGCATCCTCAGGATCCATACAAAGACCCTCTAACTGCACCAAATTGCCGATTCACCTACAAACCAAAGGATGATGATGAAACATGGTAAGTGAAATTGATGTTACTATTTAATAACGATTTATGAACCATCTGAAAACTTTTCTGCATTAGATCGGAGAAGCATAAGTGATTGAAGAAAGGAGGTGTAATTACCTTTTTTACAAAATCCTGAGATCCTCATTGGCATTCCATTTCATCTTCTTAACGGCAAATACCTCCCTATTAATAGACCCTTAATAGACAGAACCTTGAATTAAGCATTACTCACTAAATCCATCTGTGGCTTTTTAAAGTTCGTCAAGTTGGAAGACCCTCTACATGTCCAAGCAATTTGACAGATCTGCCAACGGACTTGCCTTCATAATTTTTTAATCCTTTACCTTTTTCTGAAACATTGGCATCTTCTCTTAGTTTATGCTTTTGCAGACAATCAATTGGACGTAAATTAATATATGACATTATTTTGAATTAATGAAAAAAGTTTCTTTATCTATACATATTAATTTAATTAATATTTTATGTTTTAATATTAAAGATAAAATTCTTGGAATAATTACTATATATTTGAAATTATGATGAGATCATAATTACGAGATTCAATTTACACTTATGTGTTATTTCTAAATATTCCTAGTTGTAGTTTCATCAAGACTGGATATTGTTAAAACCGTAAACCTAGCACACATTATGTTTTTTTTTTCTTATAAAGCAAGTAATTGATCTCATAAATAAAATATAGAGATATTTAAATTAATATATGGATAATTATTAGAGAATATGTCACTGAATTGACCCGATTATGAAAATTCTGGATTGAATATTACTTATATGTTTATGGATTATCTCATAATGATGGTTGTATAATTGATCCTCAAACTTGAGATTACTAAGGTATCTAGTGTGAGAATTACTATGTTTTGATATTACTTATGGATCGTCCTAGGATAATTCAGTCAGTAGTAATTGGATACAGTATGAACCTTATATAGATAGTTGAGTAAGTCAATATAGCATTCGTCATTCTAAAGTAATTAGAGAAAATATTCTACTGTTCTTGATTAGTAATGATTTATATAATTCTCTGGCCAGAGTGACTTGATATTTAAAAGGAGTTTTCAAATTTTAATTAAAAATCAATTACTAATTAGCAGGAACAAACATGATTGGATGATAAAAGTAGACACTATATCCATACTCTATCTAATTAGAATATTGAATTATGAAATGATTAAATTATACATTATAGCCATGCATGGACAAGTTAAGTCAATTACTTTGACATTCCTGATATTTGGGTAATCATTACATGTTGCTAGACGTCAATTATGATTTATGGTTATGAATTATTTAATTGCTGAATTAAAGATAAATTAAAAGAAGTTTTAATTTATCCAATTCTAATTGTGAATTAGAATTATAATTTATAATCATTG
>JANSVA010000009.1:10696101-10710970 GCA_025504915.1 Erythroxylum reticulatum
ATATTAAATTAATATGTAAATAATTATATAATTAAATTTTCTTCTTATTATTGTATAATTAAAATTTAATAAGAAATAAAATAAATAATTTATTATTAAACTATATTAAGGAATTAAATTGATAATGAACAAATTAAAAAATACCATATTAATAAATTATGTAGAAATTAACTTACCTTAATGATCACTTTGGAAATGTTTGTCATTTCCAAGGCAATTATTACTAACATTTCCCGCCATTTAATTTATTTGTTTATCCCATTTTCACAAACTTTAATTTCTTCAACCAAATAAGCTTACGATCGTCTCCAAAAAATCTCCCTTTCTACCTCTAATTTGTTAGTCTTTATCTCCCTCTCTGTGTTAAATTTTTAACCATTTGTCTATGTTAAGCAGTTATTGAGAAATGGATGTCTTTTGCGTTCGTTTATTTACTAGGTGGTTGTTAAAGATAATTTGTTATTTATATTTTCATTACAGTAATTGTTGAAGATATTTAGAATTTATTGTTATATAAGTTGTATGTTTCTGTTTAACATTTTTGTATTCATTGTTATCTAACTGTTATGCTTCTGTTTATAAATAGTGGTTTTATATATACGTTAGTGATAATTAATATGTGAAGGTTGAGTTGGTTGTTATTTATGTTTTAACTAAGTGTTGAAGATGTAACAAATTTTTTCGTTTCTAACTTCTATAGGAGTGTTTATAGCTTTTGGTTTTACATACACGTCAGTGATAATTAATGTGTAATAGTTGAGTAGGTTAACATTAAGTTGTAGTTAATGTTAACGTAAACATTTTATTTGTAAAATGGAAATAACTTACCATCAAATCTCTGATTGCTTTTTCTGTTACAGGAATGAAATAACATATGGATGGAAAAAATAAAACATCCTATGTTTTTGTTAATTTTTGTTTTTGGTTATGTTAATAATTATATCTGAAAAAAGTGCTCCTCGTTTATTAATTTGACAGGTGTGAAAATGGATGGTGCATCGACTCCATGTTGTCGTTTAAATTATGAATTGATAATGACCAACGTAACAATGATATTGGCTTTGGGAATGAGAGTAGTAATATAAATTCAAGAGATTTGGTTGGAAGAGAGTTATTATCGAAAATTGGCATGCAGTTCGTGACAGAAGAAGAATCTTATCAATTTTATTTAACTTATGCGAAGCATGTGGGCTTTAGAATTAGAAGAAGCAAAAGTCACAAAGATAAAAGTGGTAAGTTGATTTGTAGGCTTTTTTGTTGTAGTGCTGAGGGTAAACGGATGCCCGATAAAAGAGATTTGCATGTTAGAGCTCCACGGTCATAAACAAGATTTGGTTGTGAGGCAAGGATGAAAGTGAATAGTCTACAAACTGGAAAATTTCAAGTCATTCAATTTGTGGAGGAGCACAATCACTACCTTTCATCACCAAACAAAGCACATTTGCATAGAAGTCACAGAAAGATATCTTTAGTTGCGGCAATGCAAATTGAAATGGATAATGATGTGGCAATTTGACCGAAAACATCCCATGATCTTATGGTGAGACAAGAAGGTGGGAGAAATAATGTTGGTTTTATTCTGGATGATTACAAGAATTATTTAAGGTCTAAACGAACAATAGACATGAAAAAGGGAGATACAGGTGAGGTGTTACAATTTTTGTCTAATATGTAGGTGGAAGATCCAAATTTCTTTTATGCCATTCAAGTGGACGAAGATGATTTGATCACTAACACATTTTGGTTTGACAAAAAAATGAGGAATGACTACTTAGACTTTGGTGATGTTGTGTGCTTCGATACTACTTACAAGAAGAATGGTCAGGGTCATCCACTTGCTTTGTTTGTCGGTGTCAACCATCATAAGCAGATAACAGTTTTTTGTGTTGCATTCCTCTATGATGAAACTACTCTAACATTTGAGTGGTTGTTCAAGACATTTGATAGAGCGATCAAAGTGACTGTGGATTAAGATATTGAAGAGCTAGTTGAATCATATTTCACTAAATTGTCTTAGTTATATTTGTATAAGTTTATATAATTATTAATTTATGATATTAATGGGACCCTATATTTACATAGGGGTATTTTGAAAATATATTATCTTATTATCTTATTGAAATTTGTTAAATTTTCAACTGGCCCAAGTCGGGACCGGAGAAAAATATTATCTTAAAGAGTTTATTAATTTACCAAGTATTAATTTAAAGAGGTTCTACTATACATTATTCTAGGAGAAAATTAATGGTGATGTTTGAATTATGATAATATGTGCTAAGAGAAAACTAAGAGTCACTTCACATGTTGGAGTTAGCTAATTACTAACCTAAAGACAAATCTAAACACCAAGTACAACTTATCTACGTTTATACAGCAAAAGTTATATTTTCCAATTATAGTTACATGGTTGCCACGTTAGCTGTATCACGTGAATTGAAAGGAGGAAGTAACTTGCATTCAAACATGGTGCTCTCTTTAAATGGCCTTAGAATCCAGAGCAGCCATGAAATCAAAGAAGTAATTTCTTTTCAGTTTTCCTTGAACCTTAACTTTTGTGATGAAGCTATCTAACAAGATTTGGTTGTGGTGGTCATGATTTCAAATTTTGAAAATTTTTCATATACATATATATATATTAGTTTTGAAAGAATTATATATGAAGGTAAAATCTAGTAGGGTCTGTACATCATGCTTCCATGTTAGGTAATTATATCTAATTACTTATTAAAATGTTATGAACGATTCTCTGAAATTTAACTAATAATCATAATAAATTCTACATGATTTTATAATAAAACTTCAGGCTTGAATTATTATGACTCTAAGCAAACTAATCCTTTTAGAAGGTAGTTGTAGCACTAATGGTCGACAAGTTTAGGAAGTTTACATTAATAGAGGGGATTTATAGGTTTGAGCATTTCAATAAATTACATATCTCAATTTTGGTTTTTAAATTCACCATTTTAGTACTTTTAATATTATTAGAAGATTTTTTGAGAAATTTTCATATTTTGATTTAATGCTATAAATGGTCCAATGTTATGTAGTTAATGGATATGAACGTCTTATTTTTATGGTAACTGACAATGTGCTTGATGGGAGCGCATCGATATATGTTTTTCTTTCAGACTTTTGTCTCTAAGCTTCTTATCTCTTCTAAAAATATACACCATCAAATTGAGAATTGAGCGCTTAGAAGAATTCCAAAATGTAGACTCTTTAAGCAAAATCATCAATAATTGTAGGTATTTCGTTTTCTTCCACATTTAGTTTATATGCTATTCTAACATATATTACTATTAAATATGTGTTGAATTGGCTAATAGATTTATCTTGAAGTTTATAAGTAGCGTTAGTTCAATAATTTTGTTAAATCTTTCATTTAATACCAAAAACTCTTTAGAACTTCTTTCTTGTCAAATTTATGAGTGTATTTAGCATTATTTCTGGAATTGTTGATGACAGTCTACATACAGATTCATAGTTTTAAGAAAATACATAATCTTTTAACTATGGTCTATGTTGATTTGATTTTTATTTAAACTATAAAATTTATTGTTTATAGCTTTATGTCTTTAGTTTATTATTTATTAATAATAAATTAGTTGTTCTTTTTATCCTTACGCGGTAATTTTATCGTTACTTGTCCTTTTTTTGATGAAAGGCAAATATATTGAATAAAAAATATGTACACGGTCCTTGGGGTATACCCTGACCAAAGTTTGTAATCATAACATCAATATCATCTATACATCCAAAATATCAAAAGGTAATTAGTTTTGTAGGGTATAACTTATACAAGATCTTATAAATTGCAGTTTTTATCTTAGAAACTGCACCATAGCTTGTAATAGAAGCAAAATCTAACTAAATAGCACTCCCAGTCTTCTATACCGTGTATATGGTACACATAAATGCCAGTCATTCAACTTTACTTCCAAGATGCGCTCCAATGTAATCTTTATGAATCCACTTGATGGCATTAGATAGTGTAAACATGGCTCATGTCAATCCCAAACATCCCCGGATAGCATTCCAAACTTCACTTGCAAAAGGACACTTAAAGAACAAATGTTCGACATTTTCTGGTTCAGTATTACAAAATCTACAGGTTTGGTCTATCTCCAAGAATAGCTATCTCTAAGAATAGCAAGTTATCCTTTGTTAGTAGTCTATTTCGAAGACTAAACCATGCAATGAAGGAGTATTTTGTTGGTATGTATTGTTTCCAGATAAATGACATCCATGGTCATCTGGTGTACTTGACTTACAGTAGCTCATAGACTTTTTGTGAAGATAGAGTTCCATTGATACAAAATTTCTGCATCCCACATACTACCTCCCTATAGCCACCCAAATTGTCCACCAAAGTATTTCGGATCAGTACCAATCTCTTCAGTAAGGGTGAGTCTCGGCTGTGAGGTTCCCAATCCCATATTGATAAGCCCCTCAAGTATATTTTATGAATCCATCTCACCTAGAAAGAATCAGCTTCATCATGGATATTTCACAACACTTTAGACAAAAGCGTCAAATTCCACAATTTACAGTTTTTCAATCCCAATCCACCCCCCTCCCCTGGCACACAAATATTATCCCATGCCACCCTAAAATGTTTACTAATAAAAACAACCTACATATGGAGGTTATCCTCTCAAGGATAGTTATTGGAATGGGAAATGCCTAGAGCCAAAAGGATAGTACCCCTTAAATGACAAAATTAATTAATTCAATTTTATCGGCATATGAGAGAGTCTTACCATTCCATGCATTGATATAAGCCTCTATAGATTCAATTAGTAAAGAAAATTGGGTCATCGAGACCTTCATAGATGCCAAAGGGACCCCCAAATATCAAACAGGAAATCACCCATAGGATATTCTACCATCTACAAAATGTCTGCCCTATCTCGTCCATAAACCCTTGCTAAGTAAATACTGGATTTTGAAGAATTCACCCTCAACCCTGCCAGCTCTTTTAGTTCATTCAACACAACCACTAGTATACGGATAGAAGTAAAATCACCTCTATAGAATAATATGAGATTATCCGCAAATGTAAAATGAGTGATTCCAAGTTGTTAACATTTCAGGTGGAAGTGAAAAATGGAGTTGGTGGTTCTCACTTTTAGCAATCTTGAAAGGTACTCCAAACAAAGCAAGAAAAGTGTAGGTGACATGGGATCACCCTGTCTCAATCCCCACTGACCTTTAAACATACCATATAGTGTGTCATTGACTGAGATCGAGAAGGATGTAGTTGTTACACATTCCATAATTTATCATACAAACTTATTAGGGAAGCCTAACCCTTTCATCATATCTTCAAGAAAGTCTCATGATCCCGTGTCATAAGCTTTTGTGATGTCAATTTTTATCATGCACTGTGGGGAAATACGTTTTCTAATGTAACCCCGAACAAGTTCCTGTATTAGAAAAATATTATCCAGCATACTTCTACCTGGCACAAATGCAACTTGAGTTGGATCTAAAATTTTTCCTACGACCAAAGTCATATGCTCTGTCAATATTTTTTTGATCACCTTATACATAACATTCATACAAGCTATTGTTCTGAAATCAGTTATTCTTGGTATTGCCTTCGTCTTTGGGATGAGTATGATGATGTTATGATTTAACTATTTAAGCATCCGACCAGTAGTGAAAAATTCCTTCACAACTAAAGTCACATTTAATCTAATCCTATCCCAATATTTCTTGAAGAAGGAGGACATATATCCATCTGACCACGGAGCTTTGTCATTACCTATATCAAACATAGCCCGATTGATCTCCGCATCCATATTCAGAGTAATCATTGTTTCATGTGGTTCCACATCCAAAACCATTTCTTACCACATTTAAGTCTAATCTTTTTAGAGGGGTTGAAGTGCTAAGGAGCCCTTTATAATAAATTACAACACAATTTGCCACTTCTTCTAATGATGTAATCACAGATCCATCCTCCTTGATGAGATGAGACATAACATTCTACCTTCCTCTATTCCGAGCTACTGTATGGAAATACCTCGTACTTCTATTAGCCTCTATAAGATGCTTACATTTAACCTTTTGTTGAAAGAATTGTCTCTCTTCATCTAACAAAAATCTAGCTTGCTTCCTCTTGATGTTAGCCTCATGTTTTAGTGCTACATCCTCAGGCCTATTGAGAGAGGCTTTATACATGAGTTGAAAATTCTCTTATGCCTTCTTAGCCTTGCTAGATATGTGACCATATGCTTTAGAATTTAAAGCTTTTAGAGGCTACTTTAATGCCTTCAACTTCATACAAAGAACATATTGAGTTGTCCCAACTACTACCATCTCCCATCTATTAGATACTATGTCCTAGAATTGAGGGTGGTTAACCCATATATTAAAGAACTTAAAGGGTTTTTTTTACCTCGAGAGTCCAATTGATTGAAGGCCACCATTACAAGACAATGGTCAGAATCTACCAATATATCTAAGAAATGAGCTAAATAAGCATAACCCAAAGATCCTCATGCTTGATTGAGGAGGACCTGATCCAATTTAGCCTATAGATGATTTTTATGCCAAGTAAAAACTGCCCCCTTAAATGGAGCATCTTCTAGGACAATAGTCATTTGGAAGTCTAGCAAATCTTTAGGTAGATATGTCGAAGGAGGTTGACGTCTGAGCCTTTCCCTAGCTGCACACACATAATTAAATTCACCCATTATAATCCAAGGCATCAGGGAATCCAGACCTAGCCCTATCAAGTTCTACCATAGTTCTCTTCTTTTTGTTACATTTATAACCCATAAACAAAAGACACTATAAAGGTAACCTGAGATATTTGGCATTGGACTTTATGTAAATAAATTGCTCTCCGAACTCCAAAACTTGACAATGATAAAATATAGAATTCTATACAATACATATTCTTCCTCTATAATAGATCCAAAGTTGTGACAAGAGTCCCATCTTTTGAATCTGTTTTTCATCTTCATACTAAGACCATCAGTAGGTAATTTGGTTTCAAGGAGACATGCAAGCTTACAGTCATGTTGTCTAATAAGATTGACAATACTATGTTGTCTCGAGGCCTTATTTAGACCTCATACATTCCATAACATCCTCATTTGCCATTTTGGGATGGCCTCTCCCCTCCTGTCCTCTTAATTGATTCAGTAGTACTCTTGCCCACATCTTCGCTATTGATACACGCTTGAACTTGCACATTACCCTTTTCATTCACTATTCTATTGGATTGTGCCATGACAACCTTTCCTTTGTTAACAGTTCTGTGGGTTTGCACCTGCTGCCATTCTCCATTGCTAACTTTTTTAGGATCCCTCCGAGATTGAGGTACCTTTTGTCCCCTTAATCCAGTCAATGCCTCCCTGTTCACAATAACTTTAGTACTCCCTTCATTTTGTTGTTATTGTACACCCCCCCCCTTTATCATGATTTATCTCTTTAATTGATCCTGCATGGACTCTTGTTTGTTCATGCACTTCTACCTCCGCTCTCTGATTGGGCTTATTCATAGAACCTCTATCCATAGTAATTTTACCTTTGTCTATGGTGTTAACATTTTGTATATCTTTCGTACCCCCAGCATTTATAGGATCCTTCATCTGTTTCTTTTTAGTCCTTTTTATGGATTTGCATTAAAAAAGATTGTGACCAAATTGTTTGTAATAGCAGCAGTAGCTAGGAAAAGTTTCATAAATAACCATTTGTGTGTATAGGGCACCCCTAGGCATCTTCATATCAAAACTTGTCATCAGCTTCCTTGATACATCAACTTCTACTAATATTATGGCATAACCAATACATCATTTTTCTACTAGTGATCTTGTATGTGCATAGTGGTCTTCCAATGCGAGATCCTAGTTTCGACAACCCTCTCTCATTCCACAACTCCAAGGGAACATTAGGGAATTGTAGACAAATAGGAACTTCCATAAAGTCTTGATAATCAAAGGCAAAGCCTTAGAAAAGTCGTTTAAGTAGCAAAGTCTTCCCATAAAGCACACACGATCCCCCTGCTAGCACATTAGTACGATCTTCTTCTGTATCAAATTGGAAGATTATCCATCCTTGATGATACGGTATGATTTTACATTGAACATCCCATTTAGCAATTAATCCTTTAAGTGCCTTCATTCCTGGAAATCTCCCTATGAAGCACCCCACAAGACAATAACCCCATTCTTGTTTAATTCGTATTACTTCTTCTTCCTCTATGATGACTTCATCAGCTACCTACAAATATTCCAATTGCATTTCTTGCTTCAACTCTCTATTGTTCCTGAATAAACTAACATACGAGGGCTTGGTTTTTACTTTATAAGTGCCTGAGTAGATTAGGTCTGACATTTTATCAAACACCTCGGGGATGTCTCTTCATTCTCTGAGCGATTTGAAGCTTCAGTGTCAGCACTCTCCACATCTGTATTATCAGTGTCCTCATTAGAAGTGGATGACTCCTCATCCCCTATTTCTTTCTCAGCTCCATCTTTGCTCACCCCACCAGTATCCACATTTGTAGTTTTACTTTGTAACCCACCTTCATTGTTCTTAGTACCCAAATTCCTATCCTACATCATCTCTTTTCATATACTTACCCTATTCTCACTAGTTCCAGCATCCTTATCCTATCTATAAATCTTAATATTGTGTGCCACCGCCATCTTCATCATCGAATGGGTATGTGCCCTAGTCCCCTTAACTCCCAGATACCTACCTTGCAATGCTACTCTTATTACACCCGCTTTACTTGCTCCATCAACCACATTCATTTCCTATCTACCCTTCGCAACATTTTATGCACTAGCCACCTTTATTGTTGAATGATCGTATGCCCCAATCTCCTGTACTTCATTATCTACACCGTCTTGTGTGCTCATAGGAAGCTCTCGGGATCCCGCCACTTGCAGGCCTAGAACACAATCAACAGTAATATCCCGTCCTTTATGCGGCATCTTCTTCCTCTTACCCATGCTCCAATATACCGAGAAACCTAGGCAAAATTTTTGTCCTAAAAATGAATCCTAATTACTTTGGATTGTCATGTGTGACCTGCAAATGCAATCCAAACTCATGAAATAGCAAAAAATTAATCAAAAAAATTCGGAAGGAGTGTAGTCAAGTCGTGTAGTATGCAATACCTAGGGAAAAAATCACCTAAGATGAGAGAACTCACATATACACCACTAATATAGCTCACTGATTCCATTGGTACGAGAATCAAATACTTAACTATTTCTTACACAATATTTCCATTAAACTGTTATTTATTTACTAACTTTTTCTCCCAACATTCTTTAACAATAATTTCAAACGGAGCCCAAACGAATAATGAAATTTAAATATTTGACTCTACATAAAAGAGTACCAGAACTACTTGTGGCTTGCTTTACTTTTCTGTTGTTGTTCTACGTCTTAATTTACGTAACCGAAAAAATTTCTACTCACATGTTCCAATGGAGTTACGTACAGTTGTCTCCAAGTTCTGATTTTACATCGGGAAATGAGACACTAGCTAGACAAGTGTGAAGGAAGAAGAGAATTGAGAGAGTTTTGAAATGAAGGAATAGAAAAGTAGGAGGAAGATAAGAGGCTGATGGGGTAGTAGGAGCGGTGAAAGAAAGAGGGTAGATCATATTATATAGTCACGAGAAGCTTGGGTTCCCTTCACCATAGTTTAATCCAAGCTCATGCCTTGCTGTAGCAGTACTGTGGGCACGGTTGCAAAATGCCAAGTGGGTTTTTCCTTTGTCTTTCAAAATTCCAACTCCCAAACAGAGACTCCATAGTTTCAAATTTTGAACTCGCTGCTGTTTTATCCTTCTTGGAAGGCGTTGAATGATACTTTGTAAGGTGAGTTGTTAACCCTGAAGTTAATTGCTGTCACACCTCCATGGATGTACGTAACTGGAATTGAGTAAGAAATGCATGGAGTTGCTTTCATGGTAAATGAATGATGGTAGTAGTAACATTATTATTTGTATTCAGGCTTTTAGGAGGAGCAATATGAAACAATTTCCTTGAATGTTTTAAAATTGAGTGTGAATTCTTGCGGCAAAAGTAGAATCTGAAACCTTTGAATTCAAATTATATGTAATTATACTTTTCCAATTTATTGTTTCTCAATTTGATATTAATTACATTATCTTCGTGAATAGTTTAATGTACGACCATGCTCATTAAGTACCTACTAATTACATGTTATTTTATAACATAGGGTGTGAAACAGGTCGAGAAAGAGTTGTTCTTTTTTAAAGATCTAAAGGAATTTATCTAGGGAGCAAATATCAATCTCTATTTGAAAAAAAAAAAAGGTTAATCGGTCATCATAAATGCAAAGCCTTTTTTTTAAAGGTAAAATAGCATTAAAAGGAGGCATTTCAAAATAAAATTGCTCTAGTTAAATGCTAAGATTCACATTTTTCTAAGGTAAGAAAAGATCTTAAAGTCAAAAATTTTGTGTTAGCCTTGCCTCCATCAACACCATTCCTATCTAGGTAAGAAACACATGTTATTTATTCTCTCAAGTCTCATCTTTTTATTTACTTGCTTTAAATTTTAGATTTTCTTGGTAACTTTTTTTATTTGAAGATTGACTAAAAAATTACAATTTAATTATGAGTATATCAATATGGGATTAATTTTCTACATTTGAATTGAAGCTCAAGTTAAAATTTGAGTATAATTTATCTTTTATTTCATTTCTTATTTCAATTACAGTTTATCCATGTAAATTAAAATTTGACAATTTGATCATAGACGATATTTGTTAATTACAATTTTAGGTATAATTTCAATTCAGATTGAATTTATTCAATGATTTTCTATCTTTCATTTTGCATATATCATAATCGATAATTTTTATACCTTATTTTCTTCTTCAACCGCAATTTACTCTATTTCATTTATTAGGTAATAATAACATTTTTTGATTTATGAGTTTGAGTGATTTTGTATGTATAAACTTAATTTCATTTATTAGGTAATAATAACATTTTTTGATTTATGAGTTTGAGTGATTTTGTATGTATAAACTTAATTTTGAAAATTATTGATGAAATTTGGTTTCAATATTTACGTAATATGGATATTATTGTTAATCTCTATTTTATTTGATGAAAAGTGGATCATTGTTAGTTTTTGAAATTTTAGAATTACTTGAAAAATCATAATTAAATTCTAACTATGATAGCTTTTATTATAAAAGTTTACTCTTTATTTTTTATTTTTAATATAGGACATTAAAATTGACTCGTTGTTTTTTCTTTGTTGCAGATATATAATATCATTGGTATATATTTTTATATAAATAGTCGAGTTATTGTTATTCTAATGTGCCTACCTTCTTATGTGAAGATAATTTTGAATAACCTAATGAAAATTTAAGTGAGAAGATTTATATTTATAAGAATGTTAGCAATTTGAGTAAGTATAAAAATGTATCGAATGCATTCAATTTAGAAAACGTAAGAGTAAATGAGCAATCAATCCTACTATTAAATATTTATGATTATAGAAATTTAGAGAATAAAATAAAGAACATTTTAATTGAAAGAGACTAAATAAAGGAATTGATTTTTGTATTTTCTTTAGGTAATATATATTTATATATTGTCAAGGCCTTCTTTTTAATTTATCCCGAGCCTATAAAGCGTTAGGAATGACTCTACGTGATGTAAAATTTACTGTATTTAAATTATTAGTACTTTTATTTGATTGTTTATAGAAGTTATAAAGCAATAAATTTGTGCCAAAACATGTTTAGAATCATATTTTCTTAGACGTATAATCAATGATCATTACGAAACCAATCGCACGAAACTTGCATCAGATTGCATTATACATTTCATCACATCCTCAATTCTATTTTTACGTTGCATTTCATCTAACATTACAAAAGAAACAAAATAAAACAGAAGTTAATTACTTCAATAACGGGAAGTGAAATTTTATCCTTATACGATATTTGCGAACTTCATTTTAAGAATGCTAATTTTCTTCTCTTCAACAAATTAGGACTTCAAACTTCACACATATTTTTATATTTAATAACAAAAATAAATATAAAGAAAACGTGTCCCCTTTGATCAATTAGGCACATATAAAAGAACTTTCTAAAATACTCATACGTAAAATTTAAATTTAAATATAAATAAATAATATTCTTTTACCATTTCAACTCATATTTGAAATTTGGCAATAAATATTTTTAAAATTTTCCTTTTATTACTTATAACAAAATGTATTCAGATAATTATAATTATACATAGACAGTCAATTGTTTCATATATCTTCGAGAGATGGCTTACAATTGTCTTCTACCTTTCACTATTGTTTTACTGCATAACCTAGAGCTGTACAAAAACTTTTTAATGGGATGATCCACTCCTTAATCGATTTGGATTGCTGCACTTATTTTAACTTAATAGTGTATAAAAATATTTAGCACGACAGGATTCGAGTTAAGCCTATATATATAATTCATAATTAAATTACAAAAATTATTTTTATTCCATTGAATTTTTAAATCCTTATAAGTTATTTAAAAGAGACCTTTAGTTTAAAAAATTCGTATGTTAATGTACATCAATTAGTTATATGTGAAAAATTAAATTATTAAAATCAATTAACACTAGGAATAGCTAAATTTTCATTTAAACATTAATTATTGAACTCTTTAAATTTCTATTTAGGACAGATGCAATAATGAAATGATGTTCAAATTTTGTTATTTAGAATTAAATAATTAATTAAATTTAAAAAATTAAACTTGTTATAGTATCAAAATAGTAAAGTAGGTTAAAGCTTTAATTAAGTTAGTTGAAATTTAGTGAAAGAACCTAATTAGCGTAAGCCAAATGTTTATTGAACTTGTGATGAGAAGACCTAGGAAATCTACTATAAATAACTGGTAGGTTTTAGATTCTCTTGTCGTTTAGAGCTTTGCACAGTAAGAGAGATACAAGCAAACATTATTGTCATTAAAGTAACAACTTTTATATAAGGTTAATCGAAAGTTTAAAGAACGTATTCATATATTGAAAAGCTTATTTGAAGTTCCAACAATTTGTTCAAATAAAAATAAATAATAAATCAAGTATATTTCAATATTATTTATTATCCATTATCTCAAACCAATCACACTACAACATAATGGGTTTTTAGAGACGAAAATTTTTGTTGCTAAAAGTAAAGAATTCGTTGTTGATAATATCTAGCAACAATACTAAATTGTCACGAAATCCTGGTAGCAAAATATTATAGGCGACGTGTTTACTAAATCATTGCAAATTATGTTTCGCAATGAGTAGAATACATAGTAAAAAAAGATACGCGATGATAGGTAGAATCGTTGCTAATGATAATTTTTTATGCTTTTCTTTTGTAGCTAAATGTTATTAGCTATGTTACAATAAACGTAGGTAATAACATTTACCAACGAATTAATAATCGTTGCCCAACAATATTTGTGACAATTTAATATTCGTAGCAAAAGCTTTTTAACTACATTTATTGGAAATGTTTTTGAAAACGTAGCTAAAAAGTTTTGATGATGATTTTTTATTTTTTAATAAACATTATTACTAGACATTTTTTCATGTTAATTATAATTATTGGTTGCATTTTTAATCCATGCTAATGTTTGTAATATTTAGATTTTTTAAATAATTTATTATACGAAAATATAATTAAAAATAATTAGAAATTAGAAGCATTTTATATAAACAATTAAATACCATCAAATGTTAATTACAAGCGTTATCAAAAATACTTATGTACAAACTAAGATTCGTTTTCATGTACTATGTACATAATTTGGGACAAGTATTTGGTTGACCATCTTTTCAAGCTTGGCTAACTTTCGTTCATTGTGTTCCAACTTTTGTTCATTACATTGAAATTTAGGCTTAATCGACTGTGTGAGATCCTACATAAGTTGGAGAGGAGATCGAAGGACGCCTTATAAGGGTATGGATACCCCTTCCTATAAGACGTGTATTCTCTAGTATGGGAAGAGCAAAACTGTGAGGGCCTTGACTCGATAGGCAGCCTAAAGTGGACAATATCTGTAGACAGGTGATCTGGGTTATTACAAATGGTATGAGAGTCGGTTCCTGACACATTGTGCCAGTGAGGACGCTGGGTCTTAAAGGGGGTAGATTGTGAGATTCCACATCGATTAGAGAGGAGAACAAAGTACACCTTATAAGAGTACGAATACCTCTTCATCATAGACGCATTTTTTGGGTATGGGAAGAGCAAAACCGTGAAGGCCTTAGCCTGATGGGCAACCCAAAGTGGACAATATATGTGAGTTAGTGGTCTAGGCTGTTCCAAATGGTATTAGAGCCCGTTCCCGACCCGTTTTGCCAGCGAGGACATTGGGTCATAAGAGGCAGTGGATTGTGAGATCCCATATCAGTTGGAGAGGGGAACGAAGTATGCCTTATAAGGGCATAAATACCTCTGCCCCTAAGACGCGTTTTCCCTTAGTGTGGTAAAAGCAAAACAATGAGGGCCTTGGCCTAATGGGCAACCGGGCAATATTTGTGGGATGATGATCTAAGCTGTTACAAATGGTATCAGAGCTGGTTCCTTATCTGTTGTGCTAGTAAGGACATTGGGCCCTAAGTGTTAGTAGTATGCCCTAGACCAATGGACATATGTGATTCATGTATTAACATTATGACTTGTTAATAATATATTATAAGGTATTCCTTTCATATATGCGTGTATTTCGTTTATGTAATGTGATTTACATTCCGTGAATAGTTTTAGACTTATGTCATCAAGTATGTGACTTGATAGTAAAACCATAAGCATTATAAGACTATTCTAGACTGTCCCTGGTCGATCATTATTGGTGGAA
>JANSVA010000009.1:10732514-10748200 GCA_025504915.1 Erythroxylum reticulatum
AAAAAGTTCATAAAATGTATTAAAAATTTTTATTAATAAAAAGTATGTTTTTATATAAAAATTATTTTTTAAAAATACCTAAAAATATGGATAAAATCTTCCTCTGCTACTGATTATTTTGGGAGGGACAACTAAACCATTTGGTTGAACCAAAAATTGATCCTCAAGGGTAATTATTGCTCTGAGTACTTGGTGGAAGTGGCAACTAATTGTTTTAGTAGATCGTCGGAAAAAAGAAACTTTGTGAACGAGTGTTAGCTCTACTATTTAAAATATGTAAAAATGTTCTAACTTGTACCAAACTATATTGGTTATCTCTTAATAGTCCCCTCCCACGAAAAAATTGAACATAAGTGAATAAATGCATCATAACTTATGCGTAAAATGCTATGTGCATTATAATGTATCTCTATTGCGGTTAGTAATTCTTGACATACAATTTCTCTATGACCTCTTTTTGGATACACTAGTTGTCTATTAGCTCAACACATATATTGATATATATGTCTCAAGCAAACTAAATAACCCGCATAAGCTACCATAGCAAGTAGAGCATTTCTTTCAAATCCTCTCATATTGCCTGCATTTAAATTTTATTGTCACAACACAAGAAGAAAAAAATATTGATATATCAGTTCCTACTCCTATGAGACGTTCACATCTTTAAAAAGAAAGAAAGAGAACAGGACAGCTTCAAAATTTCAATGAAACCAAGAATTGCATAAATACATAAGAGAATGGTATTCATCACAATTATCATCTAGAAAGATGGATCACTTCTATAAGTACTAAAAAAGTTTTTGGATAATGCATATTAGGGTGACTAATAAATATATGATAATCTCTATCTTTTAGCAATGAAAATGTTATCACCTAAGAATCTACCCCAAATGAAAGAATATAAGAGGAATTGATATTAATATTGTAAAAATCATCAAGACCTAAGCACTTCATAGAGTGGAAGCCAAATAGAATTTTGATTTCTGAACTCTAATTGGATCCACAGCTTATGTTAATCAAGAATATGATTAAGAATGTCTTCGTTCTTAGAAATTAAGCACTGTGATTTTGAAATTAAGCATGCATTAGTTCCAAAAAATCATGACCAAGATGCTATCAATTTATTTAAGCTGCGTTCCCACCAAGTCACTGTAGTCAAGTTACTACTCTCAAAACAAATCATCTCATGGATATGCCTTAATTGGGAAGAGGGCTTAAGTCAATGTAGGGAAAAGATGATATAATACCTCTAAAGAAGCAGAGTTGTTGCTGGTGCGTGGGAGAAGGCGTCGTCTATTGCTGCGTGGGAGAAGGCAATTAGTTCCATAAAATCATAACCAAGATGCTATCAATTTGTTTAAGCCGCCTTCCCACCAAGTCACTGTAGTCAAGTTACTGCTCTCAAAACAAATCATGTCATGGCTATGCCTGTGCAAATTGGAAACAAGGCTTAAGTTAATGTAAGGAAAAGACAATATCATACCTCTAATAGAAGCATAATTGTTGCTGGTGCGCGGGATAAGGCGTTGTCTACTACTACGTGGGAGAAGACATCGTTGGTCTACTGGTGCCTCCTCTAGTCTACTGGTGCGTGGGTGAAGGCGATCATCTGGTCTGCTGGTGCGTTGTCTGGTCTGCTGGTGCATGGAAGAAGGCGTCATCTGGTATGCTGGTGTATGGGAGAAGAGTGGTCGACTGGGTGATAAGGTTACTAGGTTTCAATGTTTAAAAGGAAACTGCTAGCCTTTGGAGTTCAATTCATGCGAATTATGGCGTGAATTGAATTTATGAAGGGAGGTGGGTTTAAACCCACACATGAATTGAATTGTTGCCCATCTTTTTGTTCCAAACAAGTGAATTGAATTCAATTACATGATTGAATTCAATTCGTTATGTTCCAAACAGGGTGTTAGTGAGCAATTCAGTAGATACAAGGAGTAGAGAAGGAAGGCGAAGAGGGATTTAGCTGTTAGCTACAATTGATTTACTATTGGCGGGAGAAGGAATTTGTTTCTATATTTTATGACAAAACCCATGTTATTTTCCTACCAACATATATATATATTAACCGATCTTTAAAAAACTGTACCAGAATTTGAATCGATGAATTTTTTAAGATTTAAAGATTTAATCAGTATAAAATTACTGTAAAATTAGTATATAATAAATATAAAGTAAAAATTTTGAATTAACCAACCTTTCAGCTCTATTTAATTTACTTTAATAAATAATAATTCTTATTGTTAAAAATAAATAAACTTTTAATCAATTAGTTAATTTTAGTATTTTTATTTTTTTAATAATAAGATCATTAACATAATATGTAAATATTAATTTTAAAGAAAATAATTTCATCATAATTTTACATTCATGATTTAATATTCCTAGAAATCTTAGTTTGATATATAAAATTTAAATTGTGTCTATATAACTTATCTATTAATACTTTTTTTTCAGTATCATATTTTTGTTATATATCTATATACATACATAATTTATTCGTTTTTTAAACCATTCATAATTTTCCTTTTTTCTCGTGTCTTTGAAAGAAAATTAATGGGCAATTGTTAATCAAATCCCATAAGACATATCTTGTTTTTCTTAATGTATACCCAACTTTCAAGAACAATTATTTCAGTTGTAGACTGTTGTTGTCATCTATTTCTGTGCTTCTAGATCTTTTTCTTCGATCATCGTCTTTCTCTATTATTGTAGCCATAAATGCTCGAGTTGAGCCACAACCATGACTCTTTAGGGAGGATGTTTCTTATGAGGTGGGCATTTATTGGGTTTTCTTCCTCGAGTACTATTATTTATAGGTTTATGTTGATGAAAGGATTCAATTTTAGTGGGTTCTTGGAGAAGAATAGAAATGGGTGTAGCCATTGACAAAAGTTTCTTGAGACAAAGCAAACAATCCACTAACTTTTGCAACCTAGGACAAGACAGAGGTGAAGGAGATGATATAATGATATTGGTAAAGGCCTTCTCAAGTTGTCGTGAGAAAGAGAAATGAAAAAAGAATGACTAAAGGAGAGATGTGGGTTAAAGTTGTTAGAATCTAATCATGATCAAATCACAGGATAGTGGAAAATAAAATTTTTTACAAATTTCGATTGAATCCCGATAATGGATTAACTTAAATAAAAAAAATACGAATAATAAGAAATAGTACTTGTTCATGTTCCAATTGAAAAATCCTTTGAAGCTTTTTTCGATTTGTCAACTACGAGCTATTCAAACGTCCAACCTTTAATGGTATCTACAGAGCAATTTCTCAAGATCCTTTTGAGAGAAAGAAGACAAAAGTGCTAGCTTATCATATGTTCTTCCTATTTATAGAAAATCATTAGGATTTCTAATTTTTATTAAAATTAAATTCTTTAATTATAATTAAAATCAAATTCTAAATAATTTAATTTTAATAAAATAAAAAATCTCATATTTGATCCCTAAAGTTTCTCAAACTTTATAATTAAGTCCATCTTAATTAAATTGATTTTTTTTACAAATTTCTCTTTGATATTTGACTCATTAGGGTCCTAATATATTGACAATGATTCTAAATTATAATTCTAATTCACAATTAGAAACAGATAAATTAAAAGTCCTTTAATTTATTTTTAATTCTCTAATTAAATAATTTATAATCATAAATCAAGATTGACATCTAGCAATATGTCATGACCACCCAAATATTAGGAATGTCAAAGTGGTTGACTTAACCTATACATGCATGATTATGATGTATGATTTGATCCTTTTGTCATCCAATGTTCCAATAGGATAGAGTATAGATACAATGTCTACTTTTTTCATCAAATCATATTTGTTCTTACTAACTAGTAATTGATTTATAATTGAAATTTGAAAACGTCTTTTCAAATATGAATTCACTCTGGTTAGAGAATTCTATAAATCACTACTAATCAAGAACAATAGAACATTCTCTATAATTACTTTAGAGTGACGAATCCTTTATTGACTTACTCTACTATCTCCGTATGGTTTACATTGTATCAAAGTACTACTAACTGAATTATCCTATGACGATTCATAAGTAGCATCAAAACACAATAATTCCTATATGATATAATTTGGTAATCTTAAGTCAAAAAATCAATTGTACAACAATTATTATGAGAAAATCCATAGGCCCATAAGTAATATTCCATTAAGGATTCTCATAGTCATGTCAATTTAGTGACTTATACTATAATAATCACCCACAAATTAGTTTAAGTATCTCTATACTTTAATTTATGAGACCAATTACTTTCTTCAAAAGAAAGAAACATAATGTATGCTAGTTTTACCATTTCAACAATATCCTGTCTTTATGAAACTGCAACTAGGAACATTTAGGAACAATACGTAAATGTAAATTGAATCCTACAATTATGATCTCATCATAATTTCAAATATATAGTAATTGTTCTAGGTATTTTGCCTTTAGCATTAAAACATCAAATGTAATTAAATTAACACACAAAGATAAAGAAAGCCTTTTCATTAATTAAAAACATGTCATATATTAATTTGCATCTAATTGATTGGCTGCAAACGCATAAACTAACAATTTTTAACTTTCACTAAAGCTAATCGTCTATGTATCTTATACCATATCCATCTATATGTCGATCGTGTCTCTTATGAGACAATGGATTAGTGAGAGGATCTATAAAATTCTCTTTAGTGGGAACTCTCTCCAATACTATATCTTTTTGCTCCACTATCCTCCTAATCAAGTGAAACTTTCTGAGTATATGTTTGGACCATTGATTGGACCTTGGTTCCTTTACCTATGAAATGGAAATAGCGAAATGGCACTGTTGTTATCACAATACAATACTGTAGGCTCAATAATGCTAAGAACTACTCCAAGTTTAGTGATCAACTGCTTGATCCAAATCACTTCCTTTGTCACCTTTGACACTGAAATGTACTTTGCTTCAGTTGTTGAATTTGCAATGGTTAGTTATTTGGAACTCTTCCAACATATTAAACCACCATTTATAGTGAAAATGTACCCTAACTGTGATTTACTATCATCGAGATCTGACTAAAAACTTGCATCTGAATATTCTTGAACTCTTAGTTAAGCTCCTTCGTAGACCAAGAAAATATCTTAGTTCTTCTCAAGTACTTTAAAACATTTTTCACAACTATCCAGTGACTCTTACCTGGGTTAGCTTGAAACCTACTCGTTATACTCAAAATATAAGAGACGTCTGGTCTAGTATATAACATCACATACTTGATTGATCCAATTACCAATGCATATGAAATACAATCCATTTTATCTCTCTCCTATTATGTCTTTGGACACATATTTTGTGTGAGAGAAATCCTATGTGATATAGGTAAGAATCCCCTATTAGAATTCTTCATGCTAAAACTCTTTAGCACTTTATCTATGTATATGGATTGGGAAAATCTAAGCAACCTCTTTGATCTATCTTTATAGATCTTTATTCCCATAATATAGGTTGCTTCTCTCATATGCCTCATAGAGAAGTTCTTAGACAACCAAATCTTTTATGGATTGAAGCATAGGTATATCATTTCCAATTAGCAATATGTCATCTATATATAACACTAGGAAAACGACACTCCTACTAACCTTCTATATACAAATGGTTCATTCACATTTTTGATAAAATCAAACTTTTTGATTCTCTTATGAAAACGGATGTTCCAACTCCATGACGCTTGCTTAAGTCTATAAATAGACTTTTGCAATTTGCATACTTGGTTGGGAAATCTCTTGGATTCAAAACCTTTAGGTTATGTCATATACACATACTCTTGCAAATTCCCATTAAGAAATGTTATTTTGACATCCATCTGCCGAATTTCATAATTATGATATGCTACAACAACTAATAAGATCTTGATGGATTTTAGGATAGTTACTGGTGAAACGGTTTCATCAAAATCAACCCCTTATTTTTTTTTATAACCTTTAGCCACTAACCTCGCTTTATACATATGTACATTACCATCCATATCAGTTTTTCTCTTAAAAACCCCACTTGCATCCAATAGGTACAATACCATCAGGTGCATCCACCAAAGTCCATACTTAGTTAGTGTACATAGATTCAATTTTAGATCCCATAACTTGTTTCCATTTAAAAGAATCAATGGAAGACAGCACATCTTTAAAATTAGTAGGCTCATCATGTATGAGCGATATATTATCCTTTCCCTGTTCAATACGTAGATCTAATCTAATGGGGGGGGGGATGACATATCTTACTAGTGTGCTGTGAACTATGTGTCTCTTCAACTCTCAATTGTAAATCATATGTATTAACTCAAGGTTCTTTCTAAGAATGTAGCATGTCTTGAGACAAACATATTTTGCTCAATAAGATGATAAAATTGGTATCCAAAACTCTCTTTTAGATGCCCCACAAATTTACATTTATTTGATTTAGCTTGCAGCTTATCAGATATAGCACGCTTCACATAAACCTCACATCCCCAAATCTTTAAGTGTGACAATCCAGGTCTTCTACTAGTCCATATCTTATATGGTGTCTTGTCAATCGATTTAGACAGAACCCTGTTTAGAAGGTATGTAGCGGTTTCAATGACATATCCCCAAAAGGAGATAGGAAGGACTGCATGACTCATCATGGAATATATCATATCTAATAGAGTATGATTTTTCCTCTCAGAAACTCCATTATGTTGTGGAGTTGCAAAAGGAGTCCATTTTGAGAGAATCTCATTCTCTTTTAAGTAACCAAGAAAATCATAGTTTAAGTATTTACCACCTTGATCTAATCTAAGTGTTTTAATACTTTGACCTTTTTATTTCTCAACCTTAAGTCTAAATTCCTTAAACTTTTCAAAAGATTTAGACTTTTGTTTCATTAAGTATGCATAACCATATCTAGAATGATCATATGTGAACGTAATGAAATACGAGTATCCACCTCTAGCATTAGTAGATATAGGCCCACGTACATATGAATGTATTAACTCCAATAACTCACTAGCATGTTGTCCCTTTCCACTAAAGGGTACTTTGTTCATCTTTCCCAACAAACAAGATTCACAAGTTTAATATGATTCATAATTAAAAGGATCCAAATATCCTTCTTTATGTAACTTTATGATTCTAGTTTCATTAATATGACCTAACCTACAATGCCATAGATAAGATGGATTTTGGTTACTTAACTTTCTTTTCTTGCTATTTATATTAAGAATCAACCTTTAAAGATCTAACTCATACAAACCATTTGTAAGTAATCTAAATCCATAATAAACATCATTTTTATAAAAAAGAAGAATTATTATTCTTAATAATAAAGACAAATTCTTTCAAATCCAAATAAGAAATAGAAATGATGTTTCTTGTAATAGCGGAAACATAATAACAATTATCAAGTTCTAATATAAGGCTAGAAACAAAGCTAAACTACAAATTCCTACAACTAATGTAGTAACTTTTGCTCCACTGCCAACTCATAGGTCCACTTTGCCTTTCCTCAACAATTTACTCCTTGTTAACATTTGCATGTTATTATATATGTGAGAACCACAACTAGTATCTAATACTAAAAAATATGGAACAGAAGTAGAAAAATTGATCTCAATCATAAACATACCTGATGAGACAACTTCCTTAAACTTCTCATCTTTCAGGCTAGCAAGATAAGACAAACAGTTCCTTTTCTAGCATCTGTTGACTCCATAATGAAAACATATTCCCTTGTCATTTCTTTTCTTCTTGACACCTCCTTTAGCCTTTACTACATTAGTAGAAGCCTTCTGTTTTTTGTTCTTATTCTTTTTAGAGCCCTTTTTCTTGCTCTTAGAAGAATCGACAATAAGTACATAACTGGGTTCCATCTTAAGGCACTTTTCTGTAGTCTTGAGTATGTTCAATAGTTCGGGTAATGCCATATCCTTCTGGTACATATTGAAGTTTGTGACAAACTGTGAAAAGCCCAAACTTAGAGACTACAACACCAGATCAACCCTTAAGTCCTGGTCCATGATAAAACCTAATTGGGCCAACTTTTCAGTATACCCAATCATCTTCAGCCTATGTAGGTTGACTGAAGATCCTTCTGTCATCTTGCATTGAAACAATGCCTTGGAGATTTGATATCTTTCCACCTTACTTTGTGCACCAAACAACTCCTTGAGATATAGGATTATAGTAGGCATATCTATGATCTCATGGTACCTCTGAAACTCAAGAGACATGGTAGCCAATATGACACATGTGGCTTGCTCAATGCCATCAATATAACGTTAATACCTCTTCTAAACTTCATCAGCTGCATCAGAACTAGGTTATGGTAACACAGGAGTGTCAAGAACGTAAAGTTTCTTCTCTTGCCTGAGAACTATTCTCAAGTTTTGAAACCAGTTTGAAAAGTTAGATCTAATCAACTTGTTAGCTTCCATAATGCTCCTCAACGTCAGCTTGGTACTCTCTTCAGATTCGATAACCGAAAAGAATAAAAGGAGCAAATATTAGTTTATATCCAAAATCAAATAAAATAAGGATTTCAAAATTATTTGATTACTTCCTCTATTTTTAATCAAATTAATAGTCCTCACTATTAAATCAAGAAATTATCAAATAATTTCCTAATGGGCTAGGATTCAATTTAAAATTAATTGATCTTGAGTTTGCTCAGTAAACCAACTAAATTTAAATTAAGTAGACAATTGCTTTTCAATTATATCTTATGTGACTCCTAGAATTGTTAGGTGACAATTCTTTTCCATAATATCTCATATATATTATTCCTAACTCTACCTCTAAATCTATATAATCATGAGTTTGCTCATTCAAATTATACAAATTTAGTTAAGTAGGACCTATTAATTTAAGATAAAATATATCCAAGTTAAAGTGACCTTGAATTTACTCAACAAGTCAAGCAATAAACAGAATTTTGGTTTTATCCTAAAATAATGGAAGGCAACTATCACGTTCCTAACATGTACTTAATATTTTATTGAGGGATTTAAATTTTCAAAAAATTTTGGTATAATCAAAATAATATAATCTCATTATATTTATAATTTCAAACATAATCTAATTATGAAAGAAATTATTCAAAACTGTTGCTTGATTCTAATTATTGATTTGAAAACAAATTTATTTGAATAATTAAACTATTGAAAAATCAAATTAAATTCCAAAACATTTCTAATAAAAAATCCATTTGAAAACAATTTTCAAATTTTAGTAAAACACTTTTCAATTTTATTAGGAGAATAAATTAATTTCCTAATAAAATTAATTTAATCTCCATTTAATTAATTTAATATGGAAATTAATGTATATATATATATAGTGGAAAGCATGCGCCAGAAATTTTATAAGATATATTATAATATTATAATATATATTATAATTGAGAAGTAGCTGTCTAGCGCATTGCCAGACACTCCAGATGCCCTTCTGTTCTGGCGCATGCTTTGCACCTGCCAGACACCTCTTCATAGATGTGTTGCATGAAACAGTCGGCGTGTGTGTCGTTTTAGGGTAAATCTAAACTCCTACGATTTTCCAATCTCTATGTAACCGCCGACCATGTTTCCACGTTTCTCCAGAACTTGTCTCCCAACTGACACTCGCGTTTTTGCAACCGGTGTCTTTAACGATTCTCAACCGCTGTCTCCGACGTTTCTCCCGTCGCCTCCACACCGCCTGAGGCAATTGGTGATCTTCGTTTTTCACGGCGGCGACACCACCAGTGGCGCTTTGCCGCTGGTGCGAAGTACCTCAATTGGGTTTTAAGCCACTCATTCAATATTCACCTAGTAAACCCAAGGCAGTCAGAAAATTGCAAGCATATAGAAAGCAGATTTTTCAAATCTAAAGTAACCAGTGTACAATGGGAATACAAAACAATTTTCAGAAAAATCGCATACTCATATTTTCAGAATTGAAAAACACAAGGTGTTTAAGAACCAAGTTGTGATCCAGCAGTAAAATCAATATTCGTGAACAAATAGAAACAATTTCTAGAGTCGCATAAACTACAAACAATATATGCAAAATAAATTTCAGAATGAATATGTGGGCATCAAATGCTATATATCGCATGAACTACACAGACAGTAAATGCAAGACCATATACATTGTCTTTAGGTTTTAAATTTTTCAGAACTGAAAACGTAAGAGTATGGAAACAATTTCCAGATACACGCATGCGAATTAGAAAATTGTATAACATGCGTAAACACAAGTCAGAAACAGATAAAAGAACACTCTTGGGAAAGACAAAACTAGTAGCGTAAAACATTAAATTTTATCTAAATCAATAACAATCAAACCCATAATTTAAGTTAAACACATAATGAAAGGCTATCACTATTGGAATCTATCGATGATTGAATTACAAGTGCAGCAGAAAATAATTTTTTTTTTACAAATTCTAATTAGATCCTGATAATGGATTAATTTAAGTAAAACAAAAATATAAATCATAAGAAATCGTATCTTGTTCATGTTCCTGTTGAAAATCCTTTGAAACTTTTATCGATTTATCAACCATATTCTGTTCAAACGTTTAGCCTCTGATAGTATTCATAGAATAATTTCTCAAGACCATTTTGTGAGGAATAAGACATAAGTGCTAACTTCTAAAATGTTCTTCCTATTTATAGAAAATCATTAGGATTTTTAATTTTTATTAAAATTAAATTCTTGAATTATAATTAAAATCAAATTATAATTATAATTAGTTTAATTTTAATATAATAAAATCCTATAATTGATCCCTAAAGTTTCTCAAACTTTCTAATTAAGTCCATCTTAATTAAATTGATTTTTTAAAAAATTACTCTTTGATTTGTGACCCATTAGGTTCCTAATATGTTAACAATGATTATAAATTATAATTCTAATTCAAAATTAGAATCAAATAAATTAAAACTCCTTGTAATTTATCTTTAATTCTCCAACTAAACAATTTATAATCATAAATCAAGATTGACGTGTGGCAATATTTCATGACTACCCAAATATTAGGAATGTCAAAGTGGTTGACTTTTTCCTCCTATTTTATGCATGGTTATGATGTATAATTTGATCATTTCATCATCCAATGTTCTAATTGAACATAATATGAATACAGTGTCTACTCTTTTCATTCAATCATGTTCGTTCTTACTAATTAGTAATTTATTTATAATTGAAATTTGAAAATGCCTTTTCACATGTCAATTCACTCCAGCAAGAGAATTCTATAAATCATTACTAATCAAGAACAGTAGAACATTCTCTCTAATTACTTAAGGAATACGAATACTTTATTGACTTATTTATCTATCCTCGTATGGTTCATATTGCATCAAAGTAGTACGGACTGAATTATCTTATGATGATTCATAAGTAGTATCAAAATATAGTAATTTCAACACGAGATGCTTTGATAATTTTAAGTCAAATGATCAATTATACAATCATTATTATGAGAAAATCCACAAACATATAAGTAATATTTTATTAAGGATTTTCATAATCAGTCAGTTCAATAGCTTATTCTCTAATAATCACTCACACATTAGGATAAGTATGTTCATACTTTAATTTATGAGACCAATTGCTTTCTTTAAAAGAAAGAAACATGCTAGTTTTATCGTTTCAATAACTTGCCGTCTTGATGAACTGTAACTAGGAATATTTAGAAATAATACGTAAATGTAGATTGAATCTCACAATTATGATTTCATCATAATTTCAATTATATAGTAATTGTTTCAGGGATTTTATCTTTAGTATTAAAACATCAAATATAATTAAATTAATACACAAAGATAAAGAAATCCTTTTTATTAATTAAAAATAATGTTATACATTAATTTGCATCGAATTGATTGGTTGCAATGGCATAAATCAACAAAAATAAGATAAGGGAAGTGGCAAAAAAGAACGTGAGCTTTTTGCTATTCTCTTCACTCATTCATTTATTTCCAAATTCTCATAAAACGAAGCATGGAGAAGTGAGGAACTAAGATTTCGAGAAGAGAAAGTGTAACGAGTGAAGTGAGAGTGATGTTTTAGCTTATGAAATTATGTATAACAAACCGATTCTGACCGGTTCTTGGATAAACCAACTAGTTCAAGAATAAACTGCTTGATTTTTATATATACAGGTTATTAAATAAAACCGAACTGAACAATTGATTAATTCAGATTATTTTTGGTTGAACTGGTTCATTTAATTCTATTTTTAAAACATTAATGGTAACGGCATTTTATATTATTTAAATAGAAGAATAGGGTTTTAGGTTGCTCTAATATCAAAAATTAAAAATATTTAAATTAGAATAAATAGAATTAAACTTATTAATTTTAAATTAAGTTATACTGAATCTTTAAAAAAGCCCAAACCTGCCAAACTTCTCTTTGTCTTATATATTATGAATAACAGTAACATTCACCTTCAACTCAATATTGCCAATTCTTATTCTTAGCTCTTATCAGCAACATCTGCAATATTATTCAACCCACTGGAGCTTTTTGAGTTAAACCCAAATGGAGAACTACCAATATTCGCATCTGTATTAGGATCTTGGTGACGTGCAATGGAACCAAGATGCCCTTGACTTGTGGTCAAAACTAATTTATTGGAGTCATCGATGCGGTAGAAATAGGTATGAATACCTTTAGTATATGAAACAAAAACCCAAGAAGCAAGAATTAAGAATAAAGCAATCCTTTTCCAAAGAGACATCGTCAGTGGCAAAGTAGCCGTTGCAGGTGCAGCTTTCGGAGAAGCCATCGCCATGGCTTCTAATCCAATCTTCTATATAAGCGTTATATTACCATTTTTAAAGTTCAGGTTAAAATTATAAAATTAAGTGAAGTTTAAAAATTTTAATAATTAACTCCATAAATTAATTAACTTTTATTTATAATTCTTTTAAGATAAATTATTCAAATAAGCTTGACTTAAAGTATTATTGAATCACTCTGATATTAAATTATATCAAATATGGGTTTCATAAGCTTGGTGCTGAATTAAGATCCAATCAAGCAAAAATAACACTAAAATAAATAATGATAAAAGGTGATGTTGACGTTGATGTTCATGATAATTTAAATAAAGTGAATTTGATTGTCATTTTTTTATTGACCATTCAATAAATATCAGAAGTTTTAGGTCAATTCCATCAAACTCCATAGTTTGGATCTTACTCACTTCAGTCCATAATTTTTAGAAAACATTATATACATGTGTCATGTTTGTGCCATGTAATACATAAAGACGTGTGGTTTGGGAGATTTAACACCAAATGTGTTCGTCCATGTATAGAAGACATCATGACTTTAGGAGACGGTAATAACCAAAGTCCACGTAACTCCTAATCAAACCAAACGTCATGTATCCATTACTTATGTAGTTTTCTAATGCAAAATGACGCCATGAGGTACAGTTCAGATAAAACCAAAATTTAAGGGAAATGTGATAGTTTTTAAAAATTAAGAACTAAATTAAAATTCAATCTATAGAGAGGTATGGTATAATTAACCCAAAATTTTAGTTCCTTCGTTATTTAGGCACTCGAATTGATGATTAAATAGTAGTAATATTACTTCAGGCATTCAGCTACAATTGAACAAAACTATGCAATTTGATCCTTTAATAATAAGGTGTATTATATTTGATAGAAATTTATGGATTGGTTTATGTAGACATTGTAAAACAAACCTGAATCCATATCTCTGGGTTGTTCTTGTAAAAACTTTATTTCCTCTCTTCCTTTCTTTATCTCTGTTATAGGTTTCTCCGATGGTTAAGATGACTATCTTTCATGATTTTTCTATGATTTTTCTAACATATACGAAAATCATCCAAACAACATGTCTTTTGAACCTAACAACATGTCTTTTAGGTTAATTTAAGGAGAGACGTAAAGGTTCTGGACCCATTTGAGCCTAATTCTTTGAGATCTAATAACCATGATCTTGTGTTCTTTCCAATAGATTCAAATCCATAACTCACATGGGCAAAAATTATCTTATACATTGAATCGATCAAACCATCCTGAAGTGAATTACGATGATTGGATCATGGCGGGCACAAGTTATATACAACATGATTACTTCCATGTATCACATAATCATCTTAAGTCATATAACGTTAAGTGAGTAATTTTGTAAACGTTATCTTACAGAAATAATGATTGTACACAACATAATTTAGATAACAAGTAAGTGAGCAAAAACAAATGTAATAGTAATGGAATTCATAAGTGTCATGATAATTTGAGCAAGACAATGATATGTATATATACATGTTAGAATTCTATGCTAGCAAGGACTTATCCATAATGCCCATTCGTTTAACGTGGCCAACAAATGTTTTGGGTGGTAGTTAATAGATCTAAGATCAATAGATCTATCCTAATATGTTCAATTGACATTGTATATTTTTTACACTTCTTCTTTCACAGACAAGTATTTCAAATCTATGTGTTTTGCACCCTTTGAATACTTGTCATTCTTAGAGAAGAAAACGGCTGTGGAATTATCATAATAAATTCTTAAGGGTTTAGAAATATTGTCGACAATACCAAGACCATAGATAAAGTTCTACAACCACAATCCATGAACCGTGGCCTCAAAGCATGCCACAAATTTGGCATCTATAGTAGAAGTAGCAATGACGGACTGCTTTTCACTTTTTCCCAAAATTGCTCCTCCAGCTAATAAGAACATATAATCGAATGTAGATTTCTGTGAATCCAGACAACCAACATAGTCTGAATCCGTGTAACCTATCACTTTGAGATAGGTTGATTTTGATTTTCTATATGTGAGTATATAGTCCTTGGTGCCTTGTAAATATCTAAAGACTTTCTTTACAGCTTTCCAGTGGTCTATTCTAGGATAGCTTTGATATCAACCTAGCATTCCAATAGAAAAATTGATATCTAGCCGAGTGCATGTTTGAAAATACATTAAGCTCCCAACTAATGACGTAAAAGGAATAGACTCCATTTGCTTACATTCCAAATTGTTTTGTGGACATTGTATTTGACTAAATTTGTCCCCTTTCTAGATTGGAACTATCCCTGTGAAGCACTTTTCTATTTTAAATCTTTCTAATATTTTCTCGATATATCCTTTATGAGATAATCCTAACAATTCTTGTGATCTGTCATGGAATAGTTCTATTCTGATCACATAGGATGCCTCATTCATATATTTCATTTTGAAATTATTAGAAAAAAATTCTTGACATCATATAACAAAACCATATTATTTGCAGCAAGAAGGATATCATCAACATATAGGACTAATATAATAAATTTGCTCCCATTGTACTTTATATAGATACACTGATCAACATTGTTCTCTACAAAGCCATAAGATGTAATGGTATCATTAAACTTAAGATACTATTGTTGGGAAGCCTGTCTCAGTCCATATATTGACTTCTTTAATTTGCACATTAATTGTTCCTTTCTTGTAGTCATGAAACCTTCCGATTGATCCATATAAACTTCTTTTTTCCAAGTTACCATTTAGAAAAGTGATCTTTACATCCATTTGGTGAAGCTCTAAATCATAATGAGCCACCAGGGCCATAAAAATTCTGAAAGAGTCCTTCTTTGAAATTGGAAAGAAGGCATTTTTTGAGTCATAACTCAACTTACAAACCTCTAAATTAAGTGATTTTTGTTTCATA
>JANSVA010000009.1:10748300-10762867 GCA_025504915.1 Erythroxylum reticulatum
CCAAAAAGTCATGGCTGTGAGACCATAACTCACAATCATGCAACAAAACTCAAGAATAAACTTTCCTAATTTTTCCTTAAAATTTCATCTTAAATTCATCAATCCATATCTATCAGAAGGCTAAGAGTTTTGATGGAGGTGAATAACAATGCCTTATAAGTCTATTGGTTCAAGAATCAAGTCTTTTGGACATCAGGTGAAAAAGTCATAATAAAAATACTAAAGGATGTTCAAAAACAAACTTTCTTCAAAAACGTTGAAAGTCACAGTCGTGCAGACTTCCTACGCCTGCGAAGTCGTGATCGTGTTGAAACACAATTGTGATTCACGACCTTCCTTAATGAAGTCTCAATCGTGTTGAAGCATGATTGCGCTTCCTTCTCTTATTCACCAAACAACTTCTTCATCTTCTCCTTCCATTTATACTTCCTCTCTCTTCTATGATTTTCCATTTTCTTATACTTCCATCCGATGCATATCTTTCACTTTTATCTACTCTTTCACTCCATTTAACTCCTATTATGGTTCAAAATCATCCACAATAGATCAAAATTCAAGATTACACACTAACACTAAAAATAGAATATATACGAATATTCACCAATTCCTGTACCTTTTTTTCTACATTTCTCATTTTCATCAACAACTTCATTTCATCATAAATTTTCCATTTTAATGTTTTTCTTATAACAATGCATCACATTAAACTTTTCCCTTAGTTCTAAATTCATTCAAATTCATTTCTGTTAACACTTAACAAATTCATGCATGAACAGTACATCATCTTATAACCATATTCATATTTCTCAAAACCAGGACAAAGTACATATATTTCTACATCAATTTAGATAAGCTTTCACAAATCTCAAACCAAAGTCTATTTCATACAGTTTTTAAATAGTTCCCATTTCACAAATCCATCATCTAGTTTATTCATCACCGAAACCACACTTCTTAAACTCCTCATGCGTGTATATATTTACATCATAAAAATAAGAACAATAAAGACTTACTTGATTTAGCTATACTTCTCAGCAGTAAGAGTAACTCAATTACACACAAAGATTCAATATTCGTGATGGACAAGGAACAAAGAAAGAGTTCTCTGCTAAATGCTTTTAGTGGATATCAAAAGCTACAATAATCACTTCCTAAACAAAACTTAGGCTACGTGTAACCTTTCCTTACTTAAATCAGAATATGTGGCTATTTTGCATATATCACTTATGTCACGCAAGTAAGTCTGCCACTTGTCACCACACATACAAGCCATTTGTCACATATACATGTTGCCACATGTCACACTATAATTGGTCCATATTTTTTTTAAATTCACCAAAAATTCCAAAATATCCTAAATATACCAAAATTATGAAGTCACATTTAATAACCCAATTATGCCTGAAAAATATCAATGAATGCATGTACAATCATATAAATGTGCAAAAATGTGCATGTCATATTTAACTTAAGCATGATATGCATGTTCTAATTTCTCAGTAATTTTCTCATTTACACTATCCTAGCCTTAACATGAGTAACGAAATGTTACATTAGATATTTTTCCTCTATTTTTTGATAATGACAAAGGAGGAGGACAGTTAATGATATACATTGCATGCGTCTTACTTTGAATATGTGATATATTTTCAATATTGCCTTGATGATATATTTGTTACTGTTAATATGTTTTGCTGAAATATTTTTAGAAGTTAGGCTCCTTCTAATCATAACTGCAAGTAAAATTTATAGGTATCTTTTGAAATCCTTTATTTTTATTTGAAATTTGAAAATATATCTATTATTGTTTGTCATCATGAAAAAAGGGGAGATTGTTAGCTCAAGGTTTATGATTAACGATTTTGATGATAATTGTATAATATTTCAAAATTCAAATTAGATTTATTTCCTTATATAAGCAACGATATATTTCTTAGTAGCAAATAAAACAATGGAATAATTGCTTTCTTTTTTGCATGAATCTTCTTTATAAACTTACCTTTTTAGAAATGGTTCTATGACATCCAAAAGGATCTTACTAATTCGAATAATTTGCTTCGGAAGCCTTGACAGAACGTTTATCTTAACATATCAAAGATTTCAACATAGATAATATCGAAGATTTCAGCAGAGGTCAGTTGAAAAAAAATGTTTATATAAGGAAGAGTCACTATATTTGCAAAAAAATACAAGACTTCCAAAATATCTTAGAATATCAATATTTTTGAAAGTTGTATTAAACTTTTTGTACTTTAGAAAGTGATATCACTCCATTAAGAGAGATTGTTAAATCTTTCATACATTTCTTGTTGAGAGCTTGTAGAGGCTAGCAAAATATTACTATTGTGGAAGGTTGAATAATCTTAAAAAATATACACTTGTGAGCTTGAAGAGGTTCGTCAAATTATTACTTGGCTTTTATAGTAAAACACTTAAGTTAGATACTTGGAGACTAGACGTAGGCTTCATTATAAGTCGAACTAGTATAAATCCATTGTGTCATCTTCTCTCTCTTCCTTAATTTTAAATTTTCGCATTATAGGTTTGTATTTTCAAGAGAGTCCTTCAATTTTGCAACAGGTTCCTTCTATTCTTATATCGTAAGAGGTTTCTTTAAGTCAGGCGAAACATGTTAAGGGAAAAGCTCTTACGTATGAACTTTTGGAGTTTACTCATCACTGAGAGGGTGAATCAACATAGTCGTGTTTTTATGCTACTAAATCATAAAGACAATTGGTAATTTTTTTATTATTTTACTATTGTTTTTATTGTATTTCAAAATTAAGTATGCACTATGATTTATAATAAAAGGTCAAGTGGTTGGGCTGATTATTGTGCACTTTAAAAACATTTTAGTTCTTTGTAAAAAAATAATTAAATTGATTTTCTCTCTTTTTTGATAACTTGATTCAATTCAGCTATTTAGAAACATCTTAATTGAATTCAATTGCAGTATTGAATTCAATTCAGGTATTTGGAAACACAAAAAAGGGATGGGTTCAATTCATGCATATAATTGAAACCTATCTTTTTTACAAATTGAATTCACTCTCCCAAGAATTAAATTAAATTCATGCAAGTATTAATTAAAAAAAGCTTCTTGTGTTACACACACACTCAAAACAGTGCTCCAATAAGGATATGAAAATTTCTCACTTATTTTTGCTTGATAAATAATATTTATATATGATTAAAACCAGATTAATCTTCCTTTATTTTTTATATTTGGAAATTGTAATTTTACATTAATTATGAAATTATTATTGTAAATTTAGAGAAATATGAGATTTTTTTAAATAAAGAATAAATCAAGAAATCCTTTCATCAAACTGTATCAATTTATGCATTACATCTTCTTCAATTTTATAATAATAATTAAAAAATTTTAATATTTTTTAGTCAAGGATAAAAATGTTATATGAAATAATTGAATTCATTTTGATTGTATTCCAACCAGTGCAATTAAATTCAATTATAATATTACTAGATTTGTTCCAAATAGTATAAATTAAATTCAATTTAATCTTATTAATATAATTAAATCCAATTCGTTAATAAATTTAATTCAAAAGTTTCTAAAGAGTCTGACAATCATTTAGTATATCAGCAGCTACATGCAATATAGTGTTTGCTAAAGCTTTTGCCAAGAACTTTTTTGTTGCTACTGGAAGTAAGCTTAAATATTAAGGTTAATAAATTCACCAAAAGAAGGGAAAAAATCTGTCAGAACAGACCAGGTGAGTTCATCTATGTTGATAAGGAGCTTGGGATAAAGTTTGAAAAGTTTCAAACCACATTTGCAACCTTTTGTTGTGTTTGAAAAAGAAATCCAACCTTATTTCGACCAACTAAAAGAACATATTTGTATTCGGGAAAAAATATCGACCTCACGTACAAGATTTGCTTCACTTATTGGCCTTTTCAGTTGCCCGAAAGAACACATTGTTTCTCTTCAAGCAATGGATGTATTGAAGTCGATTTGCACCAAATGCTCCAAAGATGGAACCAAAAGAAGAAAAATTACGGATGACGAAATGATCTCCTGAAGATTCATTTGCCAGTTTTGCTTAATCAAAGGTCTCATTTTTCGCCCGATCAAGGTGAATGGCAACACATTCGAGTCCATATTCATCAACTAAACTCTCATCTTCTCATGAGATAAAAGCGGTCAGCAGATTCGTTGTTTTGCCAAGAAAGATAGGTTCTTTCACACGGGTACCTCAGTATCATCCTAGAATCCGAACCAGGAAGCAGTTCCAGCTAAAATCCACAAATGGCCATCCTCTAAATGCTGTCTCTTTGCAGGATGGTCTGTTCTTGATGCTTCATCCACAATTATTTTTTTCATTTTGCCTCTTTACATTATCCAATTTTAAGTTTTATGATGGTGTTCCATCTTTTACTGCCCAAAGTTCCTGGATGGTATATCAAGAAAAGAGTATACTTTCAAGGCTTGTTTTTTAGTCTTTGGATTGCTTATTTCAAGACGGCTCGTATAAGACGCCAGATGATATCTTTCCTAGGATTAAAAAAAACAAAAGAAGTATTGAATTCACGTTTGAGAAAGCTAATTCGTACTCTTTAAAGTCCGGAGTTAATTGCTTCTTATTTTAACGCAGCGATGTCTGCTAAATGGGTAGCCACTAGATATAGTTACGTTGATGTTCATGCCTTTTTACTAAATTGAACTTGCATATCTTTTTTGTCGTTGTCGTGCTCCTTGGCAATGAATTCGAGTAATTGGATGACATTTTAAAATAGGTCTGGATGGAAGGCCTCTGGCCGGGGAACATCTTAAGCGCTCGTCGGTTTTTGTGTCAGAAGCTGAGAAATTGGAATCTACTCTCAGCATTACTGTTGTTGGAGCTTCAGGGGATCTAGCCAAGAAGAAGATATTTCCCGCACTTTTTGCTCTTTACTATGAAGACTTCCTACCTGAGGTTCTGATATAATTTGTTTTATTAAGTTCCAAAATTATGTTCTTAGATTAAATCGTTTCAGATTAATTCTTGAATATGATAAATGGTTGGCCACTCTGCGCCCTTTATTTACTTTTCCTCCTGAAGGACTTCAGAGTATTTGGTTATGCTCGAACTGAGATGACTGATGAGGAACTGAGAAATATGATTAGCAAGACATTAACGTGCAGAATTGACCAGAGGTTTTAATCCATTCTCGACTTTTTTTTTTTTTTTCCTTTTAATTGATCTTCATCTCAAGTACAGTTGTTGACATGCTGCTTGACTTGTAGGGAAAATTGTGAAGACAAAATGGATCAATTTCTGAAAAGATGCTATTACCATGCGGGTCAGTATAATTCAGAAGAAGATTTCTCGAAATTGGACGACAAGCTAAGTGAAAAAGAGGTAATGTTCTTGATAGTGCTGCTTCCTCCTAAAATCCTGCAGTTATGTATGTTATTTGCATTATCATCTCACCTACAAGATGGCGTAGACCTTTCTAAATCCTAGCAATCATATATAACTACATAATTCTAAATCACTGTAAGAAGAAAAATCACTTTCCTTTTACTTAGTGTCGTCGTATTAGAGTCCTAGAGTTTCTTGTCTTGAAATTCTTCTTTGAGTAGCCTTCATTGCTGCGCTTTTTTTGGATTTCATTCTTCTGTTTTCTTCTTGTGCCTAATATGCCTGGGTTCAAAATTATCATTCCCAAAATAAATGAAGGTTCAGATAAAAGAGTTCTTAATAGTGAGTAGATTGAGAAATTGAGATGTCTTCGGTAGTCCTATATAACTAGGTCTTTGGCTGTGTCAAGTCGACCTTTATTTTCCTTTTGCATGAATATCTCAAACAAGTATTATGACAATACTTGGATAATTGAATTTGATGTCATAGACCATATGTCTCACTCCTCACATTTATTTTAAACATATACCCCATGCCCTAATAATAGGAAGATTGTGGTAGCCAGTGGCTGGTTAGCTACTATTGCAGGAGTAAGGGATTTATATATTTCACCTTCTCTCTGTCTACTTTTCCCCCATGCGGTTACTGCGCTTCTAAAACATCTTTTATAGTGTACCCTAGCCTAAAGTTAGTTCTATAAATGACTGGCAACAAGAAAAAGAAATGCAATAGCTGAATGATAGTGTTCAATATTGATCAGCCATAGACTTTTGGTTTTAATTTTCAGGTTGGAAAGCTGTCAAACAGGCTGTTTTACTTGTCAATCCCTCCAAATATTTTTGTTGATGTGGTGAGATGTGCAAGCCTTAGAGCATCTTCAACAAAGGGGTGGACTAGGGTCATTGTTGAAAAGCCGTTTGGTCGTGACTTGGAGTCATCTCGTCAGTTAACCAGATGTTTAAAGCACTATCTAGCTGAAGATCAAATATTCAGGTCCTTTCTGCTTTATTGCTATTTGATAAGAAATAGGATCAAAATTTAGGAGAAAGTCTGATTGTGTGAGATTTTCATTTAGGATTGATCATTACTTAGGCAAGGAGCTAGTTGAGAATCTGTCAGTGCTTCGTTTCTCCAATCTTGTTTTTGAGCCCCTGTGGTCAAGAAATTACATTCGCAGTGTGCAGCTGATATTTTCTGAAGATTTTGGTACGGAAGGCCGTGGAGGGTGAGATGCATATATTATCTCATGATGCTAAGTTCAGAAGAAATTATTATTTTCTCAATGACACAACTGATAAACCGAATTTGCTTATATGTTCAGATATTTTGACAACTATGGCATTATAAGAGACATAATGCAAAATCATCTGCTGCAAATACTGGCGCTTTTTGCAATGGAGACACCTGTTAGCTTGGATGCTGAGGACATCAGGAATGAGAAGGTATCCTTTTCTGACCAATCTTCATGGTTTGGTGAAAATGACGTCATAGAGTAGAATGTCCTTGATCCAGGTAAAGGTTCTAAGGTCAATGAAACAACTGGAACTTGAAAATGTAATTGTTGGCCAATACAAGGGCCACAGCAAGGGTGGTAAATCATTCCCTGGTTATACAGATGATCAAACAGTTCCAAAGGATAGTCTTACGCCTACATTTGCTGCAGCAGCACTTTTTATTAATAATCCCAGATGGGACGGGGTGCCTTTTCTGATGAAAGCAGGCAAAGCTCTTCATACTAGGCGGTAAGTATAATTTCTACTTTTCCTGGAGGACGCTCCCTCTATCTGCAGTCTGCACTTTCCTCCTTTGCAAATTGTAGGGGCAATTAATTCTATGACCTGAAAGTATTTGTGTGAAATTTCAGTGCAGAGATCAGGGTGCAGTTCAGACATGTCCCTGGCAACTTGTACAGGAGGAATTTTGGAACTGATTTGGACAAGGCTACAAATGAGCTTGTACTTCGTGTACAACCCGATGAAGCTATATATCTGAAGATCAACAACAAAGTTCCTGGTCTTGGAATGAGACTAGATCGCAGTGAGCTTAATTTACTTTATCGAGCCAGGTATGATAATAATTCAGTCATTTCTTTTATAGTGCTAGTATTAACAATTCAGTTGCATGGGCTAACATAAAGTGGTAGTTTATAATTAATATGATCCAAGATTTTCACTCCAACCCAGTGGATCACATTCATCATATTGTCTTGGAGTCTCAAAAAAGAAACTTAGTTTGATATCTTCACTCACAAGGACATAGCCACTGGTGAGGGACAGACATTGTTAGATCACTTTGTTCTTCTGATTTCTTGGCAGTGAATCATAGCTAGACTTTTGAATGGCCGGTAAAATGTATCTTTTTAGATCACATTTACAGCAGAAGCTGCATATTGAAGTCCGGAGTGACTATTAAGTTACAGAGCAGATATAAAATCCCGTTTTGATTAATTTTGTTACACTTCAACGTGAAGATATCCGAGAGAAATACCAGATGCCTATGAGAGGCTACTTTTAGATGCAATAGAAGGAGAGCGAAGATTATTCATCAGGAGCGATGAGCTTGATGCTGCCTGGGCATTATTCACACCATTGTTAGAAGAACTTGAAGAGAAGAAGATTGTACCAGAGCTCTATCCCTACGGTAGCAGAGGCCCAGTTGGAGCACATTATCTTGCTGCAAAGCACAATGTAAGATGGGGAGATCTCACTGATGACTCGTGAATGAGAGTAGAACTTCATTTGATAGTTCCAATTGTGTGGTGTGCTTAGCCCCAGAATCGTACTAGACTGGTTATGTTAATAGCTGATTCTCGCAAAATGATGATTAAGGTTGATTCAATTCTGGGAGCTAGTTGCCCGCTGTAACTTTTATACTTTCCAGTTTCTCCATCAATTTCAATGAAGGATATGCAACGGCGTAGAATAATACCGTTAGCCCAAAGATACTATTTTTTAAGAAGTAGCTGAATGGGATTTAGTTCTGATTTTTGTTATGGTACCAATCAAAGCGTATAAATTTTTGCTTAGGGTGAAAAACAACCACAAGATAATTGAGTTTGATTAATTCCGAATGTTCTTATTCATACTTGTTGGAGCTTATTTATAATTGAACAACTTAGCCAAAATAACCCAACTATCATTCGAGATTGTAGGCATATCCTAAGTTAACAGCCCTGACTTATTCTCCTGGTGTAACTAAACACCTTGGTATGCACTTGATCCCTACATAAATTGCTCCAACAACCAATATCCCTCAAACTGCATCTCACCTACACACATGTATGAATTAAGTGTCTTGTGACAGTTTAGCTCTAATGTATCCAAGCATTCATCAAACATACTCACGATACTTGTTATTAGGTTTTAGAATTTTGGCCGACTTTCGTGACATATCAATACCCCCTCTTAGAAGAAGTGAGGAAATTTTTGTTTTAAGTATTTCAGAATCTTCCCGTGTGGCATCTTTCCACTGGACAAGACATTGCTCCACAAACTTGCCACACATTTAGAAGGAAGATCGGTGTTGAATGGAGACATCTCGCCAACATATTTCTTTAGTAATGACAGATGGAACACTAGATGTATTTGAGAGTCTACCGGAAGTTGAAGTTCATAAGCTACATTACCGATTCTTCTTAGAACTATGTACGGCCCAAAGTGTTCGCTTGCGAACTTTTAATGAGTACGGCGAAACACAGAAGATTGCCTATATGGTTGAAGTTTTAACAATTCCAAGTTTCCTTGAAATCCTTTCAAGACACCGATTAATTACCTCCGTTTAGCCTTCGGTTTGCGGATGATACGCAGAACTCATTCTAAGTTGTGTACTTGAAATCTTAAAAAATTTCTGCCAAAATTGGCTAATAAAAATAGGATCACGGTCACTGATTATGGATTTCAACATGCCATGTAATTTTTCCACTCCATCAATAAATTTCTTTACCACCACTTTGTAAATGGGTGAGTCAATGACATGAAGTGGGGACTTTTGCTGAGCCTATCTACGACCACCAGAATCGAATTTTCTCCTTAAGAGCTTGGTAGCCCTTCAATAAAGTCAAGTGTTATATCATCCCAAACTTGGCAAGGAATCAGTAATTGTTAGAGGAGTCCTGCTGGTTTTAGAGTCGATGCCTTTATTTTTTTGACAAATTTCACATTTTCTTACATACTCATTAAACATGTGAAACATGGAAGGCCAATATAATTGTTGTTTCAAGCATTTGTAAGTTCAAATAACTTAAGAATGCTCTCCCATCTTGGTGTCGTGAGCTTCAAAAATTAATGATTCCTGGAGTCGTTGAGGGACGACAACTCTACCTTTAAAAAAACTCAATTCGTGACACATCGAATAAGGACCGTTGGTTTGAGACTATGCCTTGTGTGTAATTTGTTGCATGTAATCATCCTCTTGACTAGCTTTTGTAATCTCATTCCATATTGACACTTGCGCCATAAAGAAATTGTTAAGGGTAGGGTTATTAGGTCATCGTGGAGAGCGTCGGTGGCAGCATTCTCACTTTCAGGTCTGTATTGAATCTTATAGTCAAATCCCATTACGGCCATCCATTGTTATTGTTCGGGTGCTGAAATTTTTTGCTCCAAGGGATCCTTAAGGTTGCGTTGATCGGTTTGAATGATGAATTTTTGTCCTAAAAGATAAACTCTCTATACATATTGCTTCAATGATTGCTAGCATCTCCTTTGCATATATAGACCATGATTTCTTTGAAACCCCTAAGATAAAGGCAATGGGCTATCCTTGTTGATGTAGTATTGTGCCAATCCCGTTATATGACGCGTCTATTACAATAACAAAGATGTCATTAAAATTAGGCATAGCTAATGTAGGAGTATTGGTCATTGCTTCTTTTAAATTGATAAATGCCTTGTCCAGTTTTAAATTCGATCCAAATTGCCCTTTTTTGAGAAGATTTGTAAGGGGCCAAGCTAATATCCCATAGCCTTGAACAAATTTTTTGTAATAACCAGTTAATCTAAGGAATCCTCGTAGCTTTGAAATATTCTTTAGTCATGGCTAAGAGATCATGGCTGCAATTTTTGTTTCATCTACTCTTACCCCGTTGTTGGTGACTATGTGACAGAGGTACTCAAGTTCTTTTTGCCTAATATTACACTTGCTTACCTTTTAAAAAAATTGATTTTACTTAAGGATCTCTATTGTCTGCTTAACATGAGAAAGATGGCTACTCCAAGATGGGTTGTATATGAGTATATCATCAAAGAAAATCAGGATAAATTTTCTGAGGTAAGGACGGAAGATAGAATTCATGAAGGCTTGAAATGTTGACAGTGCATTGCACAAGCCAAAATGACATTACTAAATACAATGTCCGTTATGTGTGCGGAATGTCGTTTTGTGTACGTCGTCTGGGTTCATGCTTACCTGACGATATCCAGCTCTTAGGTCAAGCCTGGTAAGTACATTGTTTCGTATAATTCGTCCAACATGTCATCGACGGTAGGAATGGGGAATTGGTCCTTGATGGTGACATTATTGAGAGACCAATAGTTTGTGCAAAATCTATAGCTGCCATCTTTTTCTTGACAAGTAACACGGGGGACAAAAAGACTGGTACTAGCTTGAATGAGACCCGAATTCAACATCTCCTATACATTTTTTTCAATCTTTGCCTTTTGAAAATAAGCATAACGATATGGCCTCACATTGATTGGTTCAGTTCCTTCCTTTAGTTCCATGTTGTGGTTGATTTCTCGTCTTGGAGGTAGCGTGGTTGACTCTTGACATATGGTCTCATATTCTTTTAAGAGTTCTAGCATGTTCGGAGTCGTGGTGTTGAGCGAATCTTCTATATTCATGTGAAAACATATAGCAAAATTGGTTTGACCTTGTCTCAACTCTTTGGTAAGTTCAGTCAGAGATGCCGCTTAGATTGATTGGGGGTCGATGCCTTGTAATCGACAACTTTTGCTTGCCTAAGTGAAATCCATGGTAAGATTTTTCCAGCTACAAATTACTGAGCCAAGTATTTCTAGCCGCAGAATTCTTAGCACCATGATCGGGTGTTTGTTGTGTGTAAGTTTTAATATTAAACCCTTGATAATCTGTAAGCATACAGTTCGTTAGCGTAGTACTAAAGGTGTTGATTCCATGAGGAGGGAGTTAATTTAATCCTAAAATCTAAGGCTAGAAACAAAAAGAAAAATCCAAGATGCAATAAAACTAAAAACAAGAATTCAATTCAATCAACCAAATTAAGAATCAAAGATGAATATAATAATTATTAAGCAATTGCAATACACCAAGAATCAACTGAAAGAATTTACCAACTAAGAAAAAGGGAAATTTACCTATCCTTAATGCTAACCTAGCTGATTATAAATTATCGGATTGTTGGTTCTAAACTATCCTAGGGTTGATTATCTCTCTCGAGTTATAATCACTAACCCTAAATCATAAACCTAATCGGATTATGGGAGTTGCAATCTCTTAATTTACAACCTATCCAAAAACTTAATTAATTATGAAGTTTTCTAATAAACTATCAGAAACCTATGCAAGATCTCTATTCGCATAATTTCTCAATCTGATTCAATTCTTATCTCTATTAAATCACATAACTCTTTGTTGGTCCAATTTAATCATTTTCATTCGATTCATCATCTCAGTTTATTACTAAATTATGAAATTGCATAATCAAATCACAACAATTCCAAATAACACATAACAATCAAATTTTCATTATTTCAAGAATAAAACTCTGAAGGTGAGTTTAGAGCATCATTAATGTTCCAGATCCTATCATTATTAAATCCAATTCTATACAATGATAATATTGAAAATAAATAGAAAATACAATCGAAAGGAGGATAGGAGGCAGTGACGTCGGGAAACCTCTTAATCCAGGAAGTACATTAAGTCAAATTCTTCTCTTCTTTTCTCTTCCTTCTTCTTTTGCTCAATCTCTCGATGAATTCTCTTTAGGGTTTCTCAAAGTGGCTGATGCAAAAGCTTCATATTCCTTCTTTTTCTTACTCTTTAAATATCCTTTTGTGTTCTGAGCAACCTTAGGGTTTTTTGAGGTCTGAAAGATCCAAAAAAATCCCTCAAAACTTGATATTTTTTAGTATCTGCGCATTTGCTGGATGCAGGCCATGATAGTGGGTCATGTCTTGGACTTCTATAAGCTACGATCATGGGACAACTTTGGTGTAGGCCACAATCGTGGGCTGTTGTTTCGACTAGAATGTCTCCGAAACTTCTCTGTTCTTTAATGTTGACCCTGAAATATTATCAAACACATCAAGGTACCTAAAAAACATAATATTTAAGCTCAAAGACTTCTACTAACCTATAAATCACTTTAAACACAAATAATTAACAAACTTACACAATTCTAACCTAAGCACATACTAAATGATTGAATTAATATCTAAACACATATCAAACTATGCCTTAAAACATGGTGCAATTTACACTTATCAACATCCCCTCACTTAAATGTTTGCTTGTCCTCAAGTGAACAAAATCATAAACACATAAAATCACAAAGCACACAATGCAGTAATGAGACATTGATTTCAACTTTATGAAATAAATTTAACTTTAAACACAATCATTCAAATTGTTCCAAATCATTAACATGCAAAATCTGCGTCTAGAAGCTCTGGACTAAAAATACAATTAATCAAGACCAAAATGTAAAGTTATTCACCCTTTTCAATTGTACACACACATTAATAATTCTTTGGTCATTCAAACTTTGTAACTACTCTTAAGTACGTTTTCATGAAAAGTCAAGTTATTTATAAGTTCGGTAGGTTTTATTAGAAAAAAAAATTTAATTTACTTTTTATTTAATTTTTGTGGACATAGACCTAGTTTTTTACTCGAAGGCAAACATTGGTAATGAATGTCAATCCGGTTACTTGACTAAGTCATGTTTTTATTAAACTATTTGGTTGAAATGTCATTATAGCCTTTTGACGCGGAGGCACACATTTGTGATGTGTTTCAATCCAATTACTTGGCTACATCATGTTCTCAACTGGCTACTAGCTCTATCATAATCGAAGGCCAGCGGAATCGTTATGTATTTAAAATTAACAAACACACACATTTTTTTTGCCTACCTTGTTCCTTTAGCTACTTGTTTTCATAAAAAAATACTAGCAAATATAATTTAGTCAAAAGGCATAAAATTATGAATGAATGCGACACTTTAGAGGTTGACAAACTAACACTAAATCCGAATTAACTTGCATATTTAGCCAAAGAACCCACATCACTAATTTCATGAGCTAATGACTCTTCACAACCTAATAGATTATGTTCAAAATTAAATCAATTTCAATCCATCTAAGCCATTGACACATTATCACAATTCACAATATGCAACCAAAACAAACTGTCATACAATATGTAAAATTCACACTCAAAATAAAATTCACAACCCTTCCCACACTTGAACAACACATTGTCCTCAATGTGAAAAGGAGGCAAACAAACACGCATGGAAAGAAAAAACATAAATTAAAGTAAAAATAAAAATAAAAATAAAGACTAAATTTAAAAGAAAAGGGTTAGAAATAAAGCCTCACGGTGATGGAGGCGGGGACGGTGTCGAAGGTGGCAATTGGACGCCTTGAGCCTCAAAGTATTGATGAAGATGACGTATATCCCGGCTCTAATGTCGTTATGTTAAAGCCATCTCCTTCATCCTTCTAGAGTTCTCTGCAAGTGTATCTGCAATTGCCTTGGTGTTGCCAGAGATTGTATCGAGCACTTTCTTCCAACCCGGCTCGTATGTGTCTTCTTCCTCTTCAAACTCCTCGCTAATCGAGTCCTCTTCTACCTACTGAGGTAACGCTAGAACTTGCCCAACTAACCCTGACCTTTAAGTGAGTCTTTTGTCTAATGTCCTAGGGTTCCATATTATGGGACTTAAGGATTTCAGCACACCACAAATGATAGTGGTTTAGAAAATTAGGGAGGTGGACAATTAAACCACTACGATCCACGCCATAATACTCAGCAATAATATAAACCAAGTACCCCATACCCAAATTATTGCTTCTCTTGCATAGAGTCACAACAATAGCATTTAGCAGATATATGGAGGTGTACACTGGGATGCTATGGTCTATACACCACAACAGAAAAAGTTCCTTTGTTGAGCACATGTTGGTTTCTTATTTGTCAAAAACCATTCGACAC
>JANSVA010000009.1:10788709-10810719 GCA_025504915.1 Erythroxylum reticulatum
TAATTTTATTTTCAATGCATAATTATCCCAAAAGCTTTTTCCATATAGTTTATTTAATTAAATAAATATACATAAGATAAAGAAATCTTTAATTGGTTATACTATAAATATACAACTAATCGATTCGTTACAAGGAATAAACTAATAAAACAACATCAAGTTAAAAGTTTAGAGTCCATAATACTAGGGAAAGCCAATTTAGGTCACATTTTTTGTTGCGAGAAAGCTCTAGGTTCATGATTTATAAATTTCAAGACATGTTATACCTTTTTGGACATTTCATTTTAGTTTTAAACACCAAATACCTCTTTAGGTACTCTAGTTAATTTCAACATGAAACCTCTTTAGGAATTTTTATTTACTTTTAAGTCCTATGATATATCTGCAGGCAACTTTATGTTAGTTTAAAGCCCTTTGATAACTCTTCAGGAATTTTTGTTTAAATTTCAAGTAAGATTGCCAATATCTAAGCACAAACAAGTAAAGAATAATTCTAGAATATTAGTATGCACATTATGAATCCTTTAAAATTTTAATCCATCTGGCAATAGGTTGCTGAGCTAAGAGCATTCAAGAGCCTTTGATCCCCACTCGACTACTCAAAAGATCGAGCTACTTTGTTCGTCTTCAAACCATAGCTGCAGGCTGGAGCAATCCGTTCCTTTTCACACGTTTTGTATACGTAACTTTTGTCTTTGTCTCCAAAAGTAGAGTATAGGAACAGATTCAAACTTTCTAAAGATTATATTGTTTCCAATAAGCATAGATTGTCAAAGGCTCTGCAACAGAAAAAAATGGTGAGAATGCAAGGTTTTGTTTTATATTTGGTATCAGTTTTATTCCGGAGAATAGAAACCAAATTAATGCTTATTGGGCCATGGAAGCTGCAGCTTACGCCTAAATCTAGGCTGCCTTATACAGAAGAACATGGAAATTAAAACCCCAACTTTCCCAGAAAAAAAGAGAAAACACCTGCAATTTCGTCATGCACGAACTGCTCACCACCTAACCAATGAAGCAAAATGCATGTAATGAAGGCATTCCACGTACATCAGGAAGGGCATCAACTCTATAAGTTCTAAAACTGAATATCCTTTCACTGATGGGAACAGGTGAACGCCACTTCAAAGCTCTCCAAATGGCTCTCTTGTTTTTTCTTCTCTTTCCACTACTGGCAGTTGGAGATCCCCAACCCACAAAACCAATCAACCAAACTGACCTGCAGGTAGCCATGGCTGACATGCGAACATGGTCCTATCACGGTTTTGTCATTCTCCTCAAGATTCTGAACGGAACTGGCGACGCACTCCAGGACAGGGAAATAACTTTCTTCATGCCAAGCGACGATGAGCTTTCAAAAGTAGCTCTTGCTCTTGACAGTTTGCAATATTTTATACTCAGTCACTCCATCCCTACCGCACTACTAATCACCCACCTCGTACATTTTCCAAATGGGACTCTGGTTCCTTCTGGTGTCCCAAACCGACTGCTTCGGATCACCAACAATGGAAGATCAGGACTGTTTGTGAACAATGCAAGACTTGCCACTCCAAATGTGTGCCTAAACTCTCAGATAAGGTGCCATGGAATCAGCGCTGCCCTTAAACTTGACAATGTTGTCCCTTCTGTTTCTACTCTAAACCCAGTTCATCTGCATCCCAAACCCATGGATTCATCTGATGCACATAGGAAAGGCAAATCTTTATCTCCAGATGTGAAGTGGATCCCAGGACCTTACTAAATCTTCCGTGCAGCTTTTACTTTTAACTTATTTTATGTCAGTTCCCAGCAAATAACTGTCCAAACAACCATTTGTCTATTGTAATGGTCATCTGCTTCATTAAAAATATTATTGACTACCAGAACGGCCCATTTTGTTTCCAGGAAACTCCTACTTTTTCGTCAGCTGAGTGTAAAAATCAATAATGAAACAATCACCCTACAGATTTCAAACATTAAGTAAATACAGATAACATTCATACGCACTTGTTCAGCATCTGAATCACATCCCTAAATCATTTAGTTAAATTTTAATTTATAACAATCAAAGCATTTCTCAAGGATTTGTCATAAAATGGTGTCGTTCGTTTGGCTGTGATTCGGCCTTTGGAGGGGTACTGTAGCCATGAAGGAGGTCATGGATTTTGGAATAGGTCATAACCCCACCACTGCTCTGTGATGCCCTTGAACTCTCTTGGAGTTTAATCTTCTCAAATAAGTACTGTTTCTCTGCTTCTGCTTCACTTAGCCGAAGCTTCAAATAGCTGCTAGCATAATCTTCCTCTGATTTCTCTGTCTTAGCGAGAGCAATCCTCTGTAACCTCTCAGCCTCTCGTTTTGCCTCATTGGCCTTCAGTTGGAACATATCAGCCTCTGCCTGCTTGAGCCTGACAATTCTCTCCAGCTCTTCTATCTGTAGCTTCTTCTTTTGCCTGTCCTGTTTCAATTCTGACACTTCCTTGGCCTTTTCCTCCAGCTCCCGATCACAAGCTTCTAATGCCAAGCGGGATTTATTGAACATTCTCATCTTCTCATCTGCTACCATCTCCATCTTTCTTATGGCCTCCTGCACCACATCAGCTATTCGGTTGCATGCTTCCTGTGGGGCTATCAGCCTTCCACCCTCCCCATTTTCCAAGCTTTTTGGAGAGTCCACCTCAATCTCTTCAAAGACAAAAAGAAATTCTTGTTTCAGTTGTGATGCACTACAACAAATTGCAAGTCATGGATGTACAGAAGCAAGCACCCAACTGGGTGAAGGACGTAAACTGCCATGCATAGTGCCATCAGTAAAATAATGCCAAAAAAAATAAAATAAGAGGCAAAATGAGTCATACCTCAAAAAATAAGATACAAAGCAGAAAAGATGTAAAGATAAAACAAAATTCTCGTGCAATTTGAAAAGGATCACTCGAGTGGACCACCAAGTAACACAAAAAATTGAGTTTAACACTATCTTCTTATTAAAAACCAACTACAACTGTCTGACCTCCATTTGTAAATTGATGGTTCCCATAAAGCACCCGTAAAAAACCCTCTTCAATGGAAAAACATGCAGGATGAAAGGAAACAACAAAGAAAACGAGAAAACCTAATATTAACTTAGAGAAGCACAAAGTGGAAATACCCTTTAGTATGTGCAGTGTTCAAATAAGTTAAGGAATATAGGACCCCCACAATTTTGAGAATTACTAAGAGTAAACAGCAAAAGTATGCCAGCAGGAATTAAACTAGCCAGTTTATCAGAAGCTCGAGTTAACATGCACATAGTAATGCCTTTGCTCACATGCTCGGACTAAAAAGTTTGCTCAGGCAATCTTATAAGGAGAAAAATAAGTTGATGCTTATGACAACCTTGGAAAAACATCAATATTACTCTGCAAGCTGTGGTCTCTGCAAGTCCACCCTTCATTTTTTCTAAGAGTTCCTCACACTTCCAGAATAGTTTTCTCCCTCTAGAGTCTTCACTTCCTCGGAATATCCTGCTAACAAAATCAAGTTCCCTCATCAGAGACTCCCGGTCCCATGCTGGTGCACAATGCTGGAAAACATCTTTTACCCAACCCAAAAGCTCTGACGTGCGATTGCAAGCTCGACATCGGAAAAGCATTTCAGTTGGGCCTGCTCCATTCTTAACAGATGGACCCATACAGATTTGACCATCACGAATGGCACAATCTGTATGGGTCCAGTGAGAACATAGATCACAACCAATCCAACGACAGGTATTCACTTCAAAATCAAACTTGTTGCAGATCACACACATGCAGAGATTGCAGAAGCCATTTCTGTTCGTACATATTTCACAAATGCAATCATCAGCTGGGAGCTGGTTTTGGCAAGCTATGTTTCTGCACCTCTTAAACACAAATACCTCAATGAGGGAAGTTTGAGAAAGACTGATACTAGGGTGCAAAAATGCTTGAATTCCAGTATTTATGGCAACAAGTACTTCAAGTTGTACTCGGTGTGCTCTAATCAATGTTTTAGCAGTCAAATCAGATCTGTTTTGAACAAGCTTTTGCAGAACTAAAAATTCTTCTCTCAGCTGTGTGCCACCATTTCCTTCAAGTATAGCACGAAGTCCATTTTTTAGCTCTTCCAGGAACTCATCAGGCAGACGATGCATCTTTTCCGAGATCACATCAACTCGTTCTCTTGCTATGTCACGAAGAGTTATTTTATCTGCAGTAGAGACATGACGAATGACAGGTTGTTCGGAGCAATCAGCATCCACTCTGCCATTCTCCAGGTTTTTTTCCATTGCAACAGCATCAGCAGTGGGCCAAGTTTCTCGTGAACTTGCACTCTCAGTAGGAGATTCATGGTTATTATCAGAGTTTGATCTAGGTTCTGGAGCCTCTGGAGACAAGTGGGGATCCGAAGTCACAAGAGAGAGTGATGTTTGCAGTCCTCCAGCACGCGGTTGTTGACGCGGAGGCAGCATTTTGGAGGCAGATTGATGGTTGATGTTAGAACCAGATGAAGTGCCCATCACCAAGCTCGCTTAATCTGCCATTTCTCACCACGATGGCAAAAAATTAGCTCACCGACATGCATTTTAAAGCAATTAATTTGCAACTAAAACTCAAAAAAGAAAATTTTCCAAGCTTTAAGGGCAAGAATCGGCAAAAATCCATAAAAAACATGATGAATTCAACCAAAAATAAGCAACATCAAGAGCATTAAAACAGAAAATATAACGTTAGGGAAAAAGAACACCCAAAAAGACTTAATAAAGAAACAATTGAACTGTTACAAATATATATAGAAGCAACAGCAGATCACAGAAAAGATGTATCACTACATACCTAAAGAGACTGATCTGTTAGGTTACAAACAAAGTTCAGGAAAAGAAAATTACAAAAAATGTTGGACCTCTGCTAGAATCTCTTCAACAATCCAAAGTCAACCCACTTCAACACCACCCTTTAAGCTAGAGTTACCTTATCTATTTCCAACTTCCACCATAAATTAAAAACAACAGAAAAAACAAGATTAATAGCTAGAACAGAAACCAAAAAGGAACATTTCTTGCGGATTTCACTTGATCTCAGCATCCAAACGTAACCTACAGAGTAAAGAGAAAGAACTGACCTGAGGAAGCGAACGGACGGGTGAAGAAGAGAGAGACGGAAAGAGGAAGGAGAGACTAGAAGAAGCAAACTGTGGAATATGTGAGGTGAGAGAGAAAAAGAGAAACGATGGTTTGACCTTTTTGGCCTCCAGTGATCGAGTATGGAACAGTTGAATTAGGGACATTAATGGAAACAGGAGGAGGGATGTGGGAAGGAAGAAGACGGCTTTTATGTTAGTGAAATTCAACGCTGACCGGCTTAGCCGGTTGTTGTTCTTCTGAATTTCCGTGTTTCCTCGCTGCTGACCTGTACACGTTAACCAAAACGCCGGTCGTTTTGACTTCTTCAAATGATTTCGTCATTTATCTATTTTCCTTGGATCCGAAATCCGAATTGCTTGCTTTGCAGATTATTCGTGGGCAGAATAGTGTTACGCGTAAAATGTTACACCTGTAAATGTATTGTGGGTCCTCTCCCTCTCCCTCTCCCTCTCTCTCTCTCTTTCTAATGGTACTAGAACTTTAAGATTCTCTGGGATAATTCAGGTACAATCCAGTTGCCATCAATATGAGACAAATAATCTTAAAGTAATGTTCAATCAATTTATGCGATCAAGAGGTATGACTGCTTCAAAAAAAAATACTAAGCTTACTCTTGATATAACAATAACTATCATACAAGATCAAGAGCTTTATGATAACAGTAATGGCAGAAAAAAGGATACTGATGTTGAAGAAGAGAGGATTGAGAGCAACTTGAATTATAACGTGAATCCTGCAGTGACTACAGAATAGAACAATGAGGAATATGTATGGAAATCTCAAGTTGGTGATTCGTTCACCATTGATAATAACAGTAAAGAACAACACGTATAGAAGTCTCAAGCTAGTGGTTCATTTACCACTGACGTTAACGGAAGGCTAACTTGATAGAGAAATTAAAATCACTCTCTCCTTTTATAATCATCGACTTGAATATTTCAAGGAGAATAACAATCAAAATGTTATTGTGCTGTGCACTTGGAGAAGGTGATGAAAAGAAGTAATATGGTTGTTTCTTTTTTGTCCATTCCGTAAAACTCCTTAATCCTTTTCTTATTAAACCTTGTGGACAAGATTTTTAATTTTAAAATAGGAGAAATTGTTACATAGAAACTGTTACAGCTATAAATGTAATATAGGTAGTATAAAATACCCTCTAATCGATTTACCAAAACAGATGAATATGAATTAGATATTTTCTGGGTGTGTGTGCACGCGCGCTCTGCCTTCTCCTTCCAGATTCTTCTTTCTTTTGTTCTTCATTTTTCTCTTTACCTGAAAATTATTCGTAACAAATAGATACATCAATATTAAGTATTGGTTACATTATTTTAATAACGTAAAGAATTCACGTGAACACAGAAAGAAGAGAAGAAGATTCGTATTGCTTAATATTTTCGATATCACTTCTGCCATTACAACAGCTGTTAGAAACATCAATAGTGCCTTAGAATTTACAACACATGCTATATTCTAGATAGTTCGTTAAGGTCATGCACATACGAAGTGTTTTACTCTATCTGTTGTGGCTTGTTCTTTCAATGGTGTTTCATACTGCTCCTTTTAAGTCTTATAATGACATCGTCTATTGTCTCTCATTTACTCTTCACGAGCATTGCCTTTATTCATAACATTCCCTCCCCCTTCAAAGACAAGCTTATCTATCAGGCTAATGTATAGAAACTTTTTCTGTAGATCAAACATTGTCTCCCACGTAGCCTTTTCCTTGAGTTCACCTTGCCACTATACTAGAACTTGAGTGATCGCATGATTATGACACTTAACCATCCTCCTTCCCAAAAGGGCCTCTGGTAACTTTCGATCATTTATCAAAGTTGGCGGCAAGTGGCAAAACAAGGTGTCTTGTCAGAGATTGGACTTCTTTAGTTAGCAAACATGGAAGGTTGGATGGATAGCTCATCCTTCTGGAAACTCCAATATATATGCCACTGCATTAACTTTTGCTATAATCGAAAAAGGTTCATAATATAATAGAGTCAGCTTCTAGTTTGTTCTCCTTTGTATGGAATGTTGGCTATAGGGTTGGAACTTGATGTAAACACTTTGTCCAACTTCAAATTCTCGCTCAGTCTTACACTTATTTGTATATTGCTTCATTCTCTATTATGTTCTGTTTAAATGGAATTTGGTGATTTGTAACGCAACGTCTCGATCTTGAAGATTTTGATCAATTAGACATTTTAGGAGTCTTCAGCTAAATAGGTAACGTAGATGGGTGGAGGATAGCCATAGAGGATTTTGAATGGAGTGGTATTTATGGTTGTATGATGGATGGTGTTATACCACCATTCGGCCATGGATAACCAGTAAACCCACTTTTGCAATGCTTCACTACAGAAACACCTTAGATATGTTTCCAAGGTTTTATTGACAGCTTCTGTTTACCCATTAGATTGCGAATGATACTATGTTGAAAATTGCAAACTCATGCCTTGTAATCGAAAGGTCTCCTACCAGAACGTACTGAGAAAATAAAGGATCACGATCGCTCACTATAGCCTCCAACATCCCATGAAGCTTAAATACATAGTCTATGAATATTTATGTTATATCTTGCGCAGTATAGGGATGATTTAAGGCTATGAAGTGGAAGTACTTACTCAACCTATCGACAATCATGCAAATGAATGTCTTCCCCTTCGACAGAGGGCTTGGTAAAAATTTTGGACTATCAAAAACAATAAAATTTATCAACTTTGAGAATCCGAAACACCAAGAGCTATGTGAATATCGAAAACAAATTTAAATCAGATTATACCTTTTACAGCGAAAATATGCAAAGAAATTGGTAGTGTCAGGAAGAGCACGCCAAATGTATCTCCTCTACTAGTATCCACACTCTTGCAAGACTGAATAACCTCTTTTGATGTGCCAGCAACACTTTATGAGACCTCTCTCTCCCTATCTCTAACAGAGGATGTCTCCTTTTAGGGTTTTAAACAGATGAATCTCTTTTGTCTTCAAGTTATACTATATATCCATATATATAGTAAAAGCCTAAACCCTAAACCCTAAAGCCCAAAGCCCAAATCCGATTAAGGCCCAATGAATGTTTAGACTGCTTAATGTGCAACCCTGTAGGTTTATTAATAGTAACAGGAGGTCCAAACTTCTTTGAGGCCCACAAGTTATAAGTGATCTCTAGCAAGACATAATAACTACCTATATTAAATAAGGTCAAAATACGACACTACCTGAATCACAACTGATTATTAAGAGTACATTCTATAATTGGTTCGCAGGTATCCACCAATAAACCCTCCACAAAGTCCATGCTAATTTCCTACCAATAACCCTCAAGTTTAGGTAGGGGTTGTAATCGCTTAGGAGAAGCTACTGGTTCATACTTCCTTGACAAGTAATGTAGTTGGTAATGTGCTTCCTAACATGTTTAGCTATCTGTTCAGTGAAATAAGCTCTGAATTCTTTTGGTCTTTGCGATTACTCTAGAATGCCCTCCCTGTGAGTTGTCATAACTGTGTGATATAATTTTACTTCTGAGTTCCTTATTACACCCTGTATCAACCTTCCCTTCCATTTTAACAAATTGTTTTTCCATTCATAATTACCCATTTCAACTTCTTACTTCTCCAATTTCTGAATCAAATCTCTAATAGTCACATCGTTCTTCCAACTCTCTTGAATTTCTTTTAATAAATTGGCCTATACTTGGGAAACATACATGGATAATAATTCTTGACTAGTGATTCTAGAAAGAGTATTTACGGTTATATTCTCCTTCCCACTTTTAGGTAACCAATTTTGCTAAAATGATGTTGCAATCTTTCGCTCCAATAAAAATTTCAGACTTTTATGATCTATAAGGACCCTGAAAAACCTTCCATTCAAATAATTGCTCCGTTGCTTCACTGCCTTAATAATTGCTAAACATTCTCTCATAAGTGGACAAAGGCTAGTGTTTGGGAGCCAGCGCCTTATTAAGGAATACAATAGGGCACCTTTCCTGCTAAAGTACAACTCTAATTTCTTAATCACAAGCATCCACTTATATTATGAAAAATTTTGAAAAATCTAGTAGCACAAGGACCAGAGTAATTACTAATCCTTCAACTTTTCAAATGTATGTTGTTATTCCTCTACCTATTCCCATTTCTTCGCCATTTGTTTCTTTAACTAGGCATTTAACTACTTAGTAATTATTTTAATTTTTTATGAATTGTCAACATTACCCTACCAAAGAAGCCTCTTAGCTCCTTCAACGTTTGTGACGACGGCCACTGTTGGATTGTATAGATCTTCTTGTCATTTATTGCTACCCCGGCTTCAGAAATAGAGTGGTCGATGTACTAGATTTATGTAGCCCCAAATATACATTAATTTTCATTGAAAAAGAGAAATTACCCCCTTAAAATTTGTAAAATCTATTACATATGTTCAACATGTTGTGTAAAATTGTCATTGTAAATAAGAAGATCGTAGAAAAAGACTAGTATAAATTTACATAAATATGGCCTAAAAATACAGCTCATGAGGCTTTGGAACATCGATGGAGTGTTCGTGAGCTCGAAAGGCATCACCAAGAATTCAAAATGGTCGTCATATGTCCTCAAATTCGTCTTAAGGATATCCTCTTCCTTTATTTGTTGAATTCCCCTTGATCACGCAACCCCTACATAGCCTCCAATGATACCCTGGTTGTCCCCGATTGCTCCTCTTCTGGTTTGTTATGATTTTCTTTATTCTCCACAATTTCCTCACCTTTTATCATATATAGTTGGAACTGTTTTTTCTTACATTTAGTCTAGAGCTATATTTCTTATCATAACAGAAACAGACTCCTCTGACCCTTTTGTCATCGAACTCATTTTTGTTTCATGTTTTCGTGCGTCGCAAGTTTTGGTTATATTTGGGTTTATTCAGGTTTTGTTAGTATGCTAGAGTGCGAAGTAGACCACCTTCTGAGTTCTTTTTGATGGGAAAAATATTTAAACTTACCCCTTTGTGTGATGGGCTAGCTCCTCATGTCGACTGTCCTAAGACTTTGTTCCTTTTACTAAAATATATCGATAAACTAGTGGTGACAATAACTTCCTATTTTCGGGCTAGAGAGAATCCTTATTGGAGAGTTTGAGAGTCCATCATTTTAACAGTTAATTCTGGCTCCGTTTTAAGTCCATTTAAAAAGAAACCAACAAGATAACCTTCTGGACGAATAAGCTTGTTAGAGTATTTTTCAAATCGTGCACAATACTCCATCATCGAGCCTTCCTATTTGAACTCCTTCAAATCCCCAATGGACTTTGTTGTGTCTAGTTTCTATTGCTTTTAATTTCCTTCATATCTTGATTTTGGTTACAAATCCTTGTGTTTTGATCCAAATGTGAGATAAATTGAGTGAAAATGGTGTGAATATTGCATGAACGTTAACTAGGTTGAAGGGAAAGTCGTGTAAATTTTGCATGAAAATAGAAATTAAAAAATTAAAAAAGGAAAAGAAAAAGAAAAGTAGTGACAAGTGTCACCACCTTAAATGTGGCATGACTAATATTTAATTAATGTTAGTCACAGTGGTGACTTGGTATGTCACCACCATGCGTGACTAGTCACTCCCGTGCAAATTCTTTGACACTAACTTTGAGTCTGACATGTGTAGGGTTGACGACGTAACAACCCTACAACCCTAAACCTAGAGTTGGGCGATAAATAAAAGAGGAAGGATGAAGAAAAAGGGGGCGAGAGTTATACACAAAAATCCTACAGACACATCTTTCACTGGGGACACTACAGACTCATTCGGGGGTAACAAAGAGATAGAGAGAGGAGAAAATTAGAGAAAGGAAACAGAGTGAGTCGGGAAGAAGAGCAAAACAACAGAGAAGTGGAAGCTTGAGGAGGTCGAAAGCGAGAGCTAAAGCTAAATTCCATTCAACCTTAGTGAACATTCATCTGGGTGAGAAGCTGAAGCAGAAGGTAAGAGTTAAAGCTGGAAGCTTGAGAGGAACTGGAGATCTCCATAACACTTCATCTGATGATTTGTTTACCTATTATGTTCCACATGTATTGCTTTGTTTCTTTCATTTTACTGTCTATTATTAACTGACTTATACTTTTATTAGTTTAGCTGATTGTTATTTTTTTTCTTTTGATAGCCAATCGATATTCACCATTTTATTATTGCTTTAATACTTTTTTTGACAGTAACATGCGATTAAAGTGTTTAATGATGATGAATGTTGTGATATCCATGATGGGCTGATCTCTTTTCTTGAGAATTAATGTAGCTATTTAGTTCAATATGCATGATTGGGTTACAAATTTGTTTTCTTATTTGTTGTTGTGGTTTCTGAACTAAATGGATGTAATAGAATGGCCAAACCTTGCATCATTTTAGTGTTAAATGAAGATTCAAGAGATAAGGTTTAATACAGATCGAGAAACTATGGACACGTAGGTTAAGAACTAGAAATATATTAACTTAAGTGGTAATTATTAGTCGGGTTTTCATAATTAATTCGGATAATAACTTGTTGAATACAAAAGTTAGACTAGTTTATTATTCGAATCGATTTAGAACCTAACTATTAATTTTAATAAGACAACAATCCAATCTTTTCCCTTAATCATGCATAAAAGATTAAATTAGTGAAATTAATTCTTAAGAGTTTTTCCATGTCGATTACTCTATTTTTCTTTGCTCCCAATTGATTTCGTCTACTTTTTAATTTAATTTCGTTATTTTTCTTAAAAGTTTTCACTAAAAAATTGGGATAGAATGTCTATGAATGCATTATTGTTATTTTTATTTTTAATTCGAACTTAATTTAAGTTGACCAATTTCACCTCTATGGAAGACAGACCCTAGGTTATCAACTACAACTACCTCGTATACTTGCGAGTAGGACAGTCTAGGCCTTTTTAGAATTTTTTTGGCATAATAAGTTTTTGGTGTAGTTGCCAAGGAGGTGTTTAGCGTTTTGAACTTGAATTAAATTTGATTATTTTTATTTGCTAAAGTGATTTTGATTGCTTCATCGATTGTTTTATCTATTCATGCATACATTTTTGTCGTCTTATTTCATTGAGTTATTTTAATAATTTTCTTCTTAATTCACTATTGTTTTTATTTATTTTATATGAGGGAGGATGTCTCAAGAAGGTGAACTTGCTCCCTTTATTGATAATGTACATCGAATAAGAGAACTTCCAAGGGACTTTGAAGACAATCTCGAAGGACCCAAACTAGAAGATCAAGAGATGGGTGAAAGGCAGCTAGTAATGAAGGAGTATGCCAGGCCGGTAATTGATACTGCTACTTCATGCATTTGTCTGGGAGAGGCAGCCTGAAACTCTGAGTTGAAGAATATCCACTACAACATGCTGCCATCTTTCTATGGGTTTCCTAATGAAGACCCTTTAAACTTCATTCGGGAATTTTATACCACTCTCTAGACGTTCCCATTGGATGGCCTAAATGAAAATCAACTAAGGATACGGTGCTTCGCATACACATTGAAGGATTAGGACAAGGCATGGCTAATGACCTTCCACCCAGTTCATTGACTACGTGGGAAGAGGTGTATAACAAGTTCATGGGAAAGTTTTATTTCCATCAGAAGACTTTTGACTTGTGGACAAGGATAGCTACCTTCACTCAAATAGAGGGAGAACCATTCCATGAGGCATGGAAACACTTCAAACTCCTACTCATTCAGTGCCCACACCATCTTTTTCCACTCCACATGCAAAACCAATTCTTTTATGATAGACTAACACAACAATGTCAATATACGATGGACAATGCGTAGGAGGAGCTTTGGGAGAGAAGACTGCAGAAGAAGCATATCAGATCTTCGAAATGTTAGGGCCCAATTCTCAACAAAAGAGTGTGAGAGAGAGAAGAGCTAGAGTTCATGAAGTGCGCTCAAATCAAGAAATGACTATACAATTGACAGAGCTCACAAAGTATATGAAAATGCTAAGCATAAGACAATCTCAAGATGCTCCGAGTCATGAGGCATGTGGTATATATGGAATTTTTGGTCATGGGACTAATATTTGTTCGTATTCTTTTGAATCTTTTGCAGGTGAGGAAGAACAAGCAAACACCTACAACCTTGGTTGGAGAAATCACCCAATTTCTCTTGGAAATCTAGTAACCCACTAGTGTAGCCCCAACCACCATATCAAAATTTTCAAAGGCAGAATCAATTACAAGGGCAATCTTCAAGTTAGAACATATCGAGAAAGACTTCTTTTGAGGAAAGCCTGAATGCGTTCATTCAACCGACTACTCAGAATCAAAAGATGAACAATAAGAGATTTGATTCATTGGAAGCTTATGTAAAGAGGGTTGAGACTTAAGCGGAGCAACTTGCTACTCAATTGCAAGACAATCAAAAAGGAAAGCTGCCTAGTCAACCTGAACAAGCCAAGGCTGTTACGATTCTAAAAAGTGGTAAGGTGATTGATAATCATGTTTAGATTCCTTCTAACATGTTTAATGTAGATAATCAAGAAGAAGAGAACCTCGTCAAAGGAAAAGATGGGCAAAACAAGGAGAGCAATGGGAACGACTCTTCAAGTCACATTTAGAGAGGTAAAAAGCTCAAGCATGTAACCAATGGTGATGAAGGACCAAGATTGCTTAGGGCAATTGATCCTTATAGACCACCAATTCCATATCCAAGCCGCCTTAAAGACTCAAAATAAGATGAGTAATTTTCTGATCTCTATAGCATGCTTTCTAAAGTTAATATTAATCTGCCATTGTTAGATGTGATCAGGAACATTCCAGTTTATATGAAGTTCTTCAAGGAACTTAGCAAAAAAAAAATGAAAGTTTGCACCATATGAAAAGGTGATAGTTTTTGAAGTAGCAAGTGCAGTTGTTCAACATCAATTACCCCCCAAATTAAAAGATCTATGGAGTTTCATCATGAAGGTATTAATGGGTAAGTAAGGAGATTAAGGGTATGCTTGACCTAGGAGTAAGTATAAACCTAATGCCTCATTCTATTTATGTGAAATTGGATCCAAGACAATTAAGACCTACCAACATGTGCTTGCCATTAGCTGATACGTCAATCCGTTATCTGAAAGGAATAATGGAAGATGTGTTGGTGACGGTTAGAGGATTGATTGTACCCATTGACTTTGTGGTTTTAGATATGGGGAAAATAAAGGAACAAGAGAAGGAGCACATCATACTCCTTAGGAGACCTTTTATAGCTACCACCACCACTTTGATTGATGTAAAAAATGGGAAATTGACCATGACTGTCTTAGGAGAAATAGTAGTTTTTTCGATCTTTAATGTTAAACCTATCCCTACTACTGCTATTTATGAGGAGTGTTCTCTTGTTGATCAGATTGATGTTGTTGATTTTGATTTTGCCTTGTAAAAGGAAGAAAAAGGGAGTTAGACTTAGTTGAAGAGTTTGACAAGTACTCCCAGTTGTTAGACAGTATTGCAAGAGCAGAGTTTGACAAATTCTTAGAGACAACCTCCAATAAAGAGAATAATGCAACCCCACCAAAAGTAGAGCTGAAAGAGTCATCTAAAAATTCAAAGTATGTGTTTTTAGGTGAAAGGGAAACATATTTAGCCATTATTGCATCTACTTTGGATGTTGATCAAGAAGAAAGAACTCTGAGTGAGATAAAAAGATTGAAAAAGGCTATAGGATGGAGTTTGAGTGACATTAAGAGGATTAGTCCCTCCATATGCATGTATAGGATTATCCTAGAAGAGGGGGCTAAACTAGTAAGAGAGACCCAAAGAAGACTCAATCTTAATGTGTGGGAGGTAATTAAGAAGGAAGTTTTGAAATTACTTAATGAGGAATTGTGGATAGTGAATGGGTGAGCCCAAAGCATATGGTTCCAAAAAAATCCGGCATTACTATTGTTCGAAATGATAAGAATGAGTTAGTACCTACTAGGACCACCACTAGATGGAGAATGTGTATTGATTACAAGAAACTGAATGCAACGACCAAAAGGACTATTTTCCTCTCCATTTTATTGATTAAATGTTGGATAAACTTTCTAGACATTAGTTTTAATGTTTTCTTGATAGTCTTTCAGGTTATTACCAAATGTCGATTGCTCTTAAGGACTAAGCAAAGATGACATTCACTTGTCCATTTAGGACATTCGCCTTCAAGAGGATGCCATTCGGGCTGTGTAATGAGCCCGTAACATTTCAAAGGTTCATGTTTTCCATTTTCTTAGACAGGATCGAGGACTTTTATCGAGGTATTTATGGATGATTTCTCAATCTTTGGTACCTCTTTTGATAATTGCCTAATAAGCTGACTCGTGTGCTTGAAAGATGTATTGAATGCAACTTGGCTTTAAGTTAGGAAAAGAGTTATTTTATGGTAAAACAAGGAACAGTCCTAGGTCATGTTATATCAAAAAAGGGAATTGAGCTTGATAAGGCTAAAACTGAAGTTATAGAGCTTTCGCCACCCACTCCTGTCAAGGGGATTAAAAGTTTTCTAAGACATGCTGGATTTTATAGTAGGTTTATTAAATATTTTTTTAAAGATAAGTCATCCTTTATGCCAACTATTAGTAAAAGATGTCCATTTTGATTTTATTGAGGAATGCCTTAATGCCTTTAATGTTCTTAAAGAAAAATTGATCTCTGCACCAATTATTATGGCTCCTGATTGGTCTTTACCCTTTGAAATTATATATGATGCTTCTGATTTTACTGTGGGAGCTATTTGGGACAAAAAGTTGATAAATCTTTGCTTGTGATTTATTATGATAGCTTAATTTTGAGTGATGCACAACTAAATTACAAAACCACTGAGAAAGAATTGTTGGCTGTGATTTTTGCATTGAAAAAATTGAGACCTTATTTGTTAGGGTCAAATATCATAATCCATTATGATCATGCAACTCTTAGATATCTTTTGATCAAAATGCATGCAAAACCACAGTTAATTAGATGGATTTTATTGTTACAAGAGTTTGATATGGAAATAAAAGATAAAAGAGTGAGTGATAATGTTGCCATGGATCATTTGTCTAGAATAGCTCCTAACTTGGAAACTCTTGAACAGCAAAAGAATTATGCAATTGTTGAGAAATTTCTTGATGAGCAGTTATTTATTGTGAGTAAAGTGCCTTGGTATACTAGCTATGTGAATTGTCTTGCATATGGCATTTTGAGACCTATTATGACTTCTCAAGAAAGGAAAAGATTCATTCATTTAAGTAGGTACTACTTTTGGGATGATCTATACCTCTACCGAATCTATAAGGATGAATCATTTAGAAGTGTGCTCCAAAGGATGAGCAAGTAAGTGTCTTGACCTTTTTTCATGAACTCCATTATAGAGGCCATTTTAGAGGGAGGAAAAATACTTCTAAACTCTTCAAAGCAGTTTGTATTGGCCCACCTTGTTTAAGGATGCTCATTTCTTCTGCTTGAAATGTCATAAATGCCAACAAACTAGAAATATAAGTAGAAAAAATGAAATGTCCCTAACTAACCAATTGACCGTTGAATTATTCAATGTTTGGGGTATTAATTTTATAGGTCCGTTTTCCAAATCTTGTGGATTTGAATATATACTTGTTGTTGTTGATTACTTGTCTAAATAGATGGAAGCAATAGCCACCTGAACTAATGATGCTAATGTTGTTGTTAAATTTGTGAAGGAAAATATTTGAGCAGGTTCGAGATTCCACACGTAATCGTAAGTGATGGAGTAAGTCATTTCTGCAATAAGCTTTTTAAGAAGCTCATAAAGAAATATGCTATAACTCATAAGGTGGTGAATTTGTACCATCCACAAACTTCTAGACAAGTAGAAACAAGTAATAAATAGATTAAGGGGATTTTAGAGAAGACTATGCACCCATTATGGAAGGATTGGTTGACAACATTAAATGATGCACTATGGGCATATCGACGGCTTATAAAATTGTCTTAGGGATGAGCCCTTGTCGACTTGTTTTCGAGAAAGCCTGCCATTTACTCGTTGAGGTTGAGCATAAGGCATTGTGGGCAATTAATATGGTGAACCTAAATCTGGATGATGGAGGACGGGATGCTTGCTTCAAATTTTAGAATTGGATAAACTTTAGAGTGAGGCTTACGAGAATTCCAAAATTTACAAGGAAAGAATGAAACACCTTCATGATAAGAGTCTTATAGGTACGTTTCTCACACCTGGAATGAAAGTTATGTTATATAATTCTCGGCTGCATTTGTTTCCTAGTAAGTTGAAATCAAGGTGGAATGGGCCATTTGAAGTAATCAAGGTCTTTCCCTATAGAGCAGTGGAATTAAAAACCCGCCAACAAAAGAAACATTTAAGGTAAATGTCCATAAAGTGAAACCATATTTGAAAGGAGCAGTTGAAAAGAAAACCGTAGAATTTATCAGTTTGGGCGATCCATTTCAAGAATGACTTTTTGAGGTGTCCAGCTAAACGACATTAAAGAAGCGTTAAATAGGAGGCAACCCATATCATTATGTTTTGTCTTTCAATTTAGTTATTTATTATTTCTTTTAATGAAACTCGACTTAATCTATTTGCTTTGTGTGCACAGGTCTTCTTTTCAATCTCTTATGTTCGTCTTCCTCGCAACTGTTCCCACTCCTCAATTTCGGATGGCATGCTTATTGTCATACTCCATACCACATCGATGCAACTACCACCACACTTTCGTATCATATTTCTTTCCCTATTCTTTTCATTGTTCGTACTGCTTACAGTTTAATTTCTTTTAATCTTTAATGTTTGTCCTAATTTATGTTAATTCTTGTCTTTTGTCCTTGACCCCTTTTTTACTTTTTTGTGTCACATTAGGAATAATGTGATGATTAAGTATAGGGGGAGTATTAATTATGTATTGTGTGTTTGTTTTCCTATTTATTATTTAGAGATGCATGATCATTAAATGAACTCAATTGGGATTAGAAATGCATAATATGAGTGAATGAGTATACTTGCATACTTAGACTGATTAATTTGGATTTCGGTTAAAAGGATATTAACTTGTTGTGATAGATTAATGAAACTTTTCATTTGGTAAGAATTTGAGCCTTTTTGAAATATTGAACACCAATTTTGAGTATTATTTGTTGAGAGTGTTGTTTCATGATTAAGAAAATCTAGAACTTGCCAACAAATACTAGTTAGGATCACACAACCTTATATAAATGTTGAAATGATGAAGGCAATTAAGATTTACCCCATAAGCTTAAAAAGCCATCATAATGTCTCCCTTAGTGAGCCCCATTGAGCTTAAATGAAACCTTTTCTTTCTTTAAACCTAAAATATGAGCCATGACCTTGATTGTTTATCTGCTTCATTACACCTATCATAAAGGCAAGTTGAGCATTTGAAAAGGTATAATCAAGTTTAGGGAATAAGTGTAGGGGAATCATAGCTTATAGTTGGCTTTTGAGTTAGGGATGGGTATGATTGTAGTAATTTTCTCTCCTCTATATTTTTCTTCTATTAATTTCCTTGTTTTAAATGAATAAATAAATAATTAAAAAAGAAAAAAGAAGAAAAGGAAAAGGAAAAGGAAAAAATGAATGGAAAAGAAAAAATGAATTGAAAAGAAACAAAGGAAAGAGAAGACGATCAGAAAATGAAAGAAAAGAAGAGACGTAAAAGTAGGGAGTGCTAACTTTATTACGTGAGAGGAAAGAATTGAGTGTTTTATTTGTCATTTTTCTGAATTACTTTGAATGCTCAATCAGCTTTGTAGAACTACAATTTTCCTTTTTCCTACCTTTAGCCTGACCTTATTACAACTGAAATAAAGACTTTCAGATTGATGTTTGTGTTTGATATGAGTGGTAGAGATTGGATTAGTAAGCAAGCCTATGGTAGATACTTTATATGAAATAGTCGATGAGTTAATATTTACTACTTTTGAATGCTTGAGAGGATGGAGACTGAAGTGAGTGTCTATCATACTTGTTGATGGTTATTTGAATTGAAGTGCTTGTTGATTTTGGCTAAATATGTGAAGAATTGCTTATTCATGGAGCATTATGAGTTTCAAGCTATTAGATTAAGTTTATTGAAATGATCATTGATATCTTTGACAATTATTTGGGAAAATTGTTGTTTCCATTGTTTGTTCTTTTATAGTCTAGTGTTCTTTATTACACCTGAGGACAAGCATAGTTTAAGTGTGGGAGAATTGTTGTGTCTAGTTTATATTGCTTTTAATTTCCTTCATATCTTGATTTTGGTTACAAATTTTTGTGTTTTGATCCAAATGTGAGATAAATTGAGTTGAAATGGTGTGAATATTACATGAATGTTAATTATATTATTTTGTAAATTTTGCATATAGGTTAAAGGGAAAGTCACGTAAATTTTGCATGAAAAGAGAAATTAAAAATTTTAAAAAGAAAAAGAAAAGAAAAGTGTCATAGTAGTGATAAGTCACCACCTTAAAGGTGGCGTGACTAACAATAATTAAAATAAATATTAAAGTTAGTCACGATAAGTCACCAATAATTAAATTAAATATTAAAGTTAGTCACAGTAAGTCACCACCGTGTATGACTAACATTTAATTTAAATGCTAGTTACGATGGTGACTTGGTATGTCACCACCATGTGTGACTAGTCACAGTAGTGCAAATTCTTTGACATTAACTTTGAGTCTGACACGTGCAGTGTTGACGACGTAACAACTCTACAACCCTAAACCTAGAATCGGGCTATAAATAAAAGAGAAAGGATGAAGAAAGAGGGGGCGAGAGTTATACACAAAAACCCTACAGACACATCTTTCACTGAGGACACTACAGACTCATTCGGAAGTAACAAAGAGATAGAGAGAGAGGAGAAAAATAGAGAAAAGAAACAGAGTGAGTTGGAAAGAAGAGCAAAATAGCAAAGAAGTGGAAGCTTGGGAGAGGTTGAAAGCATAAGCTAAAGCTGAATTCCATTCAACTTGAGTGAACATTCGTCTAGGTGAGAAGCTGAAGCAAAAAGTGAGAGTTAAAGCTGAATGCTTGAGAGGAACTAGAGATCTCCATAACTCTTCATCTGATGATTTGTTTGCCTACTCTGTTCCACATTTATTGCTTTGTTTCTTTCATTTTACTGTCTGTTATTAACTGACTTATACTCTTATTAGTTTAGTAAACTGTTATTTGTTTTCTTTTGATAGCCATTTGGTATTCGTTGTTTTATTATTGCTTTAATACTTTTTTTGGTAAATATTGCTTTAGTACTTTTGTTGATAGTAACATGCGATTAAAGTGTTTAAGGATGATGAATGTTGTGATATTTGTGATGGGTTGATCTTTTTTTCTTGAGAGTTAATGTGGCTATTTAGTTGAATATGCATGATTGAGTTAGGAATTTGTTGTCTTATTTATTGTTGTGGTTTCTAAACTAAATGGATGTAATAAAATGGTCAAACCTTGCATCATTTTAGTGTTAAATGAAAATTCGAGAGATGAGGTTTAATATGGATCGAAAAACTATGGACATTTTGGTTAAGAACTAGAAATATATTAACTTAAATGGTAATTGGTAGTTAGGTTTTCATAATTAATTCGGGTAATAACTTGTTAAATACGAAATTTAGACTAATTCATTATTCGAAACGGTTTAAAACCTAACTATTAATTTTAGTAAGATCACAATCTAATCTTTTCACTTAATCATGCATAAGAGATTAAATTAGTGAAATTAATTCTCAAGAGTTTTTCCACTTTGATTAATCTATTTGTCTTTACTCCCAATTGATTTCGTCTATTTTTCAATTTAGTTTTATGGTTTTCCTTAAAAGCTTTCACTCATTTCGTCTATTTTTCAATTTAGTTTTATGGTTTTCCTTAAAAGCTTTCACTCAAAAATCAGGATAGAATTTTTAGAAATGAATTGTTGTTATTTTTATTTTTAACTCAAACTTAATTTAAGTTGATCAATTTCACCTCCACGGGAGACACCTATAGATTATTAACTACAAGCTACAAGTACTTCTTATATTTGCGAGTGGGATACTCCAATTATTTTAGGAAGTTTTTGGGCATAATAGAATCCTCAAAATTTTCTTGTTCGAATCTGTGTTAAAGTAGCTATAAACTCCTACCATCTTATCGTCTCGCCATCAACTGGAACCATTCCAAAGCCATTTCTTCCACGTTTAACGACTCCACTCTGACCTTTAATTCATCTGGGGTACTGCTCACAGCGATATATCCAACTTCTCAACTCCATACTGTCGAATGTCAACAAATCTAGCTTACTAAATCGAGTAGGAATGGTGTGTTGTTCGATTCTCTAGAATGTCTTGATGTTGCTTCAACATTTTCCTTGTTAATTTTGCACATGAGCTGTTGGAACATAGATTTCATTTCGTTGATTTCCTTCTCATTCCTCATCGGCGCTTCCAGCAAGTTTTCATTCCCTCCTCTGGCCTTCTCACTTCCTCATCCCTCGTACTGATACCACCTATTACATTAATGACGTATAGAATTCACATGAACACAAAAAGACGAGAAGATTCGTATTGCCTAATACTTTCGATATCACATTCTGTCGTTACAACGACTATTAAATAGATCCTTAAGAGTTTACAACACGTTTCATTCTAGACAGTTCATTAAGGCCATCATCCATACGGCAAGCTCTGTTGTGGGTTGTTCTTTCGATACCGTTCCCTGCTGCTACTCCGCGTCTTGTAGCAAGTCGTCGACCGTCTCTTGTTGACTCTTCACGAGCGTTCGTAACAGTATTGTCTTAATAACCATAAGCATATTGTAGGCTTTGGTTTTCATAGATGGTATAACCTAGACTTTACTTGCTTTCATTATTTTGCCTGACTTGGGGTCGCCACCTTAAGTCAAAGGATACTTACATCATTGCTATGATGAGACTATCATTGACACTATAATAGAAT
>JANSVA010000009.1:10810729-10824140 GCA_025504915.1 Erythroxylum reticulatum
ACTTGGGGTCGTCTTCTTTTTTTTTTCATTCAAACTTTCTGAATTGAAATAAGGACGGGACCAATAATTTCAGAAACTTTCACACAATATAAATAGGGCTCAACATATTCTTAGTAACTCAGCCATCATCATCCAACACCAAAATGGAACTGGAAGCCTGTATATTTTGGGGTATACCATTCTACGCTCTAACTTTTCATTTCTGAGTATCAGCTTCAACAACCTCAGCTTCTAATGTTTCTGAGACCCCACGTTGGGAAGATACAGAATGCTGAATACTGGCACTAGGACCTGACCATTTCCCTGACAGAGCCATGCCCATCATCTCATATATCTTTCCACCAAGTTGTGCTGGATTCTCAGGCTGCAAAATTTAAAAAGCTCATAAATAATGGCAGCCCGCAAGATCTTATGCTTAACAAGATATTCCACGAGCCAATCAACAAGTTATTATCTCAATTTCTTGTTATAGTCAGGCAATTAGGCTAAACTCACCGTGAATCCGCTGGAGACAAGTGCTGCATCATAGAGAAGATCAACAGCTCTCAGAGCATCTTCATCGTCTGGATTATTCCTATATGCATCCTGCAGACAATATCAAAAGCAATTCACCTATTGGACAACTTGCATCTTAACCATACTTTAGATGGCTCACAGTTGTGTGCACATATAGGGGTGAGAAGAAACAGATGAGAGGAGGGAAGTGAGAGGGAGTTATGCAGTGATTACAGCAGCATACATTTAAGTTCTTAATGATTGCATGCTCAGGATTGATCTCGAAGACCCTTCTGCCTCTCATGAACTCCAAGCTAGACACGTCACCAACAGTTTGTGCCTTCATCAGCCTACAATAAGGTCAGGGTCATTTAAGTGTACATCTCAGAGAGAGGCTGATACTTTCATAGGCATCGAGGACACTTTACCTCTCCATATTGGCAGACCAACCAAATTTGCCAGATACAAGAACACATGGTGATGAGCTCAGGCGATTTGAGATTTGTACGCTTGCAACTTTATCACCAAGACGTTTCTTAATCCAGTCACAAGTTTGGCCAAATTCCTGTTTCATCACCTTATCTTTTTCCTCATTAGTATCACCTGAAAAGATCAAATTATCAAAACCAACTGGCCAGAAATAGATGAGAAAGGCACCAGGCCTGGTAGGTAGACTGGATTCCTCATCTTCGTCATCCCATGAACATATTTCTCCATTTACTAGTAGGTTTTAAAATCAAAGAGCATAGAATTGATAGACTGTTGAACACAACACAGCAGACTGCGATCATGTGCCAGGCAGGCCCTAAACCATTTAACTTAGTTTCAAACTCCATAAAAGGGGTTCAAATATAAAAATTCTACCAACTCAAACTCAATAGCAAAAAACAGTTTCATTACAGTTTTGGAGCTAGACAGCTAACGTAAGTAAGGAGGCCAAATATGATTATTTATGTCAAACTTTAGATGGTAACAGCGAATGTGTCATACCAATATGAAGTAAGTGAGAAATAGAGGATGTATAGGACAGAAATTTCCATCAACAAAGTCGTCAAAAACTAACCTAAATCCAAATCTTCCTTACTGATGTCAACAAACTTCTTCTCTTTGTACTCTTTGAGATTCTGGATGGCAACCTCATCAATGGGATCAACTAAGAACAGCACCTATATAAGTACCAATAGAACAGCCATGGTAGATTAGCACGCAATGCAATTTGATCAACAGAAAATTGTACTTTTGAAAATACAAGCACACACTTCAAGATCCTTCTCAAGAAGTCTCTCCAAGAAAGGTGTGTTTTTGGCACTGGTCAGACTGTCAGATGCAATGTAATAGATGTCCTTCTGCTCTGGTTTCATGTTCTCTACATACTCATCCAGGCTGATCATCTCTTCTTCACTTTGGGAAGAGAAGAATCTAAGTAATGGTGCAAGTCTCTTGTGGTTTTCACGATCCTCAATGCAACCCAGTTTCAAGTGTTTGCCAAAATTTTCCCAGAACTTCTCATAATCCTGCAATAAGAAAAGACAAAGACAAAGGGTGCATTTAAATAAAAAGGAGAAAGCCTACACTTGGTTTCATGTGTTTAATGAGTAGGGAGTAATGATTCTTGATCACAATGGAAGCAAAATTTCCTCGTGAACATTGCAGGAGGCTAATAAGAATCCTGACAAATTTAAGTTGTCACAATATGCCAAGTACATGTCCACACTTTTTCAATTTTCCTTTTTTCTTGGACAGTTGGGTACTTGAAGAGAGAGGGATAAGAAAGAAAACTTGGAGAGACAGAATAAGAAACCACAGAATCGAAGCTCCACAATAAAGGATGAAAAAGAACATATACTTCTCTATTCTCGCTCATCGATATTCCCAAAATCATATCAAAAGCCTTCCGAACAAGACGCTTTCTCATGATTCGAACCTTCAAGGACAATACAGCAGAAGATAGGCATGATCAGTCCTCACAAAATTAGTAACAGAATTCTTGTAAAGCTACAGGAAACTAACACATGGGAGATACATACAATTCGACTTTCTTGAAGAATTTCTCTCGAGACATTGAGAGGAAGATCATTTGAGTCCACAACACCTTTCACAAAGCTTAGATATCGGGGGAACTAACACAAGAAGTGAAAAGAATGAGTACGAACAACCCCACACAAAGTGCTATAAGATATTAGGCAACGAATTTCTACTCACCAGTTCTCCGTCAAAATCATCTGAAATGAAGACTCTTTTGACATATAGCCTAATATTTTTAGTTTTCGGGTTCACAATATCATCCTTGCCTGTGGAAGGAATAGCTGGGACATAAAGTATAGACCTAAATTCGACTTCACCCTGCAATACCAGCATTCATCAGCTCAGATATTAGAATCTTACAGATTGAGGAGATTTACATCAATCAAACAAGACTGACACATCAAATACTAATGTCTATAAAGAGACCCTCTATAGCCAATAGAATCTGCATAGGTTACTACCTCAGTAGTGAAATGAGAAGATGCTAAAGGATCAAGGTATTCATTGAAGGTCAATTTGTAAAATTCATTGTATTCCTCTGTGGAGACCTCCTTAGGGTTACGAAGCTGCAAATACGAAAAAGATAACTCAGAACCTTACAGAAGGCATTAAAACAAACAACATAACAAACCAAACGTTGAGCTATTTTGACTCACCCATATTGGTTGAGTCTCATTAGCAAGTTCCCAGTCCCAGTATCTCTCCACAACAGTTTTTGTTTTCTTCTTTTTCTGTTAAAATGCATTAAAGTAAGATAGTCATAGACAAGTCATTGCAATAATTTATGAAGAACCATGGAAATGTTGTCTGTGATACCTGCGTTGTGCCATCTTGTTCATCCTTTTTAGCTTCAGTTGGATCCTCGTCAACCTCAACCTGATATTGGACAGAGAATAAAGAATAAACAAACACTGCATAGGTAAAAAGATTGTGATCCCAGGAATACAATAATGCATCAAGCATAAAGATTGAACAACATATTTGAAACAAGAGCTACGAAGGAAGTTCTACCTCTTTTGTGTATCCTTTTTCCTGCCAAATGTAAATTGGGAATGAAACAAACTGTGAATAGTTCTTCACTAGCTTTTGAATCCGCTCAGGGTCTGCAAAACCTATACTATCATGCTGAAAATAGACAAGCCAAGAAAGTAACATTTAAGACTCAGAATTCTCAAAAAAAAAATACATTTAAGACTCAAAGCTTTTTGAGCAAGTAGAATAGGCTACTTCATAAAATTATAAGTTGGAAAGGAAACAAAAATCTAAACCTTAAGATACAATGTAAGGCGGGTTCCTCTAGAGATAAGCTTCTCAGGATCTGTCTCTTCTCGTATCATATATGAACTTGCATTAGCTTCTCCTTCCCATACATATTGCTTATCAGACTTAGGACTTTTTGTAGAGACAACAACCTAGTGCATAACAAGATCAATACCCGACCAAATTGGTGACTTTAATATTCAAGGCCCGATTATAACATGAAGATGAAAAGGTAAATAAGTTTTAAGGATAGTGTTATACCCTATCTGCAACAAGGAAAGCTGAATAAAATCCCACACCAAATTGACCAATTAAATTGCTATCCCCACTAGCATCTTTGCTATCCTGTTAGCATTTTCTTTAAAACTATCAGACAATTTTAATCACAAGAAAACATTGGGTAGAAGAATAGTATAAAGGAGAGCATGACATTGGTGTTTATCGAACAGTATGACCTTTAGCGCCTTTAAAAACTTAGCAGTTCCACTTTGGGCAATAGTTCCAAGACAATCAATAAGCTCTTGTCGTGTCATACCAATGCCAGAGTCACTGTAACAGAACAAGTATGTGAGAATCATTAATAAAAACAAAGATTGAGAACCAACTGTTTAAGGAGTTCAACAAGCTTACATGATATTTATAATTCCATTATCCTTGTCAGTCTGAATACGAATGTCAAAATCAATTGCGTCCTTCAGGAGCTCAGAATTGGTGACACCAAGAAATCTTAGTTTGTCCAAGGCATCACTTGCATTGCTACAGAAACAAAATTAGCACACCACGGAAGGTTAGCTTGCACTTTTTTCAACTATTTATGTGGACAGGGCAAGAACCAGAGAGACCGATGTGAAAATTCATTGCTACATATTTGGACGAACAATTATTGGAAGATTATTGTCTACTGAACTGTGTTTCCTTTTTTAACAATTAAGACATTTTAGCAAAAACATGCTCAGTCTTTACACAAGGTTATAATTCCAAAAATTCATAAGAAATTAAAAGGACCATTCATTAGATGCTAGATTTTATTTATAACTACAAGAAAAGAATATAAGCAGATAGCTTTGCATGTAAAAGATCAACAAATACATTCTAAGAGTAGATGAAGTTAAAAGAGAAAATTAATATTTTTATTCATAATTTTGAAAAAAATACAACTAACTTGAACTTCCTTTTTTAACACTTCTAATACCTGAAATTTCACTTGACATCAAATATAACCCATCGTTTGTCCCCATTAAAAATCATCGTAATATATCACATGGAATATTTTTTAATTCATGATACACGTGGAATTAACAAAAAGAAAAATGAAAAGGGACTAATGATGCATTCCAAATATGCCAAAAAAGGAAGGTAAACAATTGAATTGGATTTGTTGGATGGTACCAACGAAATCGAATGCTAACTACCATTTCTTATTGAATTAATTTGAATTAATCGATCAACTTGCTATCGAACATTTATTTTGGACCCAAAAATTTTCAACATATTATTTATTTATTTATTATGATGAGAATCAATCCTACTACTACTAGTCATATAGAATCAACGGATTCATGGTACAATCCCCCCGTGATGCTTTTTTTTTTTTACAATTTTTTGCCTAGTAAGGGGATCAAATGGTATAGTTCTTTTGTTGGTAGCTTGGCTTAATAGCTAAAATCAGGTGTTCCACAAGATTGGGAATGGAGAAAGCACGTCTTTTTAGTATGACAATTGGCATTGTAAAGGTCCCCTATATAAAGTGGAGGAGGAACAGTCCTTGAAATTGGTACTGAATCTAGAAACCAAAGTAAGCATGTTAATTAATAATATCAGTGGATATGGCCCTTCCATAATAATAGAAGTGTCAACCTCATAGTGGAAGAGCTGCCAAGATGCTAGGAAGGAGAGCAAGATGAAATTCAATGGCTAGTAGATACCAAGTTCAGCACAAAAGCCTACAAAACACTATTACAAACAACACAGAGTATAAGGTAGGAGTGGACAGCCTTAGTATGGGATAGTGACATCAATCCAGCTCACTCATTCATTTTATGGATGGGAGAAATGGAAGGTTGCTTACTAAAGATAAGATCAAGTTCTCCATTAACACTTTGAACTGTGAGTTATGTAATACTGAACTGGAGAATTTGGAACACCTAATGATTATGCAAGTTTACCAGACAAGTTTGGGGCCGAATGCAACTTATTCTCAACATGGATAGACCAATGGATTCTTGGAGTGAAACTATTACTTGGCTGGGGAAACTTAGAGTAAATAATGCAGCTGATCTCAAAGCAATCAAGTTAAGTTGAACAGCCTTGGTGTATTACATATGAAAAGAGCGTAATTGCAGAGCGTAATTGCAGTGAGTTGGTTTTTCAGTACATTTTCCTCCATTGCAGATTGGCCATGTTAGCAAGAGGAATAGGCTACAAATCTGACAAGCAGCATGAAGAGCAGATGGGGATTGGAGTACTACTGGATTAAGTGGTCTCACAATTGTCCCTTTGGTTTCAAGATGTAGACGATTACTAGGAACCATAACTCTCTGTAGCCTAGATCTTTTGGATAATCCTAGACTTTTTGTACTCTAGACTGTATATGTATTTCTATAATGAAATCTATTAACTAAAAGAATCTTCGTTTCACTACTCAACAGAAACGAGCTCTTTTGGTGGTTGTGTTGGCTACAGTTAAGGTCTTAAGTAGCTCTTTGGTACCTCTTTGGATCAAGACTTACATTACATCGATGTTTCAAAGTCCTACATAGCAATTGTGGACTTTTTCCCCTTGCTTGGCTCATCAACTCTTTGGTATTAATTCTTCATAATAGAGAAAACATTCCCCAAATCTACTCTTTGCCCTCAAATCTTCGTCGTTCAAGGAGACAAATCACCAACATCGAATGTAGCAGAAACTCCATAGAAATAATGCTTCTTTGTACCCCATGAAGACGAATAATCTCTTTAAAGTACAAATTAGCAGTATGAGAAGCATTCTTATGACATGCAACAAAGTGAGTGAGTTTTGAGAAACGATCTACATCAACCATAATTGCATCCTTACCACACTGTGTGTGAGGTAATCCAACAATGAAATCTATACTAATATCCTCCCATGGTAATTTTGGAACAAGAAGAGGTATGTAAAGTCCTTGGTGAAAAGTAATCTTTGCTCTTTGGCAAGTACCACACTGATTAACAATAGATTGCACATCGCCAAGCATACGAGGCCAATAGAAGTGTTCTTGAAGAATTTCATAAGTCTTCTGAATACCAAAATGACCAGCAAGACCACCGCCATGAGCTTCGTGAATCAATAAGTCACGAAAAGTACCCTTGGGAACACACAATTTATTCCCTTTGAAGAGAAAACCATCTTGAATTACAAACTGGTCATGTGGACCACTTTGCAAAATTCAAATAATTCAACAAAGTATTCATCCCCAACATAATTCAACAAACTGGCCATGATTTAATAACATCAATTTTCAAGTTATCAATAGAAATACAATCCTTCACAACGTATCCAAGGAATATGGCACTATCTACCATGAAAGTGCACTTCTCAATCTTCCCATATAACTTCTCCTTTCTCAACACGTCAAAATGCATTCTTAAGTGCTACATATGCTCCTCATTACTCTTTAGTCTTTACTATAAACCAAAATATCATCCAGGTACACAACAATAAATTTGCCAAGGGAATAACATCATTTTTCAAGTTATCAATAGAAATACAATCCTTCACAACATATCAAAGGAATATGGCACTATCTACCATGAAAGTGCACTTCTCAATCTTCCCATATAGCTTCTCCTTTCTCAACACGTCAAAATGCATTCTTAAGTGCTACATATGCTCCTCATTACTCTTTACTATAAACCAAAATATCATCCAAGTACACAACAATAAATTTGCCAAGGGCATTACTGACCGTTCGTACAAGCCATACTTAGTCTTGAAAGCGGTCTTCCACTCATCACCTTCTCTCATTCAAATCTGGTGGTAACCACTCCTTATCTTCAAAAACACTTGAGCACTATGGAGTTCATCGAATATGTCATCTAGACGAGGCATGGGAAAGCAATATTTGATGATAATATTGTTCACCACCTATCAATACACATCCACCACAAACCATCCACGCAAATATCCACACTTTATAAGCTCATTGATTTGTCGTTGAAGCTCCTTCGATTCTTTTAGATTACACCTATATGCGGGCTTGTTAGACAAAGGTGTACCCAGAATCAAGTCTGTTTGATGCTTGATCCCTCTAATGGGAGGCAAACCCAGAGGCAAATCATTGGGAAACACATCAGCATACTCATCCAAAAGAGGCTTGAGTTTCAGTGGGTAAGAATCAACCAAATTGTCATGAACCTCCTTTGAAACTAATGCATATACTACTTGCAATTCAGCAAATTCTCAAATAATCCCACTCTTCCCAATAATCAGATTCTCCCTTTTAGATTGCTCCATGTTCAATTCGCGTACTCTAGAAGGAGATAAAAGCGCAAGCGCAAGCGCAAGTCTTTTCCCATCCTCAACAGTGTAGCAATTAGAGACTCCATCATGTTGAGCTTTTCAATCATATTGTCATGGACGTCCTAATAAGATGTGACATACAGCCATTAGAATCACATCACAAAGTACCTAATCATTATACTTATTCACAATTGAAAAGGAAACAAGCACGTTCTTTGTCACCTTCAAATCAATCCCTTTATTAAGCCATCGAATTGTGTAAGGGCTTGAATGTTTGGAAGTAGACAAGTTTAGTTTATCCATGATAATTGTAGAAGCTACATTGGTACAAGAACCACTGTCAATGATCACGTTACATAGCCTTCCTTGCACCTTCCATCTTGTATGGAACAGTTGCTCTGTTGGCACTCACTTGGAGAAGGAGCAGCCTTCAAAACACATTGAATCATAAGACTAGGTCCTTCCTCGTCGCCTTCAACCATATCCTCCACTCTTCCCTTGTAATCTCCACCAGTATCTAACTCCTTTTTGTCCTCCTCTATGGACAAAGCATTCAACAAAGCATCAATCTCTTGACACTCTTGAATTGTCATGATTTTGATTGTAGGACATTCATATTGAATATGCTCGTACCCATGACATTTAAAGCATTGCCTCTTGTTCTTATCAAGTTATCTCATGTTCATCCTTTCCCATCTTGCTACTTCTCATTTGAATCAACTTTAGAACTCGAAGAGACAAAAATAGAACCCATCATAGGATTCTTCCGTTGTGGAAACGACCTCCAATCAAGTTTTCTGTTACTTTCTTGTTCAGCACACAAAGCAAGTTTACACAACTCATTATAGTTATAATAAGGTTGTAATTCCACCTTATCCTTGACTTTCAAACTCAATCCCTCCAAAAATCGAGCCATCTTCTAATCTGGATCCTCCTTGATACGACTCAACATCGTTAACTTCTCAAATTCATCAGTATACTCATTAACAGAGCGAGTTTGTTTCAAAGTTGTTGCCTTTACGTAATTCTCTTGCCTAAAATTATTAGGAACATAGTTAGATTTAATCTCGTGTTTTAAACAAGTCCAAATCTTAATTCTTCTTCCTTGCCTTCTTCTCACCTCACATTGCATGTCATCATACCAAATTCCCGCTAAGCCAGTTAGCTTAAGGATAGCATAATTAAAATTTTCCTGGTCTATAAGGCTTTATACTTAAACATACGATTAGCTCTATGAATCCAATCTAAGGCAACTTCAAGATCACGCTTACCTTCAAAATTGAGAAGTTCAAACTTCAAGTTGTGATCTTTGTACGTGTAACCTCCACGTCTAGGACACCTTGGTTGTCCCTCTTCTATATCGTACTCCTCTTTTTCTTCTTCTTGCTCCTCATCAAACTCGTCATAAGTCCTTGCTGGATCTTTCACGTGATCATTCTTAGGTTCTACCTTGCATAAAACATCTCCACTTAGCATCTTGCATCTGCAAATAGCCTAGTTGATTGTTGATGTCCTCAATTTGATTACGAATCTCACCAATCTTACGATCTAAAAGTCAATCTATTACTCCTAAAAGACCATAACTATTTTTGTTGGTGCCATTGTTATTGTTATCATTGTTTGCAAACATATTTGTTCCAAACCTCATAAGATCAAACTTGAAACTTTCGAATTTAGATGAGAGAGGTTCAATTATGGATCATTAAGGCTAAAGAAAACCCTAATAATTGAGCTCTAATACCAATCTAATGTATAAACTAGGCACACCAATTGAACTTGGGAGAATAAAAGCAAAGGACGTTAGGAGGTTAATTTGAATGAATAGAAAATATTGAAAATCAAAGGGAAAACCAAGAGAACACCACAACATTTGATAAAGCCAAGCACCACAATTGTTGATAAAGCTCTCAAGGATGTCACCAGCCACACATCGTAAAAACCAACACAAAACAAAGGAATCAACTTCAAATTTGTGAAGAAAATGTCCGAACTTTTATTTCTAAATCACACACACAAAAATACACCTTATAACCCCTATTTATAGTAGAAAACTCCTAATCCTATTACGAACAACCTAGACAATATGGAATCATACTAAAGATTTGAAAGAAAACTCCTAATACTATTAGGAAACAACCTAGACAATATGGAATGATACTAAAGATCTAAAAGAATAAGGACACTAATTTTGGAAAGGCAAAAACGTGTCATATGCACTGTTTCCAACTGTCAGACTTGGCGTCCAAGTAAACAACTAAAACTAATTGCAGAAAATTCCAAAAATTATGAAAATTAATAGAGGACTAATTTTACGTGTACTTTGCATGCTCCTAAAATTTCAGGCCTAGCGAACAAGGCTTCACTTAGTTTCGGATCCAAAACTTGCAATCACCCTTGTACAGCCAAATATTGCATTGTTTGTAAAACTTTGAAGCCTTTTATCTCCATGCACGAAATTATCATGTAAACTCAAATATAATGGCTTGGAGATAAAGTTTACTTGTGCTCCGGCATCAAGTTACAAATTAAAATATTAATTTTTCAAAATTAAAACAAAAGCATAAAGTTGAACATGCCTGATAAGCTCTCGGAGGAACACCTCTTTGTTGCTGTACAAGCTATTAACAATGAGGTCCATGAGGCGACTAACCTGTTACAACGTAAATGGGTATGGAAAAGGCTTACTTACATAAAAAGTTATTTGATTTCTTAAATACAGAATAAATTAGCAAACGGTCTGCCACAGACCTCTGCTTGATACTCATATTTCTCAGCCACTGAAGGACAAGGAGGAGAACGAGATGATGTATTAGATTCTGCTGCAGTTGATTCGTATCGGCTGCCCAAAGACAAACCATGATTCAAATGCAATGAAGACAAGGAGCCACATTTGTTGCGTATGTTTCTCCCAGTAGTTAACACCGAATAGCATCTGAGTTTGGCATCACCATCTACAGCCTGCTTAGAATTCAATCACCACCAGAGCAGTTACCACAATGGTTCTACAAACTCACCACCAGAGCAGAAAAGCCATCAACCATTAAGAAATGGCTGAACGATTTAACAGTTACAAAATCAAAAGAACACTGCACGCATTTAAGACATACTACAAAGATTAAATCAGAATCGCAAATCCACAACAAAGTAATAAAGGACAGAACTTGCTAGTTATCCAAACATAAAGTTGAGGTCACACCACAGCCATTAATACAGTTAGCATCAGCAGAGAGCTCACATGAGTGGTGCCCGAGATAGAGGCAGCAGCCACGCTCCGGGGGCGTGAACCGCCGGTTCGGAGGAAAGCAGAAAAGGAACGCCTGGACAGCCTGTGCATGACTGAGGAATAGTTGAAACCCCCAAACAGAGCGACGCCAGAAACAGGGTAGCTGTTGAGGGGTTTAGTAGGGTTTTTCTTATGTGTTTTACGAAGCTTCTGGATACTCTCTGAAGGAACCGGATATCAAGCTGGCAAGAAAAAGAAAAAAGATAATGATGCTTTGAAAATAATTTTAAGTAAAACCTCCAAACGCAATTCTGCGACTTTTTTCTTTCATATTAAAAAAAAAAACTCTTTTTCTTTCCTTTTTTTTTACAAGAGATCCACAGATACAAGATCTCACCTAAAAAAATTAACGGAGATGAATCTTTAAAATGTTCTAACTTATAGGTCATTTGGTTCCACTTATATTTTTTTGTTGTTATTTTTAGTTTTTGTTTCTTGTTTTTGGTTTCTGTTTTCTGTTTTTAGTTTTTTTTTCTTTAAAAAAACGAAAATCTGTTTGGTCGAGATATGTAATATAAAAACTGAAAACAAAAATCTGTTTGGTTGAGATTTCTAATAAAAAAACTAAAAACAAAAACATGTTTGGTTTTATTATCATGTTTATATTTTTTGTAATTATACTATTATGTGTAATAATTATAATCTAATACATTATATTTTTAAATTAACTAATTGTCATTATAGCTAAAATTAAATATATACTAATCAAATATTATTAAAAAATTACACATTAATTCTATATAATAAAATTACATAAATTAGAAATTACATTAAATCGTTCTTATCAATAAAAGATATTCAATATAATTATCTTGAAAATATAATACTATTATCATTTACAAAAGGAAACATAAATCAATTAGAAATAATATAATCACTCTACATTTGTCTAGCAATTTCATCTCGCTTCCAAAACATACCTCGAAGTTGTGATGGAGTGATATTATACTCCACTTGAGAACTTGCATCGTCATTTTCACTTCGACTAATTTGTTCTTCATTTTCAACACAGCTTTTAAATAATTTATCGCTTTGCCCACACATTCTAATATAGTTGTGTATAACACAAGTAGCAATAACGATGTATTTTTGTTTCTTTATATCATAACTCGACCTGTTTTTAAGTATGAGGAATCTTGCTTTTAGAACGCCAAAACATCTTTCAATAACATTTCTTAATGAAGAATGCTTGTAGTTAAATAATTCCTGTGGACCTTGAGGTCTTCCTCTGCCTCTATAATATCGTAAATGATATCTTTCACCTCGATGTGGTGAAAGAAATCCAGGCATATTAGTGTAGCCCGAGTCAATCAAATAGTACTTACCTAACATAAAAAGAACATAATATTAATAAAAAGATATTAAAATGAATCATAATTACTATGTTTATTTAAAATAATATAATACCTTGTGGAGGCATAGGAAATTGATTTGCTGGATTTGTCACTGTTTCCAAAAGAACTCGAGAGTCATTTGCAGTACCTTCCCATCCCGCTATTACATATGTAAAACGCATGTCAAATGAGCAACAACACATAATATTTTGGGTTGGATTAATTCTTTTACCCCTGTATAGTATTTGTTCATTGGTCGAAACTTGTGCATCAATATGTGTACCATCTATTGTTCCTATACAATCCTAAAAATGAGAAAATATATTAAAATAAAACTTAATCATAAGGACATAATTGAAATAGTAATTAAATATATGAATATACCTAAAAATATGGAAAGAATTTTGAATTATGTTGAATCTCAGGAGGTGTATTAGTAAAAGATGGTGGAGTAATAACTCTTTTTGCAAGACGATTAACTGCATATAAGACTTTTCGAAAGTACTTCGAAATTGTCCAGGTCGAATGTTGAAA
>JANSVA010000009.1:10841862-10854954 GCA_025504915.1 Erythroxylum reticulatum
AAAAGGATGGAAGTAAGAAATATTTGGCTTTCTTCCTTTTCATAACTCATATGGAGTTTTATTTAAAATAGGTCGCAGAAATACTCTATTTTGAATATAACAAGTTGTATTCATAGCTTTTGCCCAAAAATACTTAGGAAGATTCATTTCACATAGGTAAGACAACTTCTATCTAGAGTAGGGTTTCTCCCCAATGGTCAACCTTCCTCAGGTAGTTGTGGAAACGGGTGAGTCCTTATGAGTATAGGAAGAATTCCCAGCCTCATCTAGTGAGACGCTACTACAAGGCACCACATCTGATGCACGCACGGGCAGAGATTAATCTTGATATAATTCAGTAGCCTTTAAAATAAACTAGATACGCAGGGTTTTTGATACTTTTCTAGACCTCAAGGATTGTTATTGTCCAAGAAACCTAGACTAAGCAATAAACCAAGAAAATTGAACCAAAACAATATGCCACAATTGCGATTAATTGATAAGTAGAGTTAGGTTCGTGGAAAATAAGATCATGAAGAAAACTCCTCATAAAGCTCTCAAATTATTAAAGTGTATTACCCTAAAACTAATCTCAAGGCAACTGTTTATGGTTGCCAAAATAACTCGAAATTGTGCCAACATCCCTGGCTTAAATAGGTAAAATAACACTGTTCAATTCGTCCTAAAAATAGTAAGAAAAAATAACCCAAAGTAAAAAAGGTCAGCAGTGTGCCTAGTTTGGCGCACCTGGGTTTGCTGGGTGCTGGCATATGCACCTAGCATGCACACCCGTTAAGGGTTGTTCGGGGCCAGAACTTGGCTCAAACTGACAAACTGAAGCTGTGAGTGAGAATCTTGATTCTTCCGAAGTCCATCATCAACCACGCGAGCCATGAATAAATTTAACGTGGCCTTGAATCTTTTAAGCCTAGTTCGACTTGCGAGGCTAGGAAGCAACATCAAGTGTCAATTAATGGCACGATCTCAGTGTCTGTCGATATATCTGTCATATATAGCCTTGCTCACATCAGCCCCTCTTTCATCGAAAAGATTCATCCTCGAATATACATCCATATCAAACGGAGACAAGTCAGTAGCATTAAAAGTAGCGGACACATTGTACTCACCGGGTAAGTCAATTTTATAGGTGTTATTGTTGATCCTTTCCAAGACTTGAAAAAGAACCATCTCCTAGCAGATCAAACTTGGACCGCCTATAGTTAGGAAACCTCTCCTTGTGAAGATAAAACCAAACCTAATTGCCGGGTTCAAAGATCACCTCCTTGCATCCTCTATTGGCTTGGCATGCATAAACCTCATTTTTGCGCTCCATATGTTGCTTAGCCTTCTCGTGCAACTCTTGAACCAACTCGTCTTTCATCTCTCCATCTAGGCTAGTTAACTCAGGCAAAGGTAAAGGAACCATATCCAATACAATTAAAGGGTTAAAGCCATAAACAATTTCAAAAGGAGAATAACTGATAATAGAATGCACACTACAATTATAAGTGAACTCAATAAACGACAAACAATTAGACCATGTTTTCTAATTTTTCCCTATCACAACATGCAACAAAGTCCCTAACGTTTGATTCACAACTTCCGTTTGCCCATTGGTTTGTGGGTGACAAGTAGTAGAAAACAACAACTTCATTCCAATTTCCCCCATAAAACACGCCAAAATGACTCAAAAACTTGATGTCCCTATCCAAAACTATTGACTTAGGAATACCATGCAATCTCATAACATCTTTAAAGAGCAAATCAGCAGCATGCACTGCATCATCAATTTTTTTCCAAGCAATAAAGTGAGTCTTACTAAATCTGTCCACAATAACAAAAATGCTATCTACACCCCCTTTAGTCTTCGGCAACCCTACAATAAAGTTCATAAATATGTCCATCCAAGGGTGACTAGGTACAGGAAAGGGCGTGTATAGGTCGTGAGGTTTAGTGGTCGATTTAGCTTGCTTAAAAGTAATGCAATGGGCACAAATGTTTTCTACATCCTTTTGCATTCTCAGCCAATAAAAGTGATTATGCAATATGTCAAAGGTCTTAGCGACACCAAAGTGCCCCAGAAGTCGTCCACCGTAGGCTTCAAGCATAAATAATTTATGCAATGAACAATTTAGGCATACATAAACATTTCTTACGATACAAATAACCATCATGCCTAAAGTAGTTCTCAAAAGCAACATGTTCACAAGTGGCATAGACATTAGCAAAGTCCACGTCATTGGCATACGACTCTTTAAGATGCTCAAGCCCTAAAAGTTTTGAAGTAAGAGCTAAGATAAAGGAATACCTAAGTGATAAAGCATCGGCGACCACACTCTCCTTACCTTGCTTGCAGTGCAACAAGTATGGAAAGGTTTCCAAGAATTCCACTCAAGTTGTATGTTGCTTATTCAATTTACTTTTTCCTTTTAAGTGCTTAAAAGTCTCATAATTGGTTTTGATGAAAATTCCTTTGGTTGCAAATAATGCTACCATGTTTCCAAAGCTCGCACCACTACATAAAGTTCTTTGTCATATGTTGGATAATTGAGTTGCGTTCCACTCAATTTATCACTGAAGTACGCAGCAGGCCTATTTTCTTGCATTAAAACAACACTTATACCGATCCCAGAGGAATCACATTCTACTTCAAAAGTTTTATCAAAATTAGGCAAACACAATACAGGTGCGGTACATAATTTTTGTTTCAACAAGTTAAATGCATGTTCTTAATCTTTTCCCCAACTAAAACCTTTCTCCTTTTTGATAACTTTGGTCAAAGGAGTAGCAATGGTGGAGAAGTCTTTCACAAACCTTCGGTAAAAGCTAGCTAAGCCATGAAAGCTTCTCACATCCGAAACACTCTTTGGTGTTGGCCAATCTCGAATGGCCTTCACCTTCTCCTTATCTACCTCAATCCCCTTCGAGCTTATAACAAACCCCAAGAATATCAATTTATCAATGCAAAAAGTACACTTTTTAAGGTTTGCAAACAACTTCTCACATATCAAAGTATCAAGCACACAACGCACATATTCCATATGATCATTCAAAGTTATGCTATACATTAGTATGTGATCAAAGTACACAACAACAAATTTACCCAAGTAATCACGCAAGACATGGTTCATTAATCTCATGAAAGCATTCGGTGTATTAAATAAACCAAATGGCATAACTAACCACTCATACACCATGCAACTCATCTAACATATCATCAAGTTGAGGAATAGGATGTCGATACTTTATCGTGATCTTATTGACAGCTCGATAGTCTACAAACATGTTCCAAGATCCATCCTTCTTCGGCACCAGTAGAACCGAAACATCACAAGGACTAAGACTTTTATGCACATGGCCCTTTGTAAGTAATTCATCTACTTGTTGTTGAAGCTCCTTTGTTTCCCCTAGACTACTCCTATAGACTGGCCTATTTAGAATTTGTGCTCCTAGGACAAAGTTGATTTGATGCTTCATATCTCACAAAGGGGATAAACCTTTTGGCATCTCCTCTGGGAAAACATCCTCGTATTCCTACAAAAGAGACTGAAGAACACTTGGCAAAGATTCATCAATACGATTAGTATCTGAAAGAAAACAATCCCTATGTTTAATTTAATCACAATCAACGCTCTCTTCGCTTTATATGCTCTCTTTAAATCTTTTTCACACGCATACAAGCTCACTTTCTTTTCTCTCGATTCTCTCTTGTTTTCCCTCCTTACACTTTTCTCCCCTATACATCTCTCATTCTTTTGCTCACTTGTGTTTTCTCTCTCTGATGAGCCATTACCTCCTTTCTTTTAGGCTTCTTGCCCCTCTTTATTTTTTTTACTCCTCATTACCCGAACCCAATCTTCCTTTCAAGGCTTGAATTTGGTCCAAGTAAATTTCTTGTGGATACAATGGTTCAAGAATGAAATTCTGTCCCTTGAAATTGAGCGAGTACTTATTAGTGTATCTGTCATATAGGTTTACATCATAAAGAACCTCGTCCTCATACCAACCAATGGAGAAAGATAGTAGCACTTGTTGGGTCACTGTCATTGAACCACTGCAAATGATACGGTTCTGGATGCTTTAGAATCGTTAACCCCAATTTTCTAGCCATATCCAAACTAGCAACATTAGTACAACTCCCTCCATTAATGAACAAGCTACAAACTTTACCACCAACCAAACATCATGTATGGAATAAGTTCTCTCATTGGTCTAACATCTCAGTCCTATGCTAAACACTAAGCACCCTCTTAACTACGAGAGTTTTGCCTTAAGCAACCCGTTATACACAAGTTTTATCTTCCTCTCGCTCCAAGACGTCATCCTTAAAACATTCCTTATCATCTACGGATTCAATTAACCCATCATACCTTAAAACCATGGCCCTCTTATTAGGGCATTGGGAGGCAATTTGCCCAATTCCAATGCAACGAAAGTAGTTAATTGATGAATGTTTGCTAGAAGAATCTTGAGTGTTATGAGTATTAGATGTACCTTTAGTTTCTGGAAGAGTTTGGTTCGGCCTCTTATATTCTAGCCCTAGATTCTTCTCTTCTTATGGCCAATTTGAGTTCCAATTTAAATTATAACTCATCCCACTCTTCGCTATCCCACAAGACTTAAGTTGCCTTTCAACCTTCATTGCCATGTTCAGCATTTGTTCGAGGTCGGAGTGGTTGTGCAAATCAACCATGTTGACTATTTCTTGGTTCAAACCACTCAAAAATTAAGCCATTGTGGCCTCAAGGTACTCCTCATAATTAGCCCTTATCATTGTGATCTCCATCTCCTTATGATACTCCTCTATAGTCCGATTCCCTTGTGTTAGGCATTGGTGCCTTTGACCCATCTCTCGATAGTAATAAGATGGAACATATCGCTTCTTCATGATCGCTTTCATTTCAGCCCAAGTACTCACAGGTTCCTCCCTATTTCTTCTCCTAGAAATCACCAATTGATCCCACCAAATTAGTTCATAATTGAAAAATTCAACAGCTATAAGTTTTACCTTCTTTTCCTAAAGTTGTGGCATTAAAAAATCTATCCATCTTTCGTTCCCATTCAAGGTAGAGCTCTTGACCATTCTTTCCTTTGAATGGTGGAATTTGCATCTTATTAGACCTAATGTCACTATCTCATCTATCCCCAAAATCAGCTTGTTGAACTCGTCCCTGTGGTCTCACATAATCTCCCTTGTCTTTAGATCGATAATCCTCTAACATAATCAGAGCTTGCTAGTTTCTAGGACTGGGGCGTCCCATTTATGGCTCCTCACATGCGCCACACCTCAAGTCAACAATCTCTATGGCTTGCCTCTCCATTTCACCTCTAATTCCAGCAAGAGCAGTGTTTAGGCTCTCGCTCAGTTGCTGGATCGCCTCTAAGGTGGTGGCTTGCGCCCTACTCGATTGTTGACATCTCATACTATCGTTAGACATATCTTTAATGAAAATTGTTCATGAAAAGAAAAGTTAGCAACAAAATAACCTCATAAACATTCCCTCACCTGTTTCAGTCAAATTTAGAATACTCCTCTCGTGTGTCCTGGCCGCTTTAATGATATCACCCTCTTGCCTTTGAATTCTCAATGTTCAAGTTGTGCTTCGAAAAACCTAACTCCTTCCGATCAAGAAATCTAATAATGGCGCCAAGTTTTGGAACTCTTTTTAAGGTAATGCAACGTAAGATAGGTCTAAAATTTGTCCAATTAACTTGCTAATTCCTCACATATGACTTTCTAAAATAGTGTAATTCTTGAACTCGATAGTGACACTTTCGATTTTACATTTTTTCTCCTTTTTTTTCTTCTTCTTCTTTTTTCATAATTCAATACGCAATTCAAGCAATCAAAGGTAAACCCCAATCAGAAACTTGGCACCTTGTTTTTAGGGTTGGGGACTAACGAATTGATGGTGAAAGTGGCTATCAGACAGAGATTAACCTTGATATAATTCAGCAGCCTTTAAAATAAACTAGGAACGTAAGATTTTTGACATTTTTCTAGACCTCAAGGATCGTTATTGTCTAAGAAACCTAGACCAAGCAATAAACCAAGAAAATTGAACCAAAACAATATGTAACAATTGAGATTAATTGATAAGTAGAGTTAGGGTTCGTGGAACAATAAGAATATGAAGAAAACTTCTCACAAAGCTCTCAAATTATGAAAGTGTATCACCCTAAAACTAACGTCAAGGTAACTATTTATAATTGCCAAAATAACTCGAAATTAGGCCAACATCCCTAACCTAAATAGGTAAAATAACACTATCCCAATCGTCCTAAAAACATTAAGAAAAAAATAGCCCAAAGGAAAAAAGGTATGGAAGCTAGGTATGGAGATGGAAAAAGGAAGGTGGACACATTTCCTTTATGGGTAAACTTCTATAATCTTCCTCTAGAATATTGGACATTAGAAGGGTTGAGTATCATTACCAGTTCATTAGGGACTCTTCTAATATGGACAACCCCATAGCTACACTAGACAGATTAGGCTATGATAAAATCTACGTTGAAATTTCTAAAAATCTAGATCTTCCTAATAGAGTGGAGGTGATGAGTTATGGGCAAGATGGTGAGCTTACCAAAAAAGACATCACTCTGTCATAACCTTGGAAGCCTAGTAGCTTTATTAGAACTTAGCAGCCTATAGGGAAAAAAATGTCACTAGTACACAAAATGAACTGTTGGGGTTGAATAATAGGGAGGAAGGAACTTGTTAAGTTGTCATTTTGCATTCATTTAGTATATAAATCTCTCTAATTTATTGAAATTATTATTCAAAATTGATGGATTTGTCACTTAATTGTTCTCAGATGATTTTCAACACTAAAGAGATGAAATTGAATCAAAAAGATGCAAAGGAAACAAAGAAAACCCAAAAATTCCAGATTGGCAGTAAATTCAGTGATCAAGCTTGGGCATGTGCAAGGATAAAAACTATCTACAGAATCTGTTTTCAAATTCAAATTTGATTCATTTGAGATTTTCATAATCTTCGAAGATCAGATTGGTGGATATTTGCAACCTGAATTATCTGCTAAAGAGAAAGGAAAAAGGAAGGAATTGAAAAGTATAAAAGGGGGAAAATGTTATTGTTCACGCAGCTGGGGATAGTAGCATAGTTTTAGAATTTCTGCAGCTTTTCCATTTGTTTAGTTTACATTTCTGTATTTTCTTCTAAGTATTTTTAGATTCGTTAGGAAAAGACCAGGGATGGAGACTATGTGTTTTATTATTTCTTTGATTTTCACTTTCAGTATGAGTAGCTAAATTCCTTTTTGTGGTTGAGGGTAACCATGTTTCATCTATTATATGTGAGATGTTTCGATAAAGTTTGTTTTGTTAATGAACATTGAGTGTCTTTTGAATTACTATTTCTAATTTAATTGATTGATTTCTAGGTACACAACTAGGAATTGATTTATTTAATACCTAGATTAATGAAATATGACGTTCAGTTTTGTTAATCACAAGTAAAAATTAGGATTACCTTCTTTACATTAGAGTGGAAAATTCTAAAAAGATACTCATCTTAATTAAATCCATATTATACATGTGTTATCTTGTTCGGTGGTCTCTTGGTTCTTAAAGCTATTATTCAATTGAACCTACGATCGTATCTAGGTTGTTGTTTAATAAGAATGCTTAGCATACATGTTTCTATTCATTTACACTTAAGAGAAAACATCCTCCAATGAATGTTTATTGATGAACTGAATTTTATATTAAGGATCCATTTTAGTGTGATAACATCGGTGACCCGAAAACAAGGTTTGTTTATTAAATTTTCAGATCCAATTACTTTAGTTGATTTTCAATTTTTGTCTTTCTTTTCTCCATTGTCGTGAACTTAAGCCAAACGCCCCCCTTTTACTTTGTTTTAGTTTTGAACTTATAAACTCTTTGCCGTTAAAATTTCTTGTGGGACCAATACCCACTTTCCACTACTACATTAATTTATATTAACAGAAGTTCGTTTCTTTTTGAATTTGGTTGTAGGCAACAACAGTACCCGAACTGGTAACCAAGAGTGCATATTGACAATGGGGAATGTCACTACTGATGGTCCTGATATTAGCTTGCATGAAAAATTAAAGTTTATGTCACTTTGCATGAGAGAAAAAAAAAATAACAATAAGGATGTCACCACCTAGATGGTGGTGAATAAAGTGTCACCACCGTGCATTAGGTGGTATGTTTTTAGCCACCATCATGGAAGCTTATACACGGGGTGACTAGCCATCACGAGGTGAAAAACATAGTCACCCTCGTGCAAGTTCTCATCCACTCCTTAATCCATCTATTTTATTACGTGGTAGTTGTAAGCTAAAGGGGCATGAAAACCTAAACCTAGACAAAACTATAAATAGAAAGAAGAGGAAGGTGGCGATGACATCTTTCATCTTTCATTCACTCTTCATTCAATACATTACACACATACTCATTTGGTTGGAATAAAAAGGAGATAGAGAGAAGTATGGAGGTGGAGAAGAAGAGAGCTTCAACTGAGAAGAATGAAGGAGAAGAACAACAGAAAGGGGGAGGCAGTATGAGCAGTCGATCGTTTTTGGTGAACATCAAATAGAAGCAGTAGACGAGACCTAATGTGGAAAGCTTGAGATTGGCATGAGTAACTACCTCACCTGCTATTGTTTCTCTTTCTGTTTACTATTTCTTGTTTTTTTTTGCTACATTTAATTCTCTGTTATAGACTTATGCCCTATTATACTTAACCGATCTATACTCTGTTAGCCTTTGATAGTTTATTTAGGTTATTTACTTGGTTTGTTTCTTTAATATTTCTTTTATACTAATCAAGATGAGATTGAAGTGTTTAAAGATGATGTAATTTCTTTAACGGGTTTATCCCTTTTCTTGAGGATTAATGTAGTTATTTTAGTCAAATATACATGACTGAGGGATGGTCTTGTTATCTTATGTTTGTTATAGTTTCTGAACTAAATGAATGTAATAGCGTGATCAAACTTTGCATCATTTTGGTATTAAACAAAGGAAACGAGAGGAGAAGTTTAATATAGAATGAAAAACTAGAGACGTTTAGGTTAAGAATTAGAAATATATTAATCTAAATGGTAATTAGTAGTTGGGTTTCCATAATTAACTCGGGTGATAACTTGCCAAATACGAAAGTTAGATTAGCTAATTATTCAAGTTGATCTTAGGGCCAAACTATTAATTTCGGTAAGACAACTATCCAATCATTTCCCTTTAATCATGCATAAGAGATTAAATTATAGAAATTAATTCTCAAGAATTTTCCACTTCGATTTCTACTCGTTTTTACTTTCGGTCGATTCAATTTACTTTTCAGACTAGTTTGTGATTTTCTTTAAAGCTTTCACTCAACAATCAAGATAGAATGATTAGGATTGCATTTGTCTTTTGTTTTTTCAAAATTAATTTAAGTGAACCAATTTCACCTTCGTGGGAGACGACCCTAGGTAATAACTACAACTACCTCGTATACTTGTGAGTAGGATAACCTAGGTAATTTTTAGAAGTTTTTGGACACAATAATTTTTTCGTCATTTCCGGGAAGGTGTTTAGTGTTTTGAACTTAAATTAATTTTGATTGTTTCTATTTTCTAAATTGATTTTGATTGTTTGTGATTGTTCATGCATGCATGTTTTATTGTATTATTTTGTTAACATGTTTTGTAATTTTTTTATTAATTTGGTACTTTTTGTAGTTAGTTTGTGCTAGGTAGGAGAACTTTAGGTAGCGAATTCATTTAGTTTATGCTAGGAAGGAGATTTCTATATAATGAACCCATCCCTTTTATTGAGAACATACATCGAAGATGAAGATCTCAAGGGGACTTTGAAGATGATCGCAAGAAACACAAGCATGAAGATCAAGTGAATAACCACAAGATGGTTGAAAGGTAGTTAGTGATGAAGGAGTATGTTAGACCGGTGATTGACACTACCACTTTATGCATATGTTTGGGAGAGGCAGCTAGGAACTATGAATTGAAGAGCATCCATTATAACATGCTGCTACCGTTCTATGGGGTTCCTAATGACGATCCTTTAAACTTAGTTTAGGAATTCTATACCACTCTCCAAACCATTCCGTTAGATGACTTAAACAAAGATCAACTTAGAATGAGATGCTTCCCATACACATTGAAGGATCGGGCTAGGGCATGGTTAATGAACCTTCCACCCAATTAATTGACTACATGGGAAGAGGTGTATAACAAATTCATGAGAAAATTTTATTTTCATTAAAAGACATCTAAGTTGTGCACCAAGATAGATACCTTCATTCAGATGGAGGGAGAGCCACTCTACGAGGCATGGGAATGCTTTAAGCTCTTGCTAATACAATGTCCACACCATCATTTTCTTCTTCACATGCTAAATCATTTCTTTTATGATGGGTTGACACAACAGCAACAATTTACGGTAGATATTACAGCAGGAGGAGCTGTAGGAGAGAGGACAATCGAAGAAATGCATGAAATCTTCAAAATGTTGGGGGATAATTCTCAACAAAAAAGCGTTAGGGGAAGAAGAGCTAAAGTTCATGAAGTAAGCAGAATTAAGAATTGACTATACAGTTAGTTAAGTTGATGAGGCATGTGAAGATGCTAACTACACGGTTACCCCAAAACGTTCTAAGTTAAGAGGTGTGTGGTATTTATGGAATGTTTAGTCATAGAGCTAATGTTTGCTAGTATTCTTATGAACTTTTGGCTAATGGGGAAGAACAAGTTAATTCACACAACAGTTTTCAAACAAGGGAGTAAAATGATCCATACTCAAACACCTACAACCCCGATTAGAAAAACTACCCCAATTTCTCTTAGAAGATCAACAATCCATCAATGCAACCCTAACCACAATATTAGAATTTTTAGAGGCCGAATTATTACCAAGGGCAATCCTTACTTCAAAACCCACCAAAGCCTTCTTTGGAGGAGAGCCAAGATGCATTTATTCAAGTTACATCTCAAAATTAAGAAACAAACAACAAGAGGTTCAATTCTTTGAAGGCATCACTGAAGAGGATTGAGATCTAAGTAAGGCAACTTGCTGCTTAAATGCACAACAATCAAAAAGGGAAGTTGCCTAGTCAACCTGAGCAAGCCCAAGCAATTACTGTTTTGAAAATTAGAAAAGTGATTGTCAATCATGTTAAGTTTCCTTCTGAGTTTCCTGACACTGATGATCAAGAGAAGGAAAGCCTCACTAAAGAAGGAGATGAGCAGAATAGAAAAGCAATGAGAGAAACTCTTCAATTCACATTCAAAAGGGTTAATGACTTAAGCATGACACCAATGACAATGAAGGACAAAAACTACACAGATCCTTATCAACCACCAATTCCATATCCAAGTTATCGAAACAAGATGGACAGTTTTCCTATTTATATCGGATGCTTTCTAAGGTTAATGTCAATCCACCCTTGTTAGTTGTGATTAGGAACATTCCAGCCTATATTACATCCTTCAAAGAACCAAGCACTAAAAAGTGAAAGTTTGAACCTAAAAAAAAGGTGCTAGTTTTGAAAGTAGCTAGTGCAATTATGTAGCTGCAATTACCCCCCAAATTGAAAGATCCAGGGTGTTTTATCGTGCAAGTATCTATGGGTATTGGTGATGAGGTTAAGGTTATGCTTGATCTTGGAGCGAGCATAAACCTTATGCCTTACTCTAGTTATGAGAAACTGGATCTAGGGCAGTTAAGACCAACCAATATGTGCCTACAATTAGCTGATAGGTCAATCCGTTATCCGAAAGGAATAATGGAAGATATGATAGTGAAGGTTGGCAGTTTGATTGTTCCTGTAGAATTTGTGGTCTTAAACATGAGGGAGGTTAAGTAGCAAGGGAATGAGCACATCATACTCATAGGGAGGCCTTTTATGGACATTACTAATACCTTGATTGGTGTCAAGAATGGGAAATTGACCAAGGCAGTCTTAGGAGAAATAGTAGAATTTTCAATCTTTAATGTTGAACCTATTCCTACTTCTACTATTTCTAAAGACTATTCTTTTGTTGATCAAGTTAATGCTGCGAATTTTCATTTTGCCTTACTGGAAGAAGGAAAGAAGCTGGACTGGGGTGAGGAGAGTGATGAATGCTACCAATTAGTAATGGGTAGTGCTGAGGAAGTATTTGGAAAATTCTTAGAGACGGATCCACATGAAGAGGAGGAAATAGTGGAATCAATCACTTTGAGCAACCCACCTTGAGCATGACCATTAAGGCGTCTAGCTACAAGATGTTAAAAAAGCAACCCATTTAATTTATATTTGTTTTTCAATTATCTGTTTGTTGTTAATATTCTTTGTGAACTTTAAGTTAGTTTGCTTTCTTTGTGTGCGCAGGCCTACATTACATCTCTTTTATCTGTTTTCCTTGTAGTTGTTCTTTATTCCTTGATGTAGTACACCACATTTCCCACCAGATCAACGCAGTGATCACCCCTACCTCTATATCGTATTTCTATCTCTTTCTTTGTTGCTTGTTAGTTTAATGCTTTTAGTTTTAATGCTTGTCCTTGTTTGTGTTACTGTTTGTCTTTTGACTCAGACCCCTATTTTACTTTTTTTGTATCACATTAAGAATAGTGTGATTTTCATGTGTGTCTCTGGGGGGGAGAGTATTAGTAAAAAAATTTAATAAAATAAAAAAATCATTACTTGTACATTGTGTGTTTGTTTTTCTCATTTAATATTTAAAGATGCATGATCATTAAATGAACTCGATTAGGATTAGAAATGCATAATATGAGTGAATGAGTATACTTGCATTATTTGATTGATTAACTTGGATTTCGGTTAAAAGGACATTAGCTTATTGTGATAAATGAACAACACCTTTCATTTGGTAAGAATTTGAGCCTTGTTGAACTATTAAACACCAAATTCAATTATTCTTTGCTGAGAGTGTTCTTTCATAATTAAGGAACTCTAGAACTTGCATGCAAATACTAATTGAGATCATATAATCTTATGCAAATGTTGAAATGATGAAGGGAATTAGGATTTACCTATTTTGCTTAAAAAGCCACCATGATGTTACATTTAGTGAACCCTCTTTGAGCTTAACATAACAATTTTTCTTTCTTTGATCC
>JANSVA010000009.1:10862968-10884780 GCA_025504915.1 Erythroxylum reticulatum
CTTAAATAACATCAAAACATGTTTCATTCATCTAATCAAGAAGAATGATGCTTATACTTACTTGATTTAGCTTCAAACTCTTCAAGAATCTCTAAACCCTAGCTTTTCTCTTCTTTTCTTCTCTTCTTCTCTTCACCCACGATTCCTTCTTCTTCTTTTTAAACCCTTAATGAGTTTGCAATGTCCATTTTACCCCTTGCCTAATGCGTTATGTCTTATACCCTTAAGTGTCATGCCCAATTTGCCCTTATACAATCTTACAACTTTAATACGTCAATTCAATTAATCTATGTCATAAAGTCTTACCAGCATTGACATAATAATTAACTCCAAATTTAATCCATCAACACTTCATAATTCACTTAAATCATGCTTAATAAATAATAAAAAAATTTAGGGGCCAACAACCGAGCACTTGTACTTTCACTTTCACTTGCCCTCTGATTAGGATGAATCGATTAGTGGTGTTGGCACCTTTAGGGCACGCACGTCTAGAGTAGGATTGTCCGGGTCTGAAGTTGATCCTCTTACAGACCAATCTTGAGTCTTTTTGTTTTCTGTATTATTGTTGTATCTCTGAGTCTTTTTGTTTTTAGTCTTGAGTCTATTGGATATTTAGTTAACTTTTCTACTATATTTTCCATGGATTATACTGGCCTATTGTGAATAATGTAACTTTTGTTGATTCTCATTGTGTTTTGATTGCCCCCTGTGCTTTATCTTCCAGTTGTACTATGTTTATATTCACTATGCGATTGTGTTTTCTTTGTTTAACATTGAGGACAATGTTATGTTCAAATGTGGGGGAGGAATTTCTATCTTCTTAAATTCAGCAAAAAACTTCTTCATGCATCCATTTTAGCCACTTAAGTGCTTTTAAATAGGTCATTTGTGTGTTTAAATTTGTGAACTTGGTTTTTGAGGTAAACTTGAAATTGTATGGTTTTTTTTTCTTCATATTTTTGCCACCTTTCACTACGGCCATCGATGGTTTTGTTGCGATGAAGCTCTCTTCAGACATACTTCACCACGACTCATTTACATACTTTACCACGACCAACAATGTCTCGTCGCGGAAAAGCTCCCTCATCTCTTCTCGGCCAAGCCAATGCTTTTATTCCCTCTATTCAAATTCTTCCAAATTAGATTCTTAATACTTTTGTGATGAAGTTTTGAAAATTTCAAAGTTTTATATGTAAGTTTTGAAAATTTCAAAGTTTTATATGTACTTTTGAAAAAAAACCATCTGTATTTTTTAAATGATAGTTGATTTTGGTTAATTCCATTTTCAATGTTTTCGACGAGAGGTAAGTGAGGGTATGCTAAGAAAGTGACGCTATGTGTTTTTACACCTTGAGATTGTTTAATTGAGATATTAACCTTATTGGTAGGATATTTGGGCCTGAATTCTTTCATTTATATGTATCTGCTTAATTTCATATCTCTCTAGAACTTGTTTTAATTCTTAATCAAGGCTTGATGAACTAAAATTTTGTAAATATGATAGAGGCATTCATTTCAAGACCCCTCTTACCCAAACACAAGCCCCAAACATTTACCATTGCTAGCCCCTTGAGCCATCTTTTTGAATGCATGCACATGTTTGTATATTGATGTAAATATTTTATCTCCAGCTTTCTAAGTTTAAGTTGATCTTTCTAGAGAGTAGGAATCACAGGTTGGATTAAAAAAAGGGTCAATTCATTGAACATTTGAGGAATCTTGTTTGACTCTGAATTATGAAATTTTTCTGAGCAATTGTTTTAAAGTATAGAATTCAATTGTGTTAAAAAAAGTAGCAAAAGAAATGCTGCCATGGTAGGATTTTAAATCTTTTCTTTAGAATAGTTCATGCTTGTTTCATTAGGAGAATAATTATGATGCATGTTACTCATCTTTTTCTTTTATTCCATCCATTTCACTTGGCCTTCATCCATCATTACAAACCTCAAAGTCCTCTTGATTTGTGAAATTATGGTTTTTGTAATGGAGAGGTAGAACTATCATAAGCTTATGGTAGAGAATGGACTAAGCATATTTTAGAGTGAAATTATCCCAAGACAAGTGAGTTGAGAGTTAAATAGTTTCCCTTGAGATAAATCTTTTTTGCTCAAGATCTTGGATTAATTACTTATAGTGTTTATCTTCTTAGCACTCCTTCAGTCTGCTTTAGTTGATTTATGAGAAAGCGGTTTTACTAATTTTCTGCTATTATTTTTAAGTATAGTCAGTATTTTCTTTTACACGTGAATTTCTTTGATCACTTATAAGCTTTTTCCAAGAGTACAAAAGTATAAGAATGGGAGAATTTGATTGAACCCAAGTTTTCTATATTATTTAGTGATATTTTCATAGTTTTTGTTATACTTTTCAAGTCTTTTTGTTGGATATTGTGCTTAATTTAACCTAAGAGTGCTTGTTTTGAATTAATTTAGTTTGAGGATAAAATTGTCATAATCAGTTAGTAATTGCACTCATTTAGTTTATATGATAATTGATATTTCAAACTATTGCTTTTCATTGTAGGACACTCAAGAAGTAGAGCCAAAAGTGAAGACTAAGAAATTGCAAGTCACAAGATCAAGTAAGAAGCCTTTCGGGAAAAGTTCACCACGGCAAAGAAAACATTTTGCCGTGGCAAACCTTCAAAGCAATAATCCAGACCTGAACCATTTTCAAAAATTTCACTTACCCATTTGTGCAAACCGACAGAACCCATTTTAGAAACCCTATTTCGGGATAAGTGATAAAAACAGAGAGGGGCAGCCAACATATCGTGTTCTATCGTCATTCTCTCACCTCTCTCTCATTTTTCACTATTTTTCCACCATCCAACCTCCACTATGGGTAGCTTATATTCATTTATAGTTGTAAAGCTTCTAGCTACAATGCGTGGTTAGGCGTTTCTTTCCTCTTAAAGATGTAGCAATGGCTAGAGTTCAATGAGCTTAAAAGGGGAGTAGTTTAATCCATGGTTCAGTTATAATTTATAAATTCCTAGGTCTAGGATTTGTAATTTGTAGTTAAACTACTTGATTATGGTTTAATCAAATGTTGGATATTCATTATGTGTAGTTTGGGTTGGTTGATGTAGAACTTTGAGCTTGAATATATGAAGTCTCATGTATGTCCATTTGTGATCTTGATTGTCTCTTATCTTGTATAGTTGTGTTTGACATTGAGTTGATTGAGATTTCATTTAACCTATTGCATTAGGTGATCCTACTACGTACACTAAGAGCTCACTAGATCTTAAGAAATGGAGTCCATTGATTAAGATCTTGGACTTAAAGAGTACTTTAAGGTTTGTCATTTTGAACCTTAGTGATTTATACTCCCATTAAAATCAATTTCGGACTATGATGGTCAAAGCTCATTTTCAAGAGGATTATATCATTGTTTAATCATTTGTTTTCATCTTTCCGTTTTCTATATCCCAAAAATCAAAAAATAAATTTTACATACTTTTTACAATTCAATTTAGTTCAGTTAGTGATTTTAAAGATCAAAACCCCCCCTTTCCCAATTAGTTTGCATAATAAGACATATAGGTTAACATAGGTCCATTTATTTTAGGTTGCAATTAAATGAAACGACCTGAGGTTGCATCCTATAATTTAATCATTGGATTATTTTGATTTGACCTCCAAGGGCTTAACGACCAAGGTGTGCATAGAAGAAGAGAAAAAAGAAACATAAGGCTAAAACATGAAAGAAAGCATCCTGCAAGGGTGAAAGACATGGAGAACAAATGAGTGATGGAGGGGTAGGAAACTTGTCAAGCCAAGTGTTATGCTAAGTGCTTTTGTCTTATTCAACCATTTGTCTCTACATTACTAGTCCACTTGTCACTTAATAACTAGCCCTCTTGTCATTCATACAATAAACCACTTGTTACCTAATTAATCCTGCATTTGTCTTTCATTTATTCATGCCATTTGTTATTCTCTCACTAGTGCCATGTGTCACACTCTTATTAGCCTAAACAACCTAAATTCCTATGTATCGATTTTGTCTTATTATTCAACATTTTTCCTGCACCAGATGCATATAGTACTTCATCAATTACTTAATAATAACAATAAACTCCAATTTTCTAGTTGTAATCCACTAAACAAAAATTCAAGACACAAATAATCCTCAATCATATCGAAAATCATTTATACTCGAAATAAGTCAATTAAGTGCATTCACTATCTTTACATTGCTTATAAATCATGATTCATATATGTATGTGTATACGATGCATGTAAATGAAATGCATTTCGTATGTTTTCACATAATACGACTTATGTGACCAGTCTAACCCCTTAGGTGTAAGAACGGGTTATCACATAATGAGTTAGATAAAGATCTTTGTACTAGTAAATATCCAAAAACATGTTACATTTTGGATAAAAACAAAAGAAAATTTTGTGTAAAAGGTTGAAAAGTCTAAAGTTTCCCAATGGATATGTTTCAAACTTGGCAAGATGTGTGGACATGAGGAAGTACAAATTATTTGGGATGAAAAGTCATGATTGTCATGTGTTTATGCAAAGGCTAATTCCAATTGCATTTTGGGAGTTATTACCGAATAAGGTTTGGTAAGCTATAACAAAATAAAGTTTTTTTCAAAAGCTTAACATCATCTGAAATAAAGTTGGTTGAAATAGAAAACTAGAAAGGGAAATTCTAATATTCTTATGCAAATTAGAACAAATTTTTCCTCCTCGCTTCTTTGATTATATGGAGCATCTACTTGTGCATTTAGCACACGAGACTAAACTTGCTGGTCTAGTTCAATATCGATGGATGTTTTCATTTGACAGGTAATTATAGTAAATATTTAAATTGAAATAATAATATGTTTCAATAATATAATTGTAATAAACCTATTCGCCAATGTATGTATTTCCATCACTTGAATAAAAATCTCATAAATAAGGCTAGAGTTGAAGGTTCGATATGTAATGCTTATTTACTAAAGGAAGCAAGCACATTTTGTCCACATTATTGTGAGCCATATATGCACACAAGAGAAAGAAAAGTTCCTCATAAGGACGATAAGAGGAGGAATGGGTGATGTTGATGGTAACTTATCCATTTTCACATGTCTTAAACGAACATATGGATGGTCAACAAGAAGAATATTAACAAAGTAATAAATAAAGGCTGCCCATGGTAATGTTATTGAACTGTCAAAAAGTTCAACCTTTCCTGCAGTAAGTTGAAGTTAATTTTTAAATTGAATTTTTGGGTTTTCAAATTTAGTGTTCACAACTAAAATAAATAATAATGCCTTTAGATTATACGAGGAATGGTTACATGAGCTAATGTCCAAAAAACATATGATGATATCAGTAAAGAAGTTAAAAGACACTTTCCTCAATGGTTCGAGAAATATGTAAGTTTTCACTTACAATTATTAAAAGGTTAAATTATTATATCAAAGTGTTCAAATGACATTATACTATTTAATTTGAAATTTTTTTGCAGGCCTCAGAAAATTCAATAGAAAACAAGTTCATTTGTGATCTTGTGAAAGAACCTTTGCAAACTGTTAAATCTTATTCGACATATTTCGTTAATGGATACAAATTTCATATAGAATATCATGATCATAGCATGACAATAGTAAATAATGGGGTTTACATAAAGGGAGAATTGATGGATTACTATAGTAAAATTATTGAGATACTTAAAATTAAGTACCTTTTATTGCTAATAAAGCAGAGTGTGATATTTAAGTGTGACTGGTTTGATCCAACTCCTAATGTTAGTACAAAAAGTACATAGCTGATATAATCTAGTTGAAATCAACCTGCGAAGAAGATTTATAAAATTTGAACCTTTTGTGTTGGCGTTGCAAGCGATCCAGGTGTATTATGTCCCTTTTCCCATCTTACGATGAGATAAGTTCGATTGGTTGGCCGTTTGTAAAGTAAAACCTAGAGTTATTTATGAATTACATAGAAAAGGAGAAAATAAGAGAATTGAACGTAAAATGTTTCAGGAAGATGTTTATGAAATAAATGCATATGTTACATATAACAAGAATGAACCTTTGAATGATCTAAATAATGAATATGTTGAAATTTTACTTGAGAGGATAAGGAGGGTAAGAGACCTAAAGAGGAGTTTAAGTTTGATTCTAGTTCTTCAGAAAAAGAAGATGATGATGATTTTGATTTACAATTAAGTGATCATGATAAGGATTAATTTGCATTTACAATAAAATATTATATGAATAAATAGATTATTTCATTAATAATATATTGTTATATATTCAATTTATATTGTTATACTATTGGAATATTCAATAAAATGTGAATTTCATGTTAAAAATATATCATCAAAGAGAAAACAGGATATGATGCAGCTAAGGTTAAGGTTACCATGATTTGGAGTTAGTTACTTTCTAGGTGAAGCATCACATGCTGCAGTTATTATATAATTAGATGTTATAACTTTAGCTACTACACATCTAGATGAGGCATCACCTTCTGTACTTATTGTTACACCATCTAATAGACCTGCTACACAATCGAATAGCCTTGCTACACCATCCAGTAGCCCTACACCATCCACCAACCTTATATCGACAAAGATATCAAGGGCAAATGTTGTGGATGAAGAAGGCGACCTCCATCCTGGAGCTAAGGGAGTAGATGAAAGAATGTACATCATAATAGTCAACAATCTGTAAGTGAAAATATATTCATGATAACACTATAGGTTTATACAGAAGTTATAGTTTTAATTTGAAAATGATCTAAAATTGCTTATATATTAGGATGGTTCTGTCTGGAACGTGCTCGAGCGAGAAATATGACATCCAAGTTTAAGGACAAAATTGATCTTGAAGGTCATATATGGAAGAATGTCTCTAAGGCGACAAATGAATTTTATTATCAGGAGTTTGAGATACAAAAAAATATTCTTTCGTATTTTTATCTAGTTAATTTTATACATTAATTAGATAAATATTGTAGGTTATAAGCACTTATAGTATGTTTTTCTTTTTTTAAAAAGAAATTTTTAGGATTTCAAAATTGATGCAGCAATTTATAAACTATGGGAGAGGTGAACTCGTACACATTATAGAGACTTCCTTGGTGCACTACACAAGACTAGTGTACGATCTTTATATATATCTGAAGAAATATGGAGTAGTTGGCAGTAGTATTGGACATTTCCTGAGGCAATGTCCATTTTAGAGCACAATTTTGCCAACAAACGTGATGGACGGGGGAGACAGTCTTCCCGTATATACTGGAGGATCTATTACCCATCAGGAGCATAAGTTGTGTCTAGCTTCTATTGCTTTTAGTTGCCTTCATATCTTGATTTTGGTTACAAATCTTTGTGTTTTGATCCAAACATGATATAAATTGAGTGAAAATGATGTGAATATTGCATGAATGTTAATTGGACTATTTTGTGAATATTACATGAATGTTAATTAGACTATTTTGTGAATTTTGAGTGAAGGTTGAACAGAAAAAATTTTGCATGAAAATAGAAATAAAATAGGAAGACAAGTGGTGACAAGTGTCACCACCTCACAGTGGTGACTTAGCAAGTCACCACCGTGACTAACATCCAAATGTTGGTCACGATGGTGACATAACAAGTCACCACCATGACAAGTGCCCTCACAGGGGAGACCTAACTTATCACCCCCATGAATACTCCTTCACATTCACTTAAGTTTGAAATATGCAGGTTGACGATATAACAACCCTATAACACTAAACCTAGACTTGTACTATAAATGGAAAAGGAATGAGAGGTAAAGGGGGGTTGAGCTGAAAGGGACAAACGCACACCTAACACAAGTAGAAAGAAAAAGTCAGAGAAGAGAGAAAGGAAGCAGAGACTAATCGACTGAGGGGAAGAAGAAAGACACATAACAAAGAGGGGAAGGCAGTGCGAGCATCTGTGTGAGAAGAAGCTTAGGCAGAAGGTGAAAGCTAACGCTGGAAGCTTGAGAGGGGTAGGAGACCACCACCTTCACACTCACTCGATCTTTGTTTGCTTATTTTGTTCATCTATTATGCTATTTATTGTTTATTTACTGAACTTATTACTTTGTTAGCTTAACTGACTATTACTTTGTTATCTTTTCATAGTTCATTTAGTATTTGCTATTTTATTGCTTTAACACTTCTGTTGATAGTAACATAGGACTGAAGTGTTTGGGGATGATGAACTGTGTTTATACTATGATAGGCTGATCTCTTTTTCTTAAGAATTAATGTAGCTATTTTAGTTGACTATGCATGATTGAGTTACGGATTTGTTGTCGTATTTATTTTTATGGATTTTGAGCTAAATAGATGTATAACATGATCAAACTTTGCATCATTTTAGTATTAAATGAAGGACAGAGAGGAGAAGTTTAATATGGAATGAGAAACTATAGAAGTTTAGGTTAAGAATTAGAAATATATTAACCTAAGTGGTAATTAGTAGTAGGGTTTCCATAATTAACTCGCATGTTAACTTGTCAAATAAGAAAGTTAGATTAGTTAATTATTCGAGTTGATCTTAGGGCCAAACTATTAATTTTGGCAAGACAACTATCTAATCATTCCCCTTAATCATACATAGGAGATTAAATTAGTGAAATTAATTCTCAAGAGTTTTTCGCTTCGATTTCTACTCGTTTTATTCCCAATGAAAGCCCTTTAAACTTCATTTGGGAATTCCATACCACTCTCCAAACCTTTTTGTTGTATAGATTAAACGAAGATCAACTCAGAGTGAGATGCTTCCTATACACATTAAAGGGTCAGGCTATGACATGGTTAATGACCCTTCCTTCCAAGTCTTTGAGTACATAGGAGGAGGTGTACGAAAAATTCATGAAAAAGTTTTATTCCCATTAAAAGGAATCTGATTTGTGCACCAATATAGCTACCTTCAATCAAATGGAGGGAGAGTCATTCCATGAGGCATGGGAACGTTTTAAGCTCTTGCTGATACAATGTCCACACCATCATTTTCCACTTCATATGCTAAACCAATTCTTTTATGATGGGTTGACGCAATATTGCCAGTACATGGTGGACAATATAGTAGGAGGAGCTATAGGAGAGAGGATGGCCAAAGAAATGTATGAAATCTTCAAAATGGTGCGGAACAATTATAAAAAAAAAGAACGATATGGAAAGAAGAGCTAGAATTCATTAAGTGAACTTGAATCAAGAATTAGGTATGCAGTTAGTTAAGTTGAGGAGGCGTGTGAAGATGCTAACTACAAGGTTGCCCAAAACATTCCAAATCAAGAGGTGTGTCATATCTATGGAACATTTGGTCATGGAGCTAATGTTTGTTCATATTCTTATTAAACTTTGGTAGATAGGGAAGAACAAGTTAACTCAATTAATGATTTTCAATCAAGGGGGAGAAATGATCCATACTTGAACATCTACAACCCTAGTTAAAGAAACTACCCCAATTTCTCTTGGAAGACCAACAATCTACCGTTGCAACACCATCCACAATATCATAATTTTTAAAGGCTAAACTTTTTCCAAGGACAATCCTCAAATGACAACTTATAGAGAAAGGCTTCCTTGTAGGGAAGCCTAAATGCATTCATTCAGGTCACAACACAGAATTAAGAAATGAATAATAAGAGATTCGACTCCTTAGAAACATCTGTTAAGAGGATTGAGATTCAAGTCGGACAACTTACATCTTACATGCATAATAATCGAAAGGAAAGGTTGCCTAGTCAACCCGAGCAATAAGCAACCACCGTTCTGAGAAGTGGTAAAGTGATTGACAAACATATTGAGTTTCCTTATAAGCTGCCTGATACTAATAATTAAGAGAAGGAAATCCTCACCAAAGAAGAAGATGAGCAAAATGAGAAAAGCAATAGATGAAACTCTTCAAGTCACTTTCAAAAGGGTGAACAACTTAAGCATGACACCAAGGATAATGAAGTGCAAAAACTGCATAAGGTGACGGATCCTTATCAACCACCAATTACATATCCAAGTCACCTTAAGAAATCAAAATAAGATGAGCAATTTTCCTATCTATATCGCATACTTTCTAAGGTCAATGTTAATCTACCCTTGTTAGATGTGATTAGGAACATTCTGGCTTATGTCAAGCTTTTTAAAGAACTGATCATCAAGAAACGAAAGTTTGAGCCTAACAAAAAGGTGCTAGTTTTAGAAGTAGCAAGTGCAATTTTACAATAATATTTACCCCCTAAACTAAAAGATCCAAGGTGTTTTATTGTGCAAGTACCCATAGGTAATGGTGATAAAGTTAAGGGTATGCTTGATCTTAGAGCAAGCATACAGCTTATGCCTTACTTTATTTATGAGAAATTGGATCTAGGACAGTTAAGACCTACAAACAAGACCTACAAACATATGTTTGCAATTAGCTGATAGGTCAACACATTATCCAAAAGGAATAATGGAAGACGTGTTAGTGAAAGTTGTAGGATTGATTGTGTCCGTAGACTTTGTTGTCCTCGACATAAAGGAAGTGGAGGAGAAAGAAAAGGAGCACTTCATACTCCTAAGGAGGCCTTTTATGGCCATTACCAATACCTTGATTGATGTGAAGATTGGGAAACTGAGCATTATTATTTTGGGAGAAGCAGTAGAATTTTTTATCTTTAATGTTGAACCTATTTCTACTACTACTGTTTTTGAAGACTTTTCTGTTATTGATCAAATTGATGCTGTATATTGTGATGTTGCCTTGTAGGAAGAAGAAGGTAAGAAGCTGGATTGGGTTAAGGATATTAATGAATGCCTCCAATTGCTAGTGGATGCAATGGAGGAAGTATTTGGGAGATTCTTGGAGACAAATTTGAATGAAAAGGAGGAAATAGGGGAGTCAATCACTTTGAGCGACCTACCTTGAGTATGACCATCCAACTTCAAGACGTTAAAGAAGCAACCTATTTAATTTATGTTTGATTTCAATTATCTATTGGTTGTTATTTTTCTTAATGAACCTTAACTTAGTTTGTTTTCTTTGTGTGCATAGGCTTACTCCTCCGTCTCTTCGATATGTTTTCCTTATAGCTATCTTCATTCCTTGGCACAATACACCACATTCCACACCAGATCAAAGCAGTAATCATCCCCACATTCATTTCATATTTCTATCCCTTTCTTTGTTTCTTGTTAGTTTAATTTCTTTTAGTTTTAATGTTTGTACTTGTTTGTGTTAATTTTTGTCTTTTGTATTAGATTTTTTTTTACTTTTTTGTATCACATTAGGAATAGTGTGATGTTCAAGTTTGGGGAGGAGTATTAGTTAAAAAATTTATTATTTGTGTGTTGTATGTTTGTTTTCCCATTTAGTAGTTAGAGATGCATGGTTATTGAACAAACTCGATCTGTGTTAGAAATGCATAATATGAGTGAATGAGTATACTTACATGCTTATACTAATTGACATGGATTTCAGTTAAAAGGACATTAGCTTATTGTGATAGATGAATGACATTTTTCATTTGGCAAGAATTTAAGCCTCTTTGAAATATTAAACAATAAATTCAAGTATTCTTTGTTGAGCGTGTTCTTTCATGATTAAGGAACTCTAGAACTTGCTTGCAAATACTAGTTGAGATCACAAAATCTTATGAAAATGATGAAATAATGAAGGCAATTAGGATTTACCCCTTTTCTTAAAAAACCACCATGATGTTACCTTTTAGTGAACCCTCTTTGAGCTTAACATGAAACCTTTTCTTTCTTTAAACCCAAAATATAAGCCTTGACCTTAATTATTTATCTTCATCATTGTACCTATCATAAGGCAAGTTGAGCATTTGAATATGTATGATTGGGTTTAGGGAATAATTGTTTGAACAAGTGTGGGGGAATCATAGGATATAGTTGGGTTTTTGAGATAGGAATGGGTATGGATATAATTATTTATATCTCTTCTATACATTTTCTCTTCTAAACTTTATCTTGTTCTAAATAAATAAATAAATAATATAGAAAAATAGAAAAAAGAAAAAAAGAAAACGAAAAGAGAAAAGAGAAAAACAAAAAAAAGAAAAAGAAACAGAAAAGAAAAGGAAGGAAGAAAAGATTAAAAAATGAAAGGAAAAAGGAGAGATATAAAAAGGGGAGTGTTAATTTTGTTAAATAAGAGGAAGGAATTGAGTGTTTTATGGTTTATTGTTTTGTATTACTTTAAAATCTCAATTTGTTTTGTAGTTCTAAACTACAATTTTTATTTTTCTACCCTCAGCCCGACCCCGTTACAATCGAAATAAAAACCTTTAAATTGATGTTTATGTCTGGATATGAGTGGTGGAGAATTGATTAGTAAGCAAGCTTATGGTAGATGCCTTATATGAAATGAATGATGAGTGAATATACCTTACCTTTGAAAGCTTGACAGGATGGAGAGTGGAGTGAGTATCTATCACATTTATTGATGGTTCTTTGAATTAAAGTGCTCGTTGATTATGGCTAAATATGTGAAGAATAGCTTATTCATGGAGTATTATGAGTTTCAAGTTCTTAGGTTGTGCTTATTGAAATGATTGTAGATATCTTTGACTATTATTTAGGAAAATTGTTGTTTCCATTCTTTATTCTTTTATAGTCTAGTGTTCTTTAATATACTTGAGGACAAGTATAATTTAATTGTGGGGAAATTGTTGTGTCTAGTTTCTATTGCTTTTAATTGCCTTTATATCTTAATTTTGATTACAAATCCTTGTGTTTTGATCTAAATGTGACATAAATTGAGTGAAAATGGTGTGAATATTGCGTAAATGTTAATTGAACTATTTTGTGAATTTTGAATGACTGTTAAAGGGAAAGTCACGAAAATTTTGCATGAAAAAAGAAATAAAAAAGGAAGAAATGGTGACAAGTGTCACCACCTCTTAGCAAGACACCACTAATAAGTGTAAATTGCATCGTGTTTTAGAGCATAGTTTGATATGTGTTTAGTTGTTAATTTAAAATGTGTTTAGGCTAGAATTGTGTTAGTTTGTTAATTATTTATGTTTTAAGTGTTTTATAGTTTAGTACAAATCCTTGAGCTTAAAGATGTTTTTGAGATACTTTGATATGTTTGTTAGTATTTTAGGATCAACATCAAAGAATGGAGGAGTTTCAAAGACATTTGGGTTGAAACAACGACCCACAATTGTGGCATGTCAGGCCATGATTGTGACAGAAGCTCTAGATTTAGCCCACGATCGTGGCCTGCATGCCATGATCATGACGGAAGCGCAAGGAACGACCTATGTTTGTGGCCCGCATGCCACGGTCATGACAGAAGTCTTGGATTTGAGCCACGATTGTAGCTGCATCGGTAGATGCACAGACACTCATGAATGTTAAGCTTTGAAGGATTTTTTCAACCTTTTAGACCCTAAAAAAATCATAGGCTTACCTAAAACACAACAGGATATAAAAAGAAGAAGAAGAGGCAGAGAAAGTAGCTTTTTTCATTGGCCACCTTGAGAAACCCTAGAGAGAGATCATTGAGAGATAGAGGAAGAGAATAAGGAAGAGAGAAGAGGAAAAGAACCTGAATCAAAGCACCTCCTAGATCAGGAGGTTTCCTGACGTCGCTGCCTCCTGTCATCCATTTTAGATTGTATTTTTTGTTCTTTTTAGTTTTATTATTGTATAGAATTGGATTAAACAGTTAATGATAGGATCTAGAATGCCGAGGATGTTCTAAACTCACCTTTGGATTTTATTCTTAAATTAATGAGAATCTGATTGTTTATGTGCTTATTGGATATTATTGTGGTTCGATTATGCTATTGCATAATTCAATAATAAACTGAGAGGGTGAATTGAATGAAAAAATATTAAATTGGACTAAAGAGAGTTAGGTGTTTTAATAGAAACTAAAATTAAATCAGATAGGTAATTTGTGTAGAGAGAGATCTTATATAGGTTTTCGATAGTTTAATAGAGAATTTCATAACTAATTAAGGTTTTGGATAGGTTGTGAATTGAGAGATTACAAAATCCATAATCCGATTAGGGTTTATGGTTTAGGTTTAATGGTGTGATATTTGCAGTTTCATCGAATCTTCCACTATCGATCAACATGATGATTTTCATGTTTCTAGCTGTTAGAATGAGGTCACTGGGTTAGTGCGATTCGACACTAAGAATGCCCACAACAACATTATACTAAACCATAAACACTTGTTATTGCATAAATTCATGTGTCAATTGGTTTTTGACAAATCAGAAACCAACAAGTGCTCAACAAAGGAACTTTTTCTGTTATGGTGCATAGATCATAACATCCCAGTGTGCATCTCCACACATGCGCTTAATGCTATTGTTATGACTCTATATAAGAGGAACAACAATTTGGGTATGGCATACTCAGTTTCTGCCATTGCTGAGTACTATGGCATGGATTGTAGTGGCCTAACCGTCTACCTCCTTGATTTTCTAAATTACCATCATTTGTGGTGTGCTAAAATCCTAAAGTCCCATAACATGGAACTCCAGGACATCAACCAAAAGACTTATGTGAAGATCAGGGCTTGTCAAGTGAGTTCTAGCATAATGCTACCTCAGCAAGTAGAAGAGGACTCGACTAACAGGGAGTTTGGAAAGGAAGAAAACACATAAGAACCTAGTTAAAAGAAAGTACTCGATACAATCTCCGCCAACACCAAAGAAATTACTGACACATTTGCGGATAACTCTAGAACCATGAAGGAGATGGCCCGTACACAACGATGTTAGAGTGGGGAAATATGTCAGATTCATTGATACTTTGAGGCTCAAGGAATCTAACTGCCACCTCCGATACCATCACCACCTCCATCACCGTGAGATTTTGTTTCTAAGCTTTTTCTTTTAAAATTTAGTCTTTGTTTTTATTTTTGTTTTAATCTATTTTATGTTATTTGTTTTCCATGTGTGTTTGATTGTCTCCTTCTCACATTAAGGACAAAGTTTTGTTTAAGTGTGGGAAGGGTTGTGTGTTTTGCTTGAGTGTGAATTTTATATATTGTATGATAGTTTGTTTAGGTTGCATATTGTGAATTGTGTGAATGTGACGATGGCTTAGATGGAATGAAATTAATTTAATTTTGAACATAATCTATTAGGTTGTGAAAAGTCATTAGCTCACAAAATTAGTGCTATAGGTTCTTTGGATAAATATGGAGGTTAATTAAGATTTAATGTTAGTTTATCACCCTATAAGTTTTCACATTCATTCATAATTTTAGATCTTGACGAAGTAGCTTTGCTAGTATTTTGTTCATGAAAATGAGTAGCTAAAGCAACAAGTTAAGCATTAAATAAAAAATGTTTGTAAATTTTAAATAAATAACTATTCTGCTGGCCTTTGGGTTGTGAATAGAGATAGTAGCTAGTTGAAAACATGATGTAGTTGAGTAATCGGATTGACACGGAACACAAATGTGTGTCTTCATGTCAAAAGGCTATAATGATGATCCAACCAAGCAGTTTAACAAAAACATGACTTAGTCAAGTAACTGGATCGACATTCATCACTAATGTTTGCCTTCGTGTAAAAGGCTAGGTCCATGTCCACAAAAAGTAAATAAAACAAGTTTCTAATAAAACCTACCAAAATTGTAAGCAGTTTAAATTTTCATAAAAACGTAATTAGGAGTAGTTACAGAGATTTAATGACCAAAAAATTATTTATATGTGTGTACAATTGAAAAGGGTGAATAACTTGACATTTAAGTTTTGATTAATATGTATACTTAGTCTAGAGTTCTTAGATGCAGATGTTGCATGTTAATGATTTGGAATAACTTGAATTATTGTGTTTAAAGTTAAATTTATTTCTTAAAGTTGAAGCCATTATCTCATTACTACATTGTGCCTGTGTCATTTTGTATGTTTGTTGTTTTGTTTGCTTGAGGACAAGCAAACGTTTAAGTATTAGGATGTTGATAAGTATAAATTGCATCACATTTTAGGGCATAGTTTGATATGTGTTTAGCTGTTAATTCAATCATTTAGTATGTGTTTAGGTTATAATTGTGTTAGTTTGTTAATTATTTATGTTTTATGGTTTAGTACATGTCCTTGAGCTTAAATATTATGTTTTTGAGATACCTTGATATGTTTGCTAATATCTCATGGTCAACATCAAAGAATGGAAGAGTTTCAGAGACATTTGGGCTAAAACAACAACCCACGATTGTGGCATGTCAAGCCATAATCATGGCCTACATCAGGCAGACACGTAAATACTTATGAACGTCAAGTTTCAAAGGATTTTTTGGACGTTTTGGATCCCAAAAAGTCCTAGGGTTACCCAAAACACAAAAGGATATAAAAAGAACAAAAAGAGGCAGTGAAAGGATCCTTTTCCATAAGCCACCTTGAGAAACCCTAGAGAGAGATCATTGAGAGATAGGGGAAGTGAATAAGGAAGATAGAAGAGGAGAAGAAGTTAACTTGAAGCACTTCTCGGATCAGGAGGTTTCCCAACATTGTTGCCTCCCGTCATCCATTTTAGATTGTATTTCTTATTCCCGTCATCCATTTTACATTGTATTTCTTATTCCTTTTAGTGTTATTATTGTATAGAATTGGATTGAACAGATGATGACAGGATCTAAAATGTCAAGGATGTTTTAAACTCACATTCGGAATTTCATTCTTGACTTAATGAGAATATGATTGTTTATGTGTTTATTAGATATTGTTGTGGTTTGATTCTACTATTGCATAATTCGATAATAAACTGAGAAAGTGAATCAAATGAAAACAATTAAATTGGATTAATGAAAGTTAGGTGGTTTAATAAAAACCATAATTAAATTAGATCGATAATTTATACGGAGAGAGATCTTATATAGGTTTCTGATAGTTTATTAGAGAAATTCATAACTAATTAGGATTTTGGATAGGTTATGAATTGAGAGATTACAACCTCCATAATCTAGTTAGGATTTATAATTTAGGGTTAATGGTTATAACGACAGAGAGAGAGAGAGAGAGAGAGAGAGAGAGAGAGAGAGAGAGAGAGAGAGGATAGTCTAGAACCAACAATCCAATAATTCATAATTAGTTAGGTTAGTATTGTTAAATGATCGTTTCACCACAATAGCTTAAGTTGTTTGGTGACTATAACTTAATTGGTTTTATATATTCACTAACACACCCCTCAAGTGAAAGCCCTTTGGGCTTGAAACTTACACAGGTTCACTCTACCTTATGCTGAATAATAGGTGGGTGGTAGGATTTGAACTCATGATCACTTGGACACAAAGACTCTAATACTATGTTAAGTGACCATTTCACCACATTAACTTAACATGGTATTAGAGCCTTTGTGACCAACTAGTCGTGAGTTCAAATTTTACCACCCACCTATTATTCAGCATAAGGTAGAGTGAGCCTGTTCAAGTTTCAAGCCCAAAGGGCTTTGACTTGAGGGGGTGTGTTAGTGAATATATAGAACCAATTAAGTTGGCCTCACACATTAGCTTAAGTTATTGTGGTGAAATGGTCATTTAACAAACATTAAGGATAGGTAAAATTTCCTTTATCTCAATTGATAATTTCCTTCGGTCGATTATTTGTTGTGTTGCACATTGCATCGTAATTAGTATTTTCATGTTTGATTCTTAATTTGAATGATTGAATTAAATTCTTGTATTAGTTTTGTTGTATCTTAAATTTCTGTTATTTGTTTATGGCCTTAGATTTTAGGATTAGATTAGTTCCCTCCTCATGGATCGACACCTTTGGTACTACACTAACGAACTGTGCGCTTGCAAATTATCGAGGGTTAATAATTAAAACTTGCACATATGAATCACCTTGGCACCACCATTACAAGTGCCCTCATGGGGTGACTTAACTTGTCACCCCGTGAGTACTTCTTTGCATTCACTTAAGTCTGACACATGTAGGTTGATTACGTAACATCACTACAACCTTAAACCTAGAATCATGCTATAAATGGAAAAGGAATGAGAGGCAAAAGGGGGCTAAATCGAAAGGGTCAAATCATACTCGAGGCAAATAGAGAGAAAAAAAGTTGGAGAAGAGAAAAAGGAAGCAGAGACCAGTCGATTGAGGGGAAGAAAAGAGAAATATAGTATAGAGGGGAAGGTAGGACGAGCATCTGGGTGATAAGAAACTGAAGTAGAAGGCAAAAGCTAATGTGGGCAGTAAACCGCTACCTTTACACTCACTCGATCCTTGTTTCCTGATTCTGTTCATCTATTGCTTTGTTTCTTTTTTATTTACTGAACTTATTATTTTGTTAGGTTAATGGACTATTACTTTGTTATCTTTTCATAGTTCATTTAATATTCACTGTTTTATTGCTTTAATACTTCTGTTGACAATAACATAGGATCGAAGTGTATGAAGACGATGAACTGTGTTTATAATATAATAGGCTGATCTCTTTTACTTAAGAATTAATGTAGTGATTTTAGTTGACTATGCATGATTGAGTTACAAATTTTTGTCTTAGTTATTTCCGTGGTTTCTGAGTTGAATAGATGTAATAGCATGATCAAACTTTGCATCATTTTGATATTAAATGAAGGATCAAAAGGAGAAGTTTAATATGGAATGAGAAACTATAGACGCTTAGGTTAAGAATTAGAAATATATTAACCTAAGTGGTAATTAGTAGTCGAGTTTCCATAATTAACTCAGGTGATAACTTATTGGATAAGAAAATTAAATTAGTTAATTATTCGAGTTTATCTTAGGGCCAAACTGTTTATTTCGATAAGATAACTATCCAATCATTTCCTCTTAATCATACATAGGAGATTAAATTAATGAAGTTACTTCTTAAGAGTTTTCCACTTCAATTTCTACTCGTTTTTGCTTCCTGACTCAGTTTACTTTTTAGACCAATTTGTGATTTACTTTATAGCTTTCACTCAACATTCAAGATAGAGTGTTTAGGATTGCATTTATTTCTGTTTTTGTTCAAAATTAATTTAAGTGAACCAATTTCACCTTTGTGGGAGACAATCCTGGGCAATCAACCATAACTACCTCGTATACTTGCGAGTAGAATAACCTAAGTGTTGGATCCCGTTTCTGGAACCCAAACATTCGAAGATATTACAAAGCCTGTTGGTCCATAAGGGTGGCGTGCCTACAATAGCCAAACATCAGCATCACAAATTTTGAGAAATCATAAGAAAAATTCAATCACATTTCATTAATGAATCCAAATAAAGTTTATACAAGCTCATTAAAAAATATAAAATACAAAATACACATGATACAATTGAATGCTTATGCTTTGATATGACTCTAAAATACAAAAATTCCTGAATTAACTTCATTACAAAAGTCTCTATCTATATGGGAGTCCCGATGTCTTACAAGGATTTCTATTCATCTCTTTCTGCATTTGATGAGGGAATCATGGGGTGAGCTACACAGCTTAGTGGCTAATATATTTAGAGTCATTGGCTATTGACCAAAGTCAAGCATATGTACATGTATATATATATATATATATACATACATAAAAATTAACAATTCAATACTCAACAATTTAATCTCACAACTCATAGTTACTAAGATGTCATCACAAAGAACATGTCATGTAATTTATCCATCACAATATAACACTCAATTATGCATCATGGTTAACAAATCAATGATGAAATGCACAACAAATTGCTCGAGGGTTCCGTGGAACAAAATAGAGAAACCGAAGTTTACTCCGTGAACAAAACGAATCCACTTTTTATATTTTGTGTGCCACAAGCGGGCAGCAGGGAGAAGGCTTTATGTCGACGTGCACGTGACTACGAAACAGTTCCTCTCTTTTCCAAAAACAATCAAATTTATGCTCACTATCATTTTATCAAATGCTCATACTTTTCGTGCTCTTTTCTTTCTTTCCATTTATACAAAATACCATGACAAAGCATAATATGATCAAAATCACAATTCAATTATATCAAAATTTCATGCATCTTTCAAGGTATAACAAAATCAAAATCATCATGCATTTTCAACATTTACAAGAAGTCAATTTCAAACATATACACATAGGTAAGAATTTGCCCAATCACACAAAGCTATAAATACATTACCCACCTCATTTGCTTGCAAAAATACAAGTCAAGGTTGTCTTTCCCCTTGCTCTTAGGTAGGATTCTCTTGGTTCCCTAAAACAAATCAAGTCTTATTCAATAGGAATCCAATAGAAATCCCACAATGCAAAATCACTAAAATTTATTATAGAATGCTTAAACCGAAGCATTTTCTAAATTCTATGAACTAAAATCGTTTAAAAAATTCAAAAGATCCAAAATGATCTTACCTTCATTCTTGACCAAATGAAGGCATCTTTAGCTCAAACGGAAGCTCTTCTCTTCCTCTACCCTTTTTCACTTCTTAAATAGCTCCAAAATCTCTCTTGAAGGCTAATACAATTGAAACCCTAGCTTGTTTATCTTCTTACTCTCTTTCTCTTCTTCTCTTCGTATTTCTCTCTCTTCTTCATGACACTTTCTCTTTTCTCTTCAATTTTCGTTCTCCTCTCTTCCTAAAATGCCAAACAACACTTCTTCTTCCAATTATGTCCTTAATGACTGAGAAATGTCCCATTTGCCCTTCCTTTTATGCCTTATGTCTTTTTATGCTTAAGTGTCTTGCCAACAATATCCTTGAACATTCTAACAACACTCTTTCTTTTAGAAAAATGTTCTCCCTTGTCCTAAGTTTCTAATAACACCTAAATCAATCCATTCGGTTTAGAATTCCAAAAGTATTGCCCCAAACATTTTTGGACTATTCTTATATTGAAACAGTACACTATACTTAAATTCCTCCCATTCATACTCTTCCAACTGATACCCTTACCTCGATTCAATCCATCTTTCTCAATTCAATACTAAATGCTATCAAATTCTATAGAGGTACGGAATGTGTTAAGAAACTATTGGTTCAAGAATCACTTCATTTTCAGGTCGGATTACAAGGTTATGGCCGAAAGAATTGAACATGATTTTGCCCTAGATCATATTGAACCTTTCTCGGGACAAGTTTGTATAACTATCACTAGAGATGCCAGACTAAGACCATTTCAAAAGGATTTGAAACAGCACTTCAAGATCTACAACTTTCATGAAGACATTGAAGACAAATTCTATTGTCCAAAGGGTCAAACATGGAGCAGACGATAGGATCAGGGGAAACCAGTCGAAAAAAAGCAGACAAATTGAAAAAAACAGATGAAGCAAAACAGACAAAATAAAACAGAACAAAAAGCAGATGAAGCAAAATAGACGAAGCAAAGCAAACGAAGCAAAAGCAGACAAATTGAAAAACAGAAGAAACAAAAGATAGACAAAGCAAGAAGCACACAAAATGGAGTCAACTTAAGACGATGCAACTCTTAAGACGAAGCAGAGTCAACTTAAGACGAAGAAAAGTCAACTTAAGATGATGCAACTCTTAAAACGAAGCATAGTCAACTTAAGACGAAGCAAAGTCAACTTAAGATTATGCAATTCTTAAGATGAAGTGGAGTCAACTTAAGGCGATGCAAAGTTAACTTAAGACGATGCATTTTTACAGACGATATGACGTCATCACAGACAATACATCTTTATAAATGATACATCTTTACAGACGATGCATCTCTTAAGACGAATGATGTCATCATAGATGATACATCTTTACAGACGATGCATCTCTTAAGACGAATGATGTCATCATAGATGATACATCTTTACAGACGATGCATCTCTTAAGACGAATGATGTCATCATAGATGATACATCTTTACAGACGATGCATCTCTTAAGACGAATGATGTCATCATAGATGATACATCTTTACAGACGATGC
>JANSVA010000009.1:10894603-10904855 GCA_025504915.1 Erythroxylum reticulatum
CATATTTAATACACCATTTGGTGCAGTATTTGTCAAAGACACCTTCAAAGTCTCCCAAGACTCTAGTAATGAAGCTAATACCATTAGAGCAATCACCTCATCATCAAACTTTATGCCCATCTTTGATAACTAATCAACCATCCCTTGCATATTGTTTAAATGATCAGCTACAGAAATACCCTCTTGGTATTTTACCTGCATTAATTTTGTTAGATAAAACAATTTGTTGTTGTCGGTCTTTGAAGCATACAACTACTCCATCTTATTCCACAACATTCTTGCATGAGTCTCGTTACAAATGTTATTATACACATTATCATCAATAAATTGTCGAATATAACCACACGCTCATTCATGCTCAAATTTTCAATCTTCGTTGGACATCTGCTCTAGTTTAGTTTTCAAAAATACCGGCAAATGCATCTTTGTAATCATCAAGAGATCCTTTATCTTGGTTCTCCATATACGGTAGTTAATACCGTTTAGATTGATTATTTTGCTCGTCTTCACCTCTATTTGTAAAATTAAGCCAAATTTGAGAAAACCGACCTCAAAGATGAAATCAGGACGTCAAAATTTGCCAAAAAGATATCTTCTAAATTTTGATCACGGGACTTGGTAAATAGTAACTTGTGAATAGTGATCGCCGGAATAGTGTCGTCGGACCCCATTGGAATAGTACCATAGGATCCAGTAAATAGTAACTTGTGAATAATACCACAAATAGTACCATGAGGCCCGGTTACTATTGCTACTGTCACCTTGCAAATTTCTTGAAAAAAAACATTAGAGTACTATTCATCACCTTTGCCGTTTTATGTCAACTTTTCGAACAGATTATGCCAAAAAATTCGTTGTAATTTTGTATTTCCCATGACGTGCTTCTTTTCAAAAAATACCTTCAATGAAAACATAACTCTGATAGTACTTGTTGGGTGCAGCGAGTGTATTTTTTGAAAAAGAAAAATAAAATGAGCAAAATGGACATAAACTATTTAACGTGATTCACCCTTAATTTTGGGTTACGTCTACGGATAAAACTCAAAATAATTCTTCTACTATTACAAATAGTAGGTATACAAAGATAACTAAAATAGTAGCTCAAAGGGTGTTTCTCAACTTAAAAATATTAACCTCACTATTTTGTCACTCACTAATCCTTTAAGAAAATTTTTCCTAATTTCAGAGCATTATTTTGCTTTAGTTTTCTTTTGTATTTTTTGTTGTATTTTGTATGAAGCAGGGAGTCCACCGCATGGGACAGCTGGAAAGGCAACTGTCTTCTTTCCATTCTTTCAACTAATGTGACACTGAAATCGGTGTCGTATTTGTTGAAAAAATTGGTGTTCCTCCATGTGAATGACCCATATCCAACTGAATTCAACACATGATGAACCTAGTGAATGATACATATGAATGTGCATCTAATGCGGTGCTACTCAAGGCTGGTTTTGCAACAACAATTTATTCGCTATGGAAGGAAAGGAACAAGTGCCTGTATCGGGGACAAACTACAGACAAATATCGAGTAGCAAACATAATTCTCAATTAGCTACGAGCAGCGATACTTGTTAAGAATGTGGAGAATCAACTAACCCAGAACATTAAACAGGCGATTTTGTAACCTTTTGTTCGGATAAATTGACGATCCCCCACCTGTTTGTAAATTGAAATTTAGTTGGGTTAATTGTCTAACATGAACCTCACTATTATGGTGTAAAAGCTTTTGCTAATATGAATATATTCTTTTAATTTTAGAAAAAAAAAAAGGCCATTAAAGCATCCTCCGGAAGGGACAAGACAAATAGCTTTTATTCACGGATTTGGTTTTTTCTTACCATTGCAGCAATTTGTGCCGTTATTATTACAGTCAAAAAAATATTTGAAGTGAACTTTCTTTTGCTATACACTTGCTTTTGTTCATTTTACCTTTGAATGGGTCAAGTTTAAGCAAAATTCCGAATAAAGAGAGAAAAGAGAACCAGAGAGAAAAGACAAAAAAAGTGAAGCGAATCACTGTTTTAGAGCCATTCACATTAGCCATCCTAACACTTCAATGTCTTCTAAACGTTCATCAGTGTCTTACCCAAAAGTACCCTTCGTGTCCGTAGTGTATAGTTCTTATCTTTAATATTATAAAATTCAGAATTCCATAATCAAGTGTAAGTATGATTCTGTTGGCGATAAAGATCGTGCTCTCTGATTCCTTCTAATGTGCAAAGGAGCACACTTCATTTCCTCGTCACAGACTCACAGTAGGCTATATGATCCCACCTTCAACGCTGAGATTAATCCTTAGTTAACCCTAATGACAACATCCAACTATCGGTACAAAATTTAACTTGAAGATCAACTCAGAGAAAACTCCATGGCATCATACTTGAGGTGCCATCACTCCATCGGTGTATGACCATCTTCAGCTTTCATATCGTTTAGACTACCTAACATAATTGAAGTTAGCATTAGCTTCCCAGCATCTGGAAAATCTTTGTGTTGCATTAATATTGCTTCTACAGAAACATCCAAATGCTTCAATGTTGAAAACTCTAAACTTTCTTTTCTCAGCGGCAACACCTCGTCAAAGCCTTCATCAATGGTTTCTGCTTCAGGTCCATAACATCTGCGTGAAGCCTGGAAAAGTACAGTATCCCTCAGTTGCTGCAGGGTTTCATCATCACTCCACCCTTCATCTCTACATGCCTGCTGGAGCTGTCCCCAATCATCCTGATCAGCGGCATTCTTCCAGCATTCCTCCAGAAGGTTCCTGTGACTTTTGCGATAAGAAGAGCTGGTCCATGCAAACACTTCAAAGGCCCGCAATGCAAGCTCAGGGTTCTCAGATTTAAGGCATAGCTCTATGAGCTCTTCTGGTCTAAGTAGCTGTCGTCCACCATACTCCATTACTTCATTGGTAGGAATGACTTCCATTACTTCTTCCTAAAAACAGAAAAAGGTCCCAGTAAGTTTTTATTCAAGAAAATGAATTAAAAGGAAAGTTTAGTTGCCTAAGATCTTCATGTTAATAATTTGTCATTATCCTAGCATGAAAGAACAAGAAGTTCATAAGCATTGCATGAAAGATCTATAATTATCTCTCACAAACACCCACCCACCCATCATTTAAATCCTGGTTCAAAAGGAGCAGGATGCACAAAAGTAAATCACATGCTCTTCATTCAGAGAAGAATTATTTAACTAAAATGAACACAGTCCATTTTGAACAAATTAATTTCATTTAATTTTTAGGAATTCATTTTAATTCTACATGTCATGTTTTCAGAATGTGAAAAATTATAGAATTAAAATGAAAAATTATAGAATTAAAATAACTTACTCGTATTCTTTTTTAAAGTACGTGGAATTTGCAAATGAATTTCACACCAAAATTATAATATACGTCAGACCAAATAACCAAATTATAGTCTATAATATGCATTAGATCAAAATATCCACCAAACTAAAGTCTAAAAACTAGAATGTAAGTGATGTATTAACAAATCACACATTTTCAATTCGATTTCAATTGCGTTCCAAATGATAGATTAAATATGTTTTTCCAAACATCAAAATTGATTAAAAACTGAATTCTATCAGAGAAATGACTTCATCTGCAAATGAATTCCAAAAGTACTTGGTCCCAAACAGTATGTATGACAATCTATACTTGCAGACATATGATAAATGGCAAGACTTCATTCAGTCAATAATCAAGGTAGCAATCAAATGACCAAAGTATTAATTAGGAAGTTCTGTTGAACAAGCATGTAAACTATATTAAAAGAGCCTCCATCCATAAATGGTAGACGCTATCAGAATTGCAACATCGTGTACCTGTATTTTCAGAATCCTCAAATCAGCCTCAACACGTTTCACCTTGGTATCTGAATATGCAGCCTTACCTAATAATGTATTGAAGTACATTAGTATGTAAGATCCTATCCTTATACACACAGTTTATACAAAGCAGAAGGAACAAAAACACATGATAAATTGAAGATGAAAGATCACAATTCAGGGGATCTTTATTCACAGAATGATACCATGATACAAACAAACATCACAAAGTTCTTTCTATCTAAGCCCTAGGTTGCTTCCGCACTCAGGAGTAGAGTGCACAGGATAACATCCTCTTATTGTATTTGCATAGCAAAAAGGCTTAAAGAACAGGGTTAAGCGCATGCATCAGATACATGAAAAATTTAGCTGAAACATTGATTGAAGTAGAAACTAATATGTGCTAAAATCTATTCATGTGAACAGATCTAAGCAAAAGATTTCTGGAACTTTTTATCGGTAGTCAAAAAGCATAACAAAACCATAGCCACAAAGAGAGTAAATGATGGAGGACGAATAGAAGATATAGCCACTAATTTCTAAAATTCACAGAAATTAAGAAATCTGGGATGCTGGAAATTCAGTAAAAATGATGTCCGTAACAACATATAATGAAATGATGTATGTATGGCAGGAATTAGACTTGTTTAATGAAGAAAATTGGGTAAATCCAAGTGATAGTGCTTGGTACAAGAAAGTTGAAAGAGACGCATATTTGTCTTTTTAGCTGGACTGAATAAAGACTTGGATGAAATTAGAAGCTGTATTTTAGGCAGAAATCCTCTACAGACCATAAGACAAGTCTTCTCAAAGGCATGAAGAGAAGAAGCAAGAAGAAAAGTGATGATGAAGAATGCTGGTGAAACCAGAATGGATAGTAAAGGCTCAGCTCTTTCTACTCAAGGAGCTGACTGCGAAGGAGAAAAATGCAGTGGAATACAAAAGCGTTGGTGTGACCATTGTAAAAAACCGTGGCATACCAGGGAAAACTGCTGCAAACTGAATGGAAAACTCAGCTAATTGGAAAAAGAAACCAAGCAATGGCACCAAGACAAGAGGAGAAGTCAGAGCATTCCAAGTGAGCAATTCTGATTCAGGGCAACAATCATCTTTAGAATCTCTTCCTTTCACTAAGGAACAAACAGAACATCTACACCAAATGTTTAAATGTCAAAATAATCCTAATCCATCGTGTTCAATAGCTCATTCAGGTAATACTTTCCCTTCGTCTTTGGCCTGTACCAACACTAATGGCCCCTGGATATTAGATCTGGTGCAACAAATCACATGACTGGTATTCCGAATTTTTTTTGTCATATACTCCCTGTGCAGGAAATCAAAAAGTCAAAGTTGCTGATGGTTCCTTTTCTTCCGATGCTGGAAAAGGAACAATGTCTATCTCTTCTTCCCTAAAGCTCAAAGATGTCCTTCATGTTCCTAACCTATCATATAATCTCTTGTTTGTGACCAAGCTTACTCTTAATCATAATTGTTGACTTATTTTCTGGTCTTCTCATTGTGAATTTTAGGATTTTACCTCCGGGAAGATGATTAGGGATGTTGAATGGAATAGTGGCCTCTATGTTTTTCACAAAGGACAAACCAATGGAAGGCAAGACCAACAAACTTGTTTCAATTCTATCCTAGTTTCTGGTAATAATGAAGTTATGTTATGACATTATTGACTACGGCATCAAGGTTTTAACTATTTAAAGCCACCAAGGTTTGTTGCTTAGGTGAGCCTACTCTAGTTTGCCACCTTAACAAGTCTCTATATGGTCTAAAATAGTCATCGAGAGCTTGGTTTGGGCATTTCAATACAGTTGTTATATAGTTTTTTCTGCAACGATATGGTATCGATCATTCCGTGTTTTATCGTCATTCCAAAGCTAGTAGAATTCTTTTGATCATTTATGTTGACGATATTGTTATTATTGGTGATGATAAAAAAGGGATCCAATCTTTAAAGTCTTTCCTGCATATCAAGTTTCAAACAAAGGACCTTGGTTCACTAAAACATTTTTTCGGTATCAAGGTAGAAAGGTCGAAGATGTGGATTTGTCTATCCCAGAGAAAGTATGCCCTTGACCTTCTAAAGGAAACATGCCTATTGGGAACTAAGCCAATTGATAGCCTCAAAAAGTCAAATTTTAAACTTGATGCTGAGAAAGGAGAGTATTTGGAAGATCCAAGGAGGTCCAGAAGACTTGTTAGTAAACTAAATTATTTGGCTATTACTAGTCCAAATATCTCATTTGCTATAAGTTTAGTGAGTCAATTTATGAAGTCTCCACGAATAGCCATTGGGATGCAGTTATCAGGATCTTGAGATATTTAAAAGGTTCACCAGGGCAAGGTCTTCTATATAAGAACCATGGCCATACTCAAGTTCAAAGATAGACAAACGCAGGCAATTTATTTTAGGCTGTTATGTATTTATGAGTGGAAATATGTTGTTATGGAAAAGCAAGAAGCAATTAGTTATTGCAACTTCTAGTGTTGAGTCTGAGTACAAGGCCATGACATATGCTACATATGTTGATTTAGTTGAGGTATCTTCTCAGGGAACTTAGTTTTGAGCACTCGTTTTCAATGAAGTTGATGTTTGATAATCAAATAGCCATTCATATTGCGTCTAATAAAGTCTTCCATGAAAGAACCAAAAATATTGAAGTGGATTGTGACATTGTTCAGGAAAAGCTTCAAGAAGGATTGATCAAGACTCCATATGTTAAGTCAGAAGACTAACTTGCTAATTTATTCCCCAAGGGGTCTTAAGTGAAATCCATATATAACAAGCTTGGAGCTTATGATATGTATGCCCTAGCTTGAGGGAGAGTGTTAGGAAAAGTTAGACCTATATCATTTCCCATTTATTCCTAAGATCAATTTTCCTAGTGTAATTGATTCTTACTATTAAATAAAGGCTATGAGGATCTTGGGATGGTATCAAGCCCTCAATTGCAATCTTTGAACTGTTTAACATCCTTAGCAGCTTAGGAGATATAATCAAGGCATAAAGGAGTTTAGTCATTGCATTAATGCTTCTGCCCTAGATGATCTCAAGTTTATTGGCAATTTTTTTACTTGGAGCAATAGATAAAATGATCATTTCCTTATGCAAAAAAACTAGATAGAGCATTGGCAAACACCTCTTGGCTTAATCCTTTCACCCATTATTGGACTTATTTTGATAACCCTGCAGTCTCAAACCACTATCCCATTGAGCTTTCAACTTAAAACACAAGACGTACGCCCTTTCAAATTTCATAATTTCTTGGCATCCTGTAATGACTTTGAAGGATCTATTAGGAAAGGATGGCTTATAACATCAATGGCTTTCCCTCTACAAATACTATTAGGAAGCTAAAAGCTATTAAAGCTAAGAACAAACTGCTAAACTCTAAATTAGTAGGATTCACTACTTTGGAGATCACCAAAGCAAGGGAAAACCTTCTTAAAGCTCAATCTCAACCATACTTCCTCCCTCATGATGCTTCCCTCAGGTTAATGGAAAATCAAACGCTAAAGGATTATACTCTTATCTCTAGAAAACCAACAATCCCTCCTTAAGCAAAAGGCTAAAGTTTCTAGGCTCAAAGAAGGGGACTCCAATTCTACTTTTTTTCATAGTTCTATACTCCAAATTAATATAACCCCTTCGAAAATGTTATTATCCCAATGGAAACATTGAGGATAATATAATGCTTGCTCAAAAGCTAATGCAACCTAATGGGGGATTGCCATAGTAATACAGGTTCTAGAAGATGTATGATGAAAATAGACTTCAAAAAACCTACAATATGGTGTGATGTGAGTTTGTTATTGCTATCCTCTATGCATTTAAATTCCTTAATAACTTTATGAAATGGTTAAGCCAATGTTTCTCAACAACATCATACAACATTCTTCTCAGTAGTGAGATAATAACACAATTGAAAGGAATAAAAGGCTTGAGACAAGGAGATCCTCTTCTCCTTATCTCTTTGACCTTTGAATTGAGGTGCTTTCCCTTATAATCAATAGAAATAATTCACAGAACCAAGATATTCAACCAATACCCTCATGTTTTGGTAAATTAAAGGAATAAGACACTTGCTTACCCTTGCCACATTTGCTATACGAAATGCTTGAAGCTACTATATTCCTCTTGTAACTCTTATTTGAACTTTATTGTCATGAAAATTTCCTTATCTTTGTATATACTTATTCCTAGCAGTTCTCTTTTGCATATTATGGAGTACTTTTACCTCCCTTCGCATTGATTAGGAAGTCTTTTTCTTCTTTCTCTATTCTCCTAGTGTTGGAAGAATATTTTTAGTTTTATTACTTTATTTGTTTCCTTATTTGCTCGATAGTTTACTTCCTAAAATATCGTTTATCCTTTCCATTTATGGTCCCTATTTCATGGGATGTTATTTACTTCTTTCTAGGAAATAATCACGGGATTGAATAGTATAACAATTGCTTATCTTCCCTATATGTATTTCTGTCATTTATGAGAAATAACATACAGAAATTATCCTCAAATTTGTTCGTGGTATCAGAGTTTTGAACACAGAGGAGGATGGTTTCAGTTGGGACGATAGGAGCGTGGCATGTTGAGTTAGGGGAAAATTCTGCCACTAGTCTGTCAGGCAACACTCACCAGGATCAATCTGAGAAACGACGAACACCATTATTGGCACAGGAAACTCGTCCACTTCTCAGAACAACATTGACATGCAACTGTCGGTGATAACCAACCATCGACTGAATGGGAACAACTATTTACAATGGCCCCACAACATGCTTATGTTTGTAAGAGGGAGAGGGAAGGAGAAATATCTCACAACCAAGCCACCAACTGTGTCTGACTCAAAATATGACGTGTGGATGACCGAAAACAACCAGGTAATGAGCTGGTTGGTTAATTCCATGACTCTCGAAGCTGGTAAGCAGTTTGTCCTTGCAACCTCTGCAAAAGAGAAATGGGAGAATGCCAAAATAACATATGCCACTATAGAAAATACTACTACTCTGTTTCAGATCAAAGGAATTTTGAGGGAAACTAAGCAAGGTGAGAAATCAGTCACTGGTTATTACATCACGTTAGTAAAATTGTGGCAACAACTGGACCTTTATGACCCACACCAAGGGGCTTGCAGTGAAGATATGGCGCGCTACAAGAAAATTGTGGAAAGAGAACCAGTGTACGATTTTTTTTTGGGACTAAACTCTATTTACGAGGAGGTTTGTGGAAGAATCATGTCAACCAGACCACTATCAACCATTATGGAGGCAGCTAATCTGGTGAAATTTGAAGAGAGTAGAAAGCTACTGATGCAAGGTACTCCAAGTAATAAAAATCCCTCTAAATCTTCTGTCATGGCTGTCAAAGGAACAAATGGGTCAAAATCTAAGAGAAAATAGGGTAAGCCTTGGTGTGACCATCGTCAAAAAGGTGGACCATACCAAGGACACACGCTAGAAAATTCATAGGAAACCTCCAAATCAGAAAAACATATCAAAGGCTGAGAACAAAAGCTAAATAGCTACTGGTGGTGACAAGACCGAGGGAGATAACATCCGGTAAGCAAATAAGAAGTTGAATTGGTGAGGAAAATTCTTAGTGAGTATGATTTGAAGGCTGAAAAGGTTGTATCCACAAGTAATATGGTCCAAACAGGTAATACTGGTACTGCTTTGGGGGTTCAAACCCTAAATTGTGGTCTTTGGATTGTTGATTCCGGGGCTAATGATCATATGACTTGTGATAAGTCATTGCTTGTTGACGTACAGCCTTGTCCTATTCATAGGACTATCAAGGTAGCTAATGGATAGGTTCTATAAGTTTAGGGGATTGAGACTGTTATAATTGTTGATAAATTGATCTTAAGTGGTGTTCTTTATGTGCTTGGCTTGGATTGTAATTTGTTGTCCGTGAAAAGGATTACTAAAGAACATAATTGCACAACTAATTTTGGTGTTGATGGTTGTGTTTTCCAGGATTTGGAGTCGGGAAAGAGGATTGGCAGTGCTAGGGAGTTTGATGGATTATATTACATTTGCAACTCAAGAAGGAATAAAGCATGCTATTTTATCTTCTAATGAAGAAATTGCACTTTGGCACTATAAGTTAGGCCACCCTATTACATGAAGCATTTATATCCTAATTTTTTCAATAAAAAGGAAATATCTTTTCAGTGTGAATTCTGTCAACTCTGTAAACACACCAGAAATTCTTATACACCCTGAGTCTATAAACCCACTAAGCCTTTTTCCATCACTTATAGTGATGTCTAGGGGCCATCAAGGGCCAAAACCAAAAACAATGTTAAATGGTTTGTAACCTTTAGATAGATCATACAAGATTGACTTGGGTATATCTTTTGAAAGAAAAAGCAGAAGTTTTTCAGGTATTTAAGGAATTTTATTC
>JANSVA010000009.1:10904955-10931400 GCA_025504915.1 Erythroxylum reticulatum
TCTAAGATATTAATCTTTAAAATCTTCTTGATTTTCTTTAGAAATTTAGACGATTACAAAGCAATTCACTTAATTTGGTAAGAAATGCAGCACCGAAAATTATTATCTATTCTTCTAACAACAAGAAAATTAAAGAGATAAGAATTAGAGAACATGATACCGCGATTTATACTGGTTCACCCTTAACCTTGGGCTACATCCAGTCCTCAGAGTTTGTGTGAGATTTCACTATATCCTTCAACGTTACAAGTATTATTTCTACACTTGTAAAGCCTCTTCAGGTCTCTCTCACAAAGTATTCTTAATCTGCTTCCTTAGCCTCTTCAGGCTCTAGCCTTTCTTTTTTTTGAAAAAATATTGTTTGAGCTTTACGTTACAAATGTATTTGCTCTCTTTCTTTCTTTCTTTTCTCAAAATATTTTTTTGTGTGAGCACTTGAATACAGAGTTTCTCTAAGTATGTTTTGTACAATCAGATTTCCTTTTCTCTTCTATATTTAGTTTACGACTATAACTAATATTTATAACCTAAATCTTTAACTGTCTTCTTTGAGAAATATTCTTGTTGAATTTTCTAACTTGTAACCAACTCCAACTAACTGATTGACGTTATAGAATATTTTTCAATTACATCGTCTTGTATAGATTTCTTATGTTTCGTCTGGTGTCTTAGACTAAACACTTCACACTTCGTCTGATCCATCTAAGACGCTTTTTCTTATTCAACTTTTACTTAAGTATCGTCTTGAATTGACGATTTGTGCCACTTACATTTATCTGCGCACTTAACAAATTCATCAAAACAATTCACACACTTCTATGATTATTATTATTTGATTTTCATCAAAATTAATAGAAGAAGTGAAGTCTTGACTTAACATCAGTATCCCATGCAAATCCACTAGTATCTTTCCTTAACATATCATAAACAATACTCCACTCTTTCTTTAAAATCTTAATCCTAGACTCTATGTGAGATCTGGCTTTTAAGTTTGAATTAGGGAACTTTGTTGCTACCATTCTTTCTAATTTATTGAGATAACCAGCTTTAAATCTAATATCAATATTGTACATTCCTACATTATGCAAATCAACCATGCAGAAAACTAGAACAACATCCTCATCATAGTTCCACTTTTTTTGTTCCTTTTGAAATTTGAGAATCAATAGTTGACAGGGAATTCATCGACATACTTATCTACCAAATTAAAGTAATATTGATAAATAAAAAAATTATCATCATAATAAAGGAAAAATAAAAATATTCATAAAATTTTTCATACCAAGTAACATTAAGCATCAACAACTTACAAAAAAATCTCATCCTAGTTTTCCAAAAGAGGTAATCATTCTCAAAAAAAAAAAAAGCTGCTCTACTAACATTTTTTCCCTCTTGGTTATATGATGATGATGATGTCCCTAAGTATGCCATTAAGATCCTTCCTATATGTTTTCGTTAAAAATGCTAGCTTAATAAACCCACTCTGATACCACTTATTAGTCCCTAATAACACCTAAGAGGGGAGTTAAATTAGGTGTTTATAAAATTGAAGAATTTTTCTAACCAATGTATATATATACGTATACATAAACCAATCAAGCAATTGGATAATAATTTAAGAAGGATATGGAAAAGAAGATGCAAACCAATTTATAGTGGTTCGGTAAATAACATTTGCCTACATCCACTTTCAATATACTTTTGGTGGAATTAGACTATAATTCTTCTCTTAAGGTGAAGAATAACCTTTGTACAATCTTTCTTATCAAAGAGGAACTATTTTACAATCTTCTTCCATAGTAAGGAGGAACCTCAATTTCACTTGGATCACCCCTAAGTATAATTAATATTGTAATGTCCTAACCAAATATTACAACTTTAAACATCCCACTTTATCACTTAATATCTCTAAAGAGGTTTACTAATATAAATATGAAAACAATGATGCTCAAACAATTAAAAAACAAGTAAAAAATATTTGTAATATCCACCCAAGTGCCTCTTGATGCTAAAACCAATTAGAAAACACCTATTTATAGTGTTTTGGGACCTCTATTAGCTATTGAAGCCAATAACTAGACATTATAATGACTATTTATAGAGTGTTGGTTGACCAGTATAACATATTAGTCAACTAGTAAGCATTAAAAGCACCAAATTCTTTAGCCGTCAAGACAATGGTCAATTAGTAAGCATCTTGGTCAACCAATATGACACATTGGTCGACCATTACATTAATCGATTTTATAACAAACTCAAGGTACATCAAAATTTAAAATTTTAGTCTATATTGTTTAACCACTAACCAATATAGATCAATCAATCACCTCGAGAACATGATTTTTAGTAATTTTAAAGGCTTAACTTAATTTGTTTAATGCAACTTTGATTTAAACACTTCTCAAAATATTCCCCAAAGTTTGCTTGCAAGATTAAAAGACTTTTATATTAAAATCAAAAGCTTCAATACCTCTTGATGAATGGAAAAACCAATGCAATAAAATAAAATAAAATGTTTATACATAATAGAACATCAAAGTGATTAAATGAAATTACAACTAATATTACAAACTAAAGAATGACCTTGGTAAGCTTTGATCTTCTTTTATTCTTAGTTTAGACTTCATTTTGATGATTGCAAAGTCTACTTCTCTTTATCAAGTTCATAAGCTATCTTCTTAAATTTATGACTTCATTTTGTTCATATATTGTTTTAATAAATTAATAAACTCATTACTAATAATTATATTTTGTTATAATCAAAATATTGATTGGAACCTCTCTTGGTTTAATAATTCTCATATTAAATTGAGGTGTGACTTATCTATTATAAGTGGTGATATTGGTCATATAAAGGTCACATTGGATATATGAAGTCCTAATATGACTTGTATTGAAGCATGGTATTCTTTATGAATGTGTGACTTTTCTCTTATTGTGGTGACATTTTTCGTACATAAACATCATATTATTTTCATAAGATGCTAGTATGTTTTTCTTTTAATGATTTTTTTTGTCTATATAGTATTTACAACTTCTCTGTAAAAATTTCTAAGGCTCTTATAAGCTTAATCATCAAAGACTTATTTTTTAAACCCTATCTTAAAGTTAAAAGTAACTAAGTTAGTGGTTCGTCTTTGTCATCCCTTATCTTAACTCAACCAATTGCTCTCAACTCAAACTTCGCTCAACACTCCAGCAACTGTGCCAAGCTACTAAGAAAGTTCGTCTCCAAGAACGAGAGGAAGATCCCCCTACTACACCTACCATCCAGAGCAACCCAATCAGTTATAGTGCGGTGGTTTCAGGCCAACCCAACACTAACAGAAGCGAAAAAGAAATAGGATGGCCGGAGGAGGACCCTATAGAAATAATAGAGGGTGACATTGCTATTATACAAGGCAAATATGGACTAGGATTGGAACTCTCAAGAACATTCAAAGGGAAACTTAATAAAATTTGGGTGAATGATGTAGTCATTAAACTCCTCGGCAGAGCACTAGGATTCAACATGCTTAAGTCAACATTGCTATCTCTATGGAAACCACAAGGCCCAGTGAAAGTTGTGGACATTGAAAATGGATTTTACCTTGTAAACTTCCTGGGGGAGGATGATTATGTTCGAACGCTTACTCAAGGACCTTTGATCATTGCGAGGCACGCGTTATCTGTTCAGTCATGGTACCCAGAATTTCGACCATCGTTCGGCAAAATCACCCATGTGGTAGCTTGGGTGTGCTTCCCAGATCTACCCGTAGCTCGATACCAACCTTCTATACTCATAGCTCTCGGCAACTTGGTGGATTGAACGGTGAAAATCGACAACCACACACAACTTACCCAACGAGGCAAATTCGCAAGGGTGGCTATTTATATAGATCTTAGCTCCCCTCTTCGCTCCATTGTCGAGCTCGATGGTGAGAGCATCAAGGTGGCCTACAAAGGCCTGCCCCAGACATGCTTTTCCTACGGTTAAGTCGGCCACAGCGCCTTGTTATGCCCCACAAAATCAACAGAAACACCTACACCGGAGACACCCACCGGTGGACAGACAACGCTTGACCCCTCCGACAATAGCGGTGCATCGTCTTCTGGCTATCTCAGGCACGCAAAATATGGGCCCTGGATGCAAGGGACCCGTCAATCTCACTAGCAACAGATCAACCCCACGGCAACACATCCCGTCACTAACAACATTCCAAACCACGTAGGAGCGTCGGGCTCGAGATTCACGGCTCTGACAATTATAGAGCCGTTGGATACAGTAGGAGATTCCCCTCAATCAGCTGCAATGCCCAACACCAACATCATATTGACTGCACAGACTCAGCCCCAACATCGCCTATAACCCCTAGCTTATTCGTCGTTTAAGGAGAATCGCTCTTCACGTGTGACGTCTTATGGACGCAGTAGCTTGAGTAATACCAAAGCTAAAACGACGTCGCCGCAGGCTTCCTAATTCAGTGGGTTGATTCCTCCTCGCCAAGCCCAGTCCACAAGTCATCCTCCACAAGCCCTAGCCTAGCAACCCTTTCAGCCCACAATTCCAAGATCATCAAGACCAAGTTTGGGCCATGTGGCCTTAACCATTACATCCCACACCGAAGCTATAATCTAGGACCATTATCTCACACTACCCACCTATGAGAATATAGGCTTTGGGGATATAGAGGAGGATTCCCTAGAAGCCAACCCTGACCTAGTCTCGGCATCGTCTAGCCAAACACAAACGATCACCTCCGAGGCCACCCGACCAGATAGTAAATCAAACCACAGACCACCTAATGAATATTGAGCCTGATATTTCGATGGAAGTGACTCCACAGGAACAGATGCCAGATCACTATTCAGAGCTAACTGTCACGACCGTCATCCCTCCTGCTGACTAGCCTCCCTTTATCCAGTTTTATGACGATATTAATATGGAATTGCCAAGGGGTTGGAGGTAGGACCTTCAAGCCTATTATCAAAAACTACGTTCAGATTCACAGACCGCATCTCCTAGTTCTAGTGGAATCTCCCATAAGTGGGACTCGGGCGACACAAGTTATTAGGAGGTTAGGTTTTGTTCAATCCTTCAGGGTAGAAGCTGAGGGCTACTCGAGCGGCATCTGCCTACTTTGGAAAGAGGACATAAAGGTCGGCATTCGGATAGCTCACCACCAATTTGTTCACACTTGCATTATTTGGGACCGTGTGGCATTTAAATTTACAATCGTTTACGCTAACCCTATATACTCGCTTCAACATTATCTATAGCAGTATCTGAAGAAAATTACCAGGATCACTATTCTACCATGGCTTATGGGAGGGGACTTCAATGCTAAATTAGAATGCACTCATAAACGTGGTGACTCCCTACTCTAACATATCGTTAATTCTCAGTTTAGTGACTGTGTGCATTAGTGTCAGCTGCAGGATTTAGGATTCACAGGACCTAGGTTGACCTGGCGAAGGGGGCAAATCCTTGCTCGATTAGACCAGGTCTTCTATTCTAATACTTGGCATTCTACCTTTAAGAACACCACAATTACCCACCTGCCCTTTTTGAAATCAGAGCATAGGCCTCTTTTAGTGTTGCTTTCCAAAAACACACACTCTCCTCTGACCACTAGACCCTTTTCCTTCTAATCAACTTAGGTGACGCATGCTGATTTTAGCAAATTTGTAGCAAAAAATTGGCTTCCTACCGGTTCGGCTCTCAGCAGTGAAATTAAATTTTTTTATGCCAAGTTACAGTAATGGAATTCGACCACGTTTGGAAATATTTTTCATCAAAAACAGTGTCTAATGGCAAGGTCGGCAGGCCTTCGAAAACAATTAGAAGAGATTGACTCCACCTCTCTCAAATGGCTCAACGAACATCTACGGTCGAAAATGGAGCAAGTCTTTTACCAAGAAGAACTATATTGGCACCAAAGATCCAGGAGCCAGTGGTCAGGCTAGGGTGACAGAAATACTAGATATTATCATGCACTTACCATGGCCAAACACTGACATGCGCAGATTCAGGCTCTGAAAGATGATAACGGGCATATCCTGACAGATCCTAAGAGCATCCGCAGACTCGCTCAATAATTTCTCGCGACTCTTTATTCGACTGACTGCCAACCTGCGCCTGACCGGCTTATCCATGATCAATTCCTCCCTCTCCCCCAAGCTTTAACCGATCTAGACAGCCCACTCTAGTCTGATGAAATCAAGACGGCTTTCTTCACTATGACTCCTAATAAAGCTCCAGGTTTTGATGGCTTATCTGCATTATTCTACCAATCCCAATGGGATATTGTGGGTCCCTCTCTAATTATATTCCTTCAACGCATTTTTCAGCACAAAGTTTGGGATTCTGACCTAAACCGCACTGTTATGGTTCTTATACCAAAAATTCAGTCTCCCACTTTGATTTTGCAATTTAGGCCTATTGCTCTATGCTCGGTAGTTTACAAAGCCATTACCAAAATTATTGTCAATAGGCTAAAACCCTACCTTGACACCCTGATAGCCCCCACCCAATGCAGCTTTGTCCCTGGGTGCTTGATTATAGATAATATTATTATCGCCTAAGAAATCATACACACCATGAAAAGGAAAATCGATCAACAAGGCATAATGACTCTTAAGGTAGATCTCGAGAAAGCTTATGATAGATTGTCATGGGACTTCATTCTAAACACTTTAGTCGACATAGGCCTTCTTGAATCCCTGATTAACCTCATTATGAAGTGCATCTCCTCGGTTTCCATCCAAGTCAGGTGGAATGGAGAACTGAGTGAGCACTTTGTTCCTTATAGGGGTATTTGACAGGGGGACCCCATCTTGCCGTACATTTTTGTCCTATGCATAGAACGTTTCGGGCACTCCATTACATAAGTTATAACCCAAGGACACTGGCAGCCGATAAAACTAAGTAAAAATGGCCCACTAATATCTCACATATTCTTCGTTGATGATCTCATCCTTTCCTCAGTAGCTTCTATAGATCAAGTGACCATTATTAGGGAAATTTTAGAAACCTTCTGTGCAGTTTCAGGACAAAAAGTTAGTCACACTAAATCTCGGTGCTATTACTCCAAGAACATTTCTCCTTCGATATCTTCCCGTTTAAGCAGTGCCCTAGGTTTCACCCAGACAAAAGATCTAGGACAGTATCTTGGAGTTCCCCTTCTGCATGAGCAAGTGACCAAGCAAACCTACCAACATATTCTTAACAAAGTGCACCAACGCTTATTTGACTGGTCTTCTAAATTGTTGTCATTTGTAAGCCGTATCACCCTCGTTCAATCAATCATAGCAGTCTTACCTAGCTATACTATGCAGACGGTCAGATTGTCAAGAAGTCTTTGTGATGTCCTGAAAAAATTAATGCGTCAATTTTTATGGGGCTCATCTACGGGAAACAAGCGGATTCACCGGGTGAATTAGGATGACGTGTGTAAACCTAAAGAAATGGGAGATCTTGGCATTCGAAAAGTTCGGGTAACAAATGATGCTTTCTTATCCAAATTAGGATGGACTCTGGTCTCCAAGCCTAATGCATTTTGGGTACAAATCCTCTCTGTAAAATACAATTTTGATGCCAACAATCTCCCTGCCTCTATTGACACAAAAGGAGGCTCCAGGATCTGGAAAATCATTAAAACTACCTAGCACCTGGTGCTCCAGGGCCTTAAATGGATGCTTGGAGATGGCACTCGAACTAGATTCTGGCTGGATCCTTGGGTGGAGGGTGTGGGACCTCTTCTCCCTCATACAACCACCCCTCTTCCTCCTCTTTCCAGTACCCTCCGTGTTCGACATTTGGTGGACATAGATGGCCATTGGAACTAGGCTGCACTTTAAGTTTGCCTCCCGTCGATGATTTGCAGATTAATTGTAGGCACTTTTCCCCTGAGATCTTACTTAGGCCTTGATAAGTTAATCTGGGGTATTTCTGACACTGGTTATTTCACTGTGGCTTCAGCCTACTCCATGCTAATGGAGCATACTGACTCCGTACCTTATGGAATTTGGCAAGTAATCTGGCAATGGAAAGGCCTCCAATGCATTTGATCCTTCTTTTGGCTCCTCGCATACGATCGATTACTCACTAACCAACATCGTGTTCGAAGGCACCTGACTACGAATGGATCGTGCTACCACTGTGGACTGGAAGAATCCGCGCTACATACTGTGCTAGATTGCGTCAAAACCAAACAAGTGTGGACCTCCTTCCCCCCTCACTTAGTTAATAATAGATTTTTTACTCTGCCAATTCGTAAGTGGCTTAGGATAAACCTCCTCCACCATCGCTGTGTTTCTGGACAGAATTGGTCGATCCTTTTTGGAGCTACGTGTTGGCTCCTTTGGACTTGGTGAAATGTAACCCTTTTTGATGACCAGTTTGTTTGGCTGTCATCACCTATTTATCTTCTTTTGTCTTTTACAGATCAGATTCATAAGTCCGCACAGCGGATATGGCCCATCGTCTTCGTCATGAACAACTCGTAGGATGGCTCAAACCTTAACTAGGGTGGGTCAAGTTAAACATGGATGGCGCATGCAAACCTTCCTCATCTTCAGCCACAGCAGGAGGCCTTCTACAGGACAGTACAGGCACTTAGCTTGGAGGTTTCGTTCAGAATCTCGACTGGTGCTCACTATTGTCTACCAAACTTTGAGGCGTATTTACAGGGCTCACGCTTGCGTGAAATCTCAGTTATCGTCGAATCGAATTAGAAATAGACTCGATAGTGGCGATCAACCTCTTTTCTTCCTCGGCATGACAGACTATAGTCTCTAATCCTATAGTTCAAGACATTAATGAACTGTTTACTTAGAACTGGACGATCATCCCTCGATATATCTATCGCGAGAGTAACAAATGTGCTAACTGACTAGGCAACTGTGCGAAGCATTTTGACTTAAGAACCTTTTTCTTAGATGTCGCATTCATTGGGTACCACATTATCCTATAAGAGGATATGTCGGAAATATGTTCCCGTCAACTCATTATGTAATCTATTTTCTTCCAGTAACATCCCTGTAACAAACAGTGGTGGCTTTGTTTTAAGGAAAGAAGGAAATCGGCGGTTGTCAACCACCGTTTGACTTTGCCCAGAAATACGTATGACGTCGTTTATCAAAGGTTTCAAGTTTCCAGCCAAGGCAAAAGCGACTCTCTACTTGTTAACAACTACTGGTCTCACTTTCAGCGCCGCAAACCAACTTTATTCCTCTTCATTTCCCGACAATATTACGGCTGTGATACATGGCGTTCTACGCTCCTCTCGCGCTTTTGCCACTGTGAGTTTTTTTTCCCTGTCTCTCATTCTTTGTTGTTTCATTTGAATAGAATTATTGCTGGGACTATTATGTGAACATGGCAGATAGCTTTGACTGTTGCTGACTATAAGTACTCTTTATGGGGACTGCCTGTGGACTCCGATGATTATCAGCACCAACTATCTGAGGTGTGAAGTTTCTTTCTTTCTTTCGCCAATCGATGTACATTTTTATTACCGATTCCACTTCCCGCTTTCATAGGGAGAACTGATCCTAGAAGCATGCTATTGAACCTTTTATCGCAATTAGGTTTGTAACATTTTAGCTATAGACTTGATGGAATCTGCTATGGTGCATAAATGTTAGATTACTTAAATTGGCAGGTTTTTGCTAAAAAGTTTAAATTGCGTGCATCCTATGAGAGTCTTAAGCTTTTAGTTTACTAATAGGTAATCATCGGAATAATGAAACTAGTATAGTCCTTGGATTCAATTATTTGATTTTCAGATGAAATGCATACAGGAGATATTATTAAGTTTGTTCCCTATTTAGTTACAGGCTTTTCATCTAATTATCCTAGTTGTGTGCTACTTGAGGCTGTTTTCCCCTTCTTCCACCTTGTAAAAATTAAATTGTTGCGGACACTTCACTCAACTTGACTGTATGCCTATATAGGGAACATATTAGAAATACAAAATAACAAAATGGTTGATGAGTTATGAATAGTTTCAAGTGGCATTTTCCGCTTCTTTTGCAAACTTCTCCTTGGTTTTGTGGATAGTGAAAAGGAGAAAATTATATTTGGAGAAAAATCTTCAGCGTTTTGCTTACCAAAGAAAGCCTATGATAATTGAAAAATTGTTTTCACTTAGTGACAATAGAAATGATCTTCAGTAAATGATTATATGGCATGAAAGATGGGGATGATTGCTTGATTTGTGAACCTTGAAAAGATTTCCATATTACCTTAAGATTTTATTTTTTTCCTTTTTTTCTACTCTTCATTTTAAAATGTGGTTGAAATTGATATGCTTCAATGCTTGTAAAATTTAAGATCTATTAATATGAATGTATTTATGATTCTTGATTAGGTACTAGTTTAAAGGTATTTGTTAGATTGTAAAACTTCTAATTTTATAGATGTGAGGTTAAATTAACAATATAGAACAATAGGTGTTACCTTGTTATTGAAATGAAATTTTGGTAATGGGAAGATTGCCTACGTGCCATGCTCACATTGTCCTCTCATTTGCTATTAAGCTAGTTAAACTTCAAGTGCTTTTTTATAAAACATTAATCCTATAGTGTAGCTTGATATACTTTGAAAATCTTAACTTCTTCAAACTTGATAACAAAATATTGTCTTGTTAAGGATCCAAATTTCATCATCACATACAAGGTTCTGATAAATAGTTACGTGAAATAGCTACATCATACAACTTGGATGATACTACATGTCAAAGAATTATCTGATGGACTAACTATTTTGGAGGTTGGCTTAATTGAGTATTTGAACCTTCTTCTTGACATGCAGGTTCATTTTCGATCAGCCAAGAGAATTATGAAATTATGTGAAGCAAACAAAGGCTTTTATGTGAAAGCTGGTCAATTTGTTGCTGCAATGCGGCGGGTTCCAAAAGAATACTCCTCAACCCTTTCATCACTGCAAGATCAGGTTAGGTCCGTATATTTTTCTCTACTTATTTATTTAACAAATGTTGTGGAATTCCATATTTCTTATACTTACGTTTTGATAATAGGCAGTTCCTTGTCACTTCAAAGCCATAAAAGAAGTATTGATTGGCAATTTGGGTGATGATTTGTCTGAAATGTAAGTGTTTCTTAAATATGGAATCATAGCCATTTTAGTGAGCAAGGCACTTGTGTAAACCCTCCTATCTAGATTTCTGCTACCCGTCTTGAGTCCACCTACAATTGCACAATCTAATAGACTCTGAATTTTTTTTTAAATTTTCTATTGTTACTGTTGTTATTGATTAAGTAAAAATCGAGGAAATACCAACTAGCACCTAAAACTTAAAGAAACTAGGAAATATGGGTTGTTTAGTGTTGTTAGGTTGCTGGAAAATTAAAATTCATGTCTAGATTTCGGCTTAGGTTGTGGAATTTCAAGCTTGTATTGGATGGAATTTTAGGATTTAATTAATAAAAATTTAGGCTAGAATTTTAGAGTTTGATATGACTGGAATTTCAGGTTTGCAGAATTTAGGGTTTTGATTACTAGAAATTCAAGGTAAAGCTATTGGAATTTAGGGAGGTAAATAAGTAATATTTACTTATTTCTAAGGTCTAAGAATCAATCTTAGAAGAAAGTATGATACCTTCGAATTGAAAACTAAGTTATAGAAAAAATTCAGGATATCTTAAATTTAAGGGCTGAGTAACACACATATTTATTTAAGTTCTTAGAATAGTTATTCTATTAGGAAATGTTTCTAACTAAAATATTAAAACAAAAATCTGATTCTAATAATGATTTTTTTTATTATTGTTGTGAAGAAAGGTAATATGTATCTTATGCATTATACAGAGTATTGGTACATATTTATAATGGTTAGGAGTAACTAATCCACAAAATAATCTCCTATAATCAAGCAGAATATCAATCCTGACTAATATAATTATATCTAAATAGATTATTTGGCTTTATCTAATTTGTAACACTCCCCCTCTAGTTGGAACATAGATATTAATCATGCCCAACTTGTTACAAGTATAGTTCACCTGAGCTCCAGTTAGAGCCTTTGTAAAAATATCCCTAAGTTGTTCTCCAGTTTTGACGTATCCTATGGAAATCAAGTTTTGTTGTACTTCTTCTTCACGAATAAAGTGACAATCTATTTCAATATGTTTAGTTCATTATGGAACATAGGATTAGAAGTAATATATAGCACTACTTGATTATCACCCCATAACTTTGCTGGCAATGGGGTTGTAAAACCAATTTCCATTAAGAGTTGGTATACCCATATTATTTCGCACAATGATTGTGCCATAGCTTTATATTCAAACTCTGCAATAGATATGGACATAACCTATTGCTTCTTACTTTTCCATGAAATTAAGTTTCCTCCAACAAAGGCACAATAACCAGTAGTTGATCTTTGATCAATCTTGGAGCCTGTCCAATCAAAATTCGAGAAGCACTCAATATGAGTATGTCCATGATTTTTTTATAGAATCCCTAGACTAGGAGCTCCTTTCATGTAACTGATATGGATGAGTGTTTTAGTAGGAGTCTATTAGAGGAGTATGAGTGTTTTATTAGGAGTCTATTGGAGGAGTATTTTATTTTTAGTAGAAGTCTATTATTTCCCTATTATTTTTGCACTAGTTTTTGTTGTAGTTATGTTAATAAAAACAACTTAAATAGGATTCTTTCTAAGAGTCCTAAAACAACTCGAATAGGAGTTTTCTAGGAGTCCTAGTTTAGGTGGAACTTTTAGGTTTCTTTGCCTATATAAGGCTATTATGTTATGCAATAAAGTAAAGGAAGAAGTTATCATAAAAATAGCTAATTAGGAGTAGCGTAATTTAGTCCAATCTCGGCAGACCTTATTTTTGACAAGTGCTGCTAGTTTTTAATCACCAAAAATAGGTTCTGCAAGGAAGGGAACTAACGTAAATAAGGAGCAAGAGATTAACTTTCCTGAGAATCGTCCTTGGACTCGATCCCAAGCACGGGCACATAACAATTTGGTATCAGAGCAGGAGTTCATAGACGAAACAGGCCATTCAATTGCAAAGCAATCTTTGGTAGATTGGTAGATGAATCAGAGGATACGGGCATTAGAGATGGGGCAGCAAGAATTGAAGGCTCAATATGCAGAGATTATCCGCATGCTTGCAAGGTTGGAAGGTGCAAAATCGAGCGAGTATCAGGCACCATCGCCACCACCACGGGAGGAGAGGACCGATGGCGGCAGCGTGGCAAGAATGGTGCCTAAATACACTAAGATGGAATTTCCAACCTACGATGGCTCGATGGATCGTTGGTTTGACTTTACAGGTGTGAGCAGTTTTTCCTAAGCTAACAAACAACGGAGGAGGAGATGGTAAAATTGGCTGCCTTTCATTTAATGGGGGAGGCCCAATTGTAGTTCTTTCAACTTGAACAGGAAGAACCAGGGATGCATTGGTACTCTTTCAAAAACCATTGCAATATGAGATTCAACCCTCACCTTAGCAACAACCCTGTAGGAGAATTGGCAAACCTCAAACAGACAAGGAGCGTAGAAGAATATCAACGCCAATTCCAAACACTGCTGGCTCGAACCATAGGGCTTCCACGGGACCTACAAGTAAATCTATTCACGGCTGGGTTGGTAGAAGGGCTGCGAATCGAGATGGAGATGCAATATCCTGTTAATCTTGGGGCGGCAATGAACTTGACAAGAGCATGTGAAAGAAAATTACAATGTATGTAGATGCAATACACCCAAGAGATAAGAGGCAACTGAAACACCACCTTATGACCATCTTTGCAGCTGGAGAGTAGTAGTAACAGCACCAGCGCGAGTGTAGCCACACTTTTAGGAAGTAAGATAAACTCAGGGGCTAAAACAACAACTTCTAGTCTAGCAAGTACTCCACCCCCAATGGGAAGACGTTTAATTAGAGCGGAAATGGCTGAAAGAAGAGAGAAGAGGTTGTGCTATAATTGAGACGAGCCTTATTTGGTGGGGGCATAAATGTAAGAGACTATTTTAGATTGAGATGACAGATTTTGAGGAAGAAGCGGAGGAGATATCTTTGCATACCATCACCGACATAACTTGATTTCAAGCTTGAGGGCAAGTTCGATGTCGAAGGGGGGCGTGATGATATGGATGAGTGTTTTATCAGGAGTCTATTAGAGGAGTATGAGTGTTTTATTAGGAGTCTATTGGAGGAGTATTTTATTTTTAGTAGAAGTCTATTATTTCCCTATTATTTCTGCACTAGTTTATGTTATAATTATGTTAATAAAAACAACTTGAATAGGATTTTTTCTGAGAGTCCTAAAACAACTCGAATAGGAGTTTTCTAGAAGTCCTAGTTTTGGTGGAACTTTTATGTTTATGCAAAGGGTTGAGCAGCTAAAACTCATAAAAACTAGGAAATATGGCTGTTGAGTGTTGTAGGCTGCTTTTGATGTCTAGATTTCAGCTTAGGTTATTGTAATTTCAAGTTTGGATTAGCTGAAATTTTAGGGTTTAATTGCTGAAAATTTAGGCTTGAATTTTAGGGTTTGATATGGTTGAAATTTTAGATTTGATATGGCTAAAAAATTTAGGGTTTCGGTTGCTAGAAATTTAGGTTAAAACTGCTAGAATTTAAAGAGGTAAACAAGTAATGAAAGGTAGGAAACTAGGAATCACTCCTAGGGCATAAGAGTCATTCTTAAAAGAAAGCATTACACCTTCTAATTGAAAAATAAAGTTGTAGAAAAAATTTAAGATATCTTATTATTGAATAGCTAAGGAGGCACATTTGTAAAAGTTTTAGTTACCTTAATCTAATAGGAATGGTTTCCTAACTAAAATATCCCAAAAAAAAATTGAATCCTGTTCTAATAAGGATTATTTATTCTTAAGTAAGCTTAAGTCCTAAACAAACTAGGACAATATATATAATTTATTATTATTCTGTTGGAAGAATATTTTTAGTTTTATTACTTTATTTGTTTCCTTATTTGCTTAATAGTTTATTTCCTAAAATGTCGTTTTATTTTTTCCATTTCTGGTCCCTATTTTCATAGGAACTTATTTACTTCTTTCTAGGTAATAATCAAGGGATTGAATAGCAGAACAATTGCTTATCTTTAGTATATGTATTTATGTCATTTATGCGAAATAATACACAGAAATTATCCTCAAATTTGGTCGTGGTATCAGAGCTTTGAACGCAGAGGAGGATGGTTTCATTCAGGATGATAGGAGCGTGGCATGTCGAGTCAGACGAAAATTCTGCCATTGGCCCGTCAGGCAATGCTCCACCAAGATCAACCCTAGAAACGCTGAACACCATTATTGGCATAGAAAACTCATCCTCTTCTCAGAACAACATTGACATGCAGCTGTCGGTGGTAACCAACCATCGGCTGAATGCGAACAACTATTTACAGTGGTTCCACAACATGCGTATGTTCTTAAGGGGGAGAGGGAAAGAGAAATATCTCACAGGTGAGCCACCAGCTATGTTTGACTCAAAATATGAGGTGTGGATGACTGAAAACAACCAGGTAATGAGCTGGTTGGTTAATTTCATGACTTTCAAAGTTGGTGAGTAGTTCGTCCTTGCAATGTTTGCAAAAGAGATATGGGAGAATGCCAAAATGACATATGCCACTATAGAAAATACTGCTACTCTGTTTCAAATCAAAGGAATTCCGAGGGAAATTAAGCAAGGTGAGAAATCAGTCACTAGTTATTACACCGCATTAATAAAATTGTGGCAACAGCTGGACCTCTATGACCTACACCAATGGGCTTGTAGTGAAGATATGGCGTGCTACAAGAAAATTGTGGAAAGAGAACAGGTGTATGAATTTCTTTTGGGACTAAACGCTATTTACGAGGAGGTTCGTGGAAGAATCATGGCAACCCGACCACTACCAACCATTATAAAGGTAGTTAATTTGGTGAAATGTGAAGAGAGTAGAAAGCTGCTGATGCAAGGCACTCCAAGCAATAAAAATCCCTCTGAATCTTTTGTCATGGCTGTCAAAGGAACAAATGGGCCAGAATCTAAGAGAAAACAGGGTAAGCCTTGGTGTGATCATTGTAAAAAAGGTGGACATACTAGGGAGGCATGCTGGAAGATTCATGGGAAACCTCCAAATCAGAAAAATAGATCAAAAGTTGAGAACAAAAACTATATAGCTACTAGTGGTGACAAGACCGAGGGAGATAACATACCAATAAGCAAAGAAGAAGTTGAATTGCTAAGGAAAATTCTTAGTAAGTAAGATTTGAAGGCCGTAAAGGTTGTATCTACAAGTAACATGGTCCAAATAGGTAATACTGGTATTGCTTTACGGGTTCAAACCCCAAATTGTGGTCTTTTGGATTGTTGATTTAAGGGCTAATGATCATATGACTTGTGATAAGTCATTGCTTGTTGATGTACAACCTTGTCCTGTTAATAGGACTGTCAAGGTAGCTAATAGACAGGTTCTAAAAGTTCAGGGGATTGGGACTGTTATAATTGGTGATACATTGATCTTAAGTGGTGTTTTTTATGTGCTTGTCTTGGATTGTAATCTGTTATCTGTGAAAAGGATTACTAAAGAGCATAATTGCACAACTAATTTTGGTGCTGATGGTTGTGTTTTCCAGGATTTGGAGTTGGGGAAGAGGATTGGCAGTGCTAGGGAGTTTAATGGATTATATTACATTGTAACGTAAGAAGGAATTTAGCTTATGCTATTTTATCTTCTAATGAAGAAATTGCACTTTGGCACTATAAGTTAGGCCACCTTAGTTTATCTTACATGAAGCATTTTATCCTACTTTTTTCAATAAAAAGGAAATTTCTTTTCAGTGTGAATTCTGTCAACTCTCTAAGCACACTAGAAATTCTTATACACCTTGAGCCTATAAACCCACTAAGCCTTTTTCCATCATTCATAGTGATGTCTGGGGCCCATCAAGGGTCAAAACCAAAAACAATGTTAAATGGTTTGTAACCTTTATTGATGATCATACAAGATTGACTTGGGTATATCGTTTGAAAGAAAAAGCAGAAGTTTTTCAAGTATTTAAGGAATTTTATTCCTTTATAATAAACCAATTTCACACAAAAATCCAGATTTTACGAAGTGATAATGGTAAAGAATATCTAAGTCAATCCTTTGGTCAATATTTAACCAACAATGGTATTAAACATCAGACCTCATGCACTAATACACCACGACAGAATGGTGTTTTAGAAAGAAAAAATTGACATTTACTTGAGGTTACTAGATCTATTGTGCTCACAACAAATGTTCCAAATCATTTTTAGGGGGATGCTATTATCACTTCTGCTTATTTAATAAATAGAATGCCATGAAAAGTTTTGGGGTTTCATACACCTTTACAAAAATTGCTTGAGATTTATCCCTCGGTTCCCTTTGTTAATACTCTACCTCAAGATTTTTGGTTGTGTTGCCTTTGTGCATAATTGCCATTGTGGAAAACTTGAGCCTAGGGCCCATAAGTGTATTTTCTTGGATTGTTCTTCTACTCCAAAAACTTACAAGTGTTTCTCTCCTACTATACAGTGTTATTTTGTTACTTTGGATGTGACCTTTGAAATGCAAGCCTATTATCCAAAAATACCCATTCAAAGGGAGAGAAGTAAGAGTGAATGGTTCTTTTTAGGAAGTGATGGCTCACCGGACACACTACACCAAGAAATTCTACCTTCTACACCTAGCCATGACTCAACCAGACCTATAAGAGACTTTGATTCTCCTAAAAACACCTCTATTTTGCCTACTCATAATCCAACCAGACCTGATTCTTATGAAACCATCTCTGAAACACACAATTTTGATAACATCAGACCTGAGATACCAGATCCTGACACCACCATTCCCATTGAAGCTACTAATATAGTTGGTTCCAGTCACAAATCTAACCAAAATTGCACAAGAAAGTAATGAATGTGATAAAAAGAAGGATATTGAAATTAGGGTGGACAGACAGGAAGACAAAAATCCTGAGGTGCAACCACAGTTTTACTCATGGAGGAAAGGCAAATAGCAGGCATGATGTGAAGCAGAACCAGAAAAATCCATCACACTTCCCGAGCAAGGCCATGAATCAGAACCTACTGCAAATTCTAAGTTAAGATGGCCAATAGCTCTAAGGAAGGGAGTAAGATCTTGTACAAAGCACCCACTTAGCAAGTTAAGGATATGGGCTATTTGAGATACTATTTGGGGATGGAGGTGGCCAGATCTAGTAAGGGCATTACAGTATCCCAAAAAAAGTATACACTTGACCTTTTACAGGAAACTGGGATGATGGGGTCAAAGCCTGCAGAGACACCCATGGAATCAACTTATAAATTGAGTATTAAAGAAGAAGGCACACCAGTGGATACAAGGAGATATCAAAGATTAGTTAGAAAACTGATCTATTTATCTCCCACTCAACCAGACATTTGTTTTCTTGTAAGTGTGGTTAGTCAATTTACGAGCAACCCTCAACAGGAACATATGGATGCAGTACTTAGAATCCTTAAGTATTTGAAAATGACTCCTGGAAAAGGATTATTCTTTAAGAAAAGCGAGACAAGGAGTGTTGAAGTATTCATAGATGCTGATTGGGCTGGATCAGTGACTGATAGGAGGTCTACAACAGGTTATTGTACCTTTGTGTAGGGTAATTTGGTAACTTGGAGAAGTAAAAAACAACCAGTTGTTGTTAGAAGCAGTGTAAAGGCTGAGTATAGAGCACTCGCATTGGGAATTTGTGAAGGAATATGGATAAAAAGACTCTTGGCAGAACTTCGTATCAAAGTAGATCCTCAGATGAGGGTGTGGTGTGACAACCTAGCAACTATTGGGATTGCAAAGAATCCTATCTATCATGATAGAACTAAGCATGTGGAGATAGATTATCATTTCATGAAGGAGAAAGTAGATTCTGATTTGATTGATCTAGCTCACATTCCTACTAGCAAACAAGTTGCAAATGTTTTCACAAAAGCACTTACTAGAGTCAGATTTGAAGAGTTAAGCACCAAGCTGGGAATGATCAACATCTATTCACCAGCTTGAGGGTTGGGTGTTGGAAGAATATTTTCAGTTTTATTACTTTATTTGTTTGCTTATTTGCTCAATAGTTTATTTCCTAAAATATCGTTTTATCCTTTCCATTTCTGGTCCCTATTTTCATGGGATCTTATTTACTTCTTTCTAGGCAATAATCAAGGGAATGAATAGCTGAACAATTGCTTATCTTCCCTATATGTATTTCTGTCATTTATGAGAAATACCATACAAAAATTATCCTCAAATTTGTTCACCTAGTTGATATTAGTTGCTAGGATCCAATGTGAGAGAGAATCAATGTGATTTCATTATGAAACTAACTCTAAATGCAATGTAAAAGCACAAGATCATGAAAAATGTGAGTGTGAAGTTGGGGATTCATTATAAGGAACAATAATGAAGGGCTAATAGACCTTCCTTCCTTCGACCTAGGCTAAGATTATTTAATCATTGAGGTCAACATTCATCAAGCTAAGGAGAATTATGTAGAATTAAAAAAGTTATTAGTTTAGTTTTCCTTATTAGAAAAGAAAAATATTTCTACTATATTTTGTCCTTATTAGTTCATAGTTTCAGTCCATTAAAGAATAATAAGTATCCTTGTTAAGTAGAATTCTACTCTTATTTTGGAAGTTTAGTGAGTTTCCTATTTCATTAAGATTAGGATTCCAAGAATTTTTTCATATATATGTAATAACCTTTTAATGAAAAAACAACCTGAATTTTCTCTACAAATTTTAAATTTGCAATTAAAATTTATGATGTTTTCTTGTAAATCTGATTATACTCCCTATGAGTGGCTCCTAACTTCCTACTTTAGGAGTGACTCCTATAACCAAACATTGTTATTTTCCTTTACTAAAGTTCCAGCAATTTCCAGCCCAAGTTTCCAGCAATTTGAATCTGAAGTTTCAACAACTTTAACTAAAATTTCAGACCTGAAATATGAATTTCCAGCAGCCTAACAAAATCTGACAGCTCAAATTTCCTAAACTATATGAGTTTTAACAACTACTTGATATCTCTTTCATTTGTCTTGCATCATTAAATCCGACTCCTAATCTGAAGCAATGAATTGTCTTGAAATATGGGAATGAGCAGGTTCTCAGTTATCTTCACATAGTCAGACATCATATTCCAACTATTTAAGGATAAAAATCAATTGGTTGGCCAGTTTTCAATTTGAATTAACAAAATTGAACTAAAGTCTGAATATTTCTTTAAATCTCCCTCCCCTTGACAAATACAGTTCTGAAATACATTGAAAGATGAGGGGACAAACTATGAATTAAGTTGTACCTGCCATTGCAGCAATCTTAGAGAGATATAGAAATCGTTTTCTATCTGCCAGTGATGTTATCAAGCCAGTAATCTCAGCCCCTGCCCCATCTTCAGCTTCTGATAAGGAATTTGCATCCTGAGAAAGAGCTAATGCATGAAGAGTTTCTGAAGCTGAGGAAAATTGATGAAGGAAAATCTCATGAAGCCACAGCAGATCGTCGTGATGCTTCAAAAAAGCAGATAGCTCTTCCTGGAATTCCTCCCCAAGCCTAAGAAGCTTGGAAAACTGCCTCTTCTCATACAGTTTTGTGAACACAAAGTAACTGAAACCACCATTAGGCCCCATGCTCTCACGCTAGAGAAAGTAAAAGGGTGCCAAATGATGCAAAGAAACAGTTAAGATGAGGAAGTCCAATATATTGATAGAAGTTTTGGAAGAATTAACAAAAATAAACTTATATGAACTGCAAACTCACTTCCTCTAATAAATAAGATAAGGCATACGCAAGAAAATTTTTTTTAAAAAAATGCAATTTCATGTACAAGAGGATGACACTGAATTCCAATTGACACCTGTGAGTCCATTTCCTTCTTAATTGTCTGTTCTAAGTTATGAAAGGCCAAAGAATCCCATTCAAGTGCAAATTAAGTGGAGCATTCTGCTCATTTGAGCAAATAAATACTTCGGCCACAATCAAAGTAAGCAATGTTCAACACATTAGATCGTATCAGCTGCAAAATTATCATCAGGCAAAAGGAAACTTCATGCATCAGAACAATACAATTTTTCATGGCACCTCAGTGGCAAGGACATGCCTCTTTTTTTCATTTGCTTTTAACCTTTACATGGACTTGTGCGAGAAAACAAAAAAAGTGGTACCAATATTTGCAAGCCTTACAAATAGTACTGACAATAAAAGCTGTAACGAGAAATTTGTCCTTAAGAGTATTGGAAAAACCAAATTTATCTTTCCAGTATTGGCAAAATGGAAATTATCTCTCAAGTAATAATCAGCTAATGCAACCAAGAGCTTTGGGGTTCAATTCTCACCAGAGGGGAATGGGATTTAGGAGAATATTATGGCCCCTTGTAGGTCATGACCAAAAGAAAAACGAGCAAGAAAAAGAAAGTGAAAAAGCAACATAGAAAGCATATTGGGATTTAAAAACATGAAATACCATTAGATTTTTCAGCAATACTGAATCATTCAGATCAGAACATATACTCCACATGGTATTGTATCCTTCATGCCTTTTTGCTATGGACAGCAAACTTGAAGAAAGCTTTCCGAGAATTTCTTCATTTTTTTCATCACTTCCTATATTAAAAATCTACAAGGAGAAACGGTTCAATTTTCAGTCACTGCTAATTTTAGGTTCATAAGATCAAAACAAACCATGAAAGAAATTAACCTGGTGCCTCTCATTTGCAAAATGTTTTACTTGTAAATACAAGGAACCAAGAAGAGTATCCCGCCTATTCCAATATTCATTTAAAAGACTTCCATATTCCTCTCCACACTCAACCTTAGCTGTGATAGCACCAGCATAAGCATCAAGTAGAACTTCAGCCAGGATGCTTAGATGAGTGTATAAATCTGATTTTGCAGAAATATCCAGCCCAGATGTTACATTCAGGAGTCGAAGCATGAAGGAAGCAACTCTCCAAAGCCCATTTCGCACGACAGGTTGACAATACCAGGGTGTTAGGCCCTCAGGTGGTGGATACCACATATGATGTTTATTTCTGTAGACCACAGCTGTTCGAACTACAGACACAATTGAATTTGAGAGTTCACAAGCTCTCTGGATTTGAACCTCAAGTAGCTGTTCTTCACTTACTACATATTCTAGGTGTTTATCTAAGCCATAAAACAGTTCTTCAAGATCGGAAACCTTACTATAGAAAACTTCGGCATTATCTCTGTCCATAAGGAGAACAGTGTTCCTACGGGCTCTATCACCAACTAATTGTATTAGATCCCAAAGAGCACCTGAAAGTTGAGGTTCTGAACTAGAATGTGGTGACACAGTAACAGTTGAACGGTTCTGGTTAATCAAGCTTTGTAGTTCCCTAAGCTGAATCATTCCAGCAAGCTTTTCACCATGTTCCAAGATTAACTGCAAAGACTTTCCTGTTAAAGTAAACCTCTAGTTAGGCTTGACAAGTTTAATTTCTTTGGTTACATGATAATAAGCAGTTTATTTTAATCCAGGAAACACAAACCCCTAAACATGCATCCAAGCTGAGGGTTTTTAGCTAATGAAAGCAAAAACAAGAAATCTACAATAATAATCGATGATCTGATGCAAACTCAATAAATCATAAATGTTTACATGAATTTACATGCTCAAGTTTGGAGAAATAAATGAAACATAGAAAAATACGTACTCTGCCTGGAACACAGCTCTTCATGGCACTTGGACAGAGCAAGAAACTGAAGAAACCTTTCATGCTTTTGCTGCTTATCAACAAGTTGGCTAGACAGATTTGCCATAGCCACTACTTCAGCACCTCTAGTGGTTGTCCAGTGTTTAGCTAAGGTGTCGACAATAGCTTTGCTTGTCCGAGCAAATACATTTGTTTCTCCATCCTTTTCAAATGCCCCAGAAACTTCTAGATTTTCAAATGAGTCATCCACTTTGCCAGTTGTAAGAAAATCATGGAAAAGCTGACCAAGTAGAGCTTCTGACTCTTCTTGGGCATCATAAGGTGCAAGTCCAGTCATAGGAATCCCTTGTCTATCACCTGCATGCCATGCTTCTGAACTTATCCTCCTAAGAGCCATGTTGCCCATGAGTGCGAGATTTTTTCTTTCTTCTTGTGCAGTTGTTTCATTCATGCTCCCTTTACGTGACAAGCTTCTCTGTGGTGGTTCAACTCCACCAAGTTTAATAGCTTTCTCTGGTATTGCCCATATTCCTGCTTTCTCAGTAAGTAAAACCCAAGCACCATCTTCAACATCATCTGCAACAGGAAGAATTGAAGCATCCAAAACTTTTCCTGCATCATAAGGTAGATCAAACTGATAAAGTCGAGTGGAGTTTCCGCAACAGTTAGAGACTGTTGCTGTTCCATCACCAGAAAGTATGACTACTGAGCCAAATGGCTTGCCACCAACTCTAATTTTCATGGAGAACAAGAATTCTTCATCTTCTACTCTTGCTTTTGGAATTATCACTTGGATTGGACCCTTTTTCTCCAAAATCCTGCCATGGTTATCTGAGGGTGCATTTGCTCCAGATTTATATTGCATGGTCAGGAGAGAATACTGAGTGTAGCTTGAACTACTAACCCGGTCCTTACAAAAAGTAGCAACCAGAACTGTAATCACTTTACCAAGAACATCCACCTGCAAATCCAAAGGCCAAATTTGTTTCTGGCCCGCTAGATCCTTTTTGATTCCCAAATCAGCATCAGTGCCAACAATTTTGTAGGACCAGAGTTCTGATACATTCACATCGAGGTCAAACGTAACAGTAAAACACTGTATCTCAATATCAGTCAGTAAAAAGAACTGCCGGACAGAACCCTCCATAGACTGGTCTGAGAAGCGCCATGTGAGGGATCTTGGATAGCCCTTGCCCCGTACATACTGACCACTATAGCCACCCTGAGATGGGAACTTCTTAATATCTTGATATGCTTTAGTACGTTGAATCCCGGAAGGGCTGCAATGGAAACTCCATATGTCACCGTTGGCACTACAAGCCAAGGCAACACATACATGCTCAGTAGCACTCAATGAAGAAGAGATCAAAGAGTTAAAAGAATTTGATCCAACTGCACTACTATTAAGCCTGTTGTGCTGTCTCTGTCTCGTTGCAGTGAACTTCCCGCCATACACAGGGGAAGAAGTCTCTTCAAATTCATCAGAATTCGGCAGACTACTAACAGGAGTGGATCCCATCTCACTAAGAACATCAGGCCAATAAATTACAGCTCGAGTCTTCTGGCTACACAATACAACACCAGCACTTTTACAACTCTGTACAGCTTTACTCTTCCTGCAACTCCAATTCACAACACAAAGCATCCAACTACCGCCCCCACCTTGGTGGGAGCTTTTACTGATATCTGAAACAACTGTAGGAAGCTCAAGAACAATGCAATCTTTTGAAGCTGTAGACGATAAGTAACTCCAAATAAAAAGTTTATTTCCACAGATAATCCAAGAGAGGCATGTCTCTTTATCCATTCCACCACATATGCACCCATCGTCTGCAAGCAGCATGACAAATTTAATAAGTATAGTAATATAAGAATTGGAAGCCTAGTATCTGGGTACGAGTGTACACACCAGGAATGTGGTCCTGTAGAAAGCTAGCCTGTTGATCTCGAACTACTTGGGGAAACTCTCCAACATACACGGGCTTAATTGAATCAGCTTCACCCCCCTTTTCAGTATTGTTTCCTGGAGAAATTCTACACTCCAGACAACATAAATCTTAGTAGAGAGGTGTAAAGGAACAATTTTTCCTCTTCATTCAAGTAACTAAACTTTTTTTTTTTACGAAGAAATGCAAGTAAAAAGGAATGAACCTGGCAAGAACCGAGAGGCGAGGGGCCCAAGGAGCCGGTGTGCCAGTGTGCGGGCGATTGGGGATTGAGTTGTGGCTGTTGGGTGTGATGGGAGTTGAATCAGGCAGAACTTGAGCAAGGCTTCGATGTTTTCTAGTACTCACATTAGACCTCTTTGTTCCTGGAGAGAACATTTTTCTGAGTTGGAAGTGCCAAAATGCTAGGCTTTGGGGTTTATGTTTTGACTGTCGTTTAAAATAATTCGGTTTTTGTGGGCTGAATGAACCATACCAGGGTTTAACGGTAGCTGTTCAGTTCTTCTTTTGAGATTTGTAAATCTTAATTATAATCTTTTGAACAGATAATTATAACATTGCGTCTTTTACGTCTCATTTTAATAAGAATTTTGATATTCATAACATTATGTCTTTTACGTCTCATTTTAATAAGAATTTTTGTTTTGGGTAATGTAATTTTTAAAAATTATAAAATAGACTCTACATTTTTTTAAAATTATAAAGCACTCTGTCAATTTATTATGCTATATAATTTACTCTCATTAAGTTATAATTAAATTCCAAAAATCTCAACAAATAATTAATGTAATTATAAAAATAAATATTTTATATCATTATCCTCATTAAATTAGAATTTAATTCCACAAAAATAGTAACAAATAGTTAATGTAGTTATAAAAATGAACATAATTATATATAGTTGTCTCAGTAAATAACCCTATTAGGCAATTAGCCCTAATTAGTAATTATATATAAAACTCTGCCTAATCCCTATTGGATATTCCTTAATTATTGTACATAATAGTGTACTACAACTACATGTTTAAGTTGGTAACATTTTAATTTTTAATCTAAGTGGAATGGTCCTGAGTAGAGGGGTGGGGCTACTAGAGTAGGGATATGGAGGTGGTAAGTGGCGACTGGCGACATTGCGACGATCGACGGAGCCTGAGTTGGCGATGGCAGTGACCAAGTTTGGAGCACAAGCTGGTGTGTGGCAACTTTGTGATGGTGAGACTTTAGAGCATGCCGGTAGTGACGTTGAACAGAGTGGCTGGGTGACTGTCAAATGGGAGAGACTCACGCTGTGTATAGTTGCTGTCTCTGATAGCTGGAGACGGAACAGAACAAAAATTTAGAGACGGAACGGAACAAAAAGTAGAGACAGTGAGATGTTTGGTTATGGTAGACAAAACAGAAAAAACTGTCTCCGTCTCAAGGACAGAATGTGTTTGGTTGCAATGGACAGAACGAAAAAATTGTGGCAATGACGAAAATGTCCCTAATCTTTAACATGATTAGAAATATATAATTTATTAATAAATTTATTACGAATAATTTGTATAAGTTAAAAAATTCACAAATAATAATAATAACAATTTCAAACACATCACAAATAATAATAATAATAATAATAATAATTAATTATAATAATAATAATTATTATTATTATAATAACAACAAAAATAATAACATTAATAAATAAGTTCAAAATGTATAATAATAACAATAATAATTATAATAATTATAATAATAAATACAAATGATGCTGAATAGTAATAAAATTACATCTACATTATACTACTACTAATAATAAT
>JANSVA010000009.1:10937010-10963157 GCA_025504915.1 Erythroxylum reticulatum
GAAATCAACATTCCAAGCATTTACTCATGATCAATCAACATTCATCATCTTCAAAAACTGAGCAATCTAATGGTAGAATCGAAAAATGTGTTTAACTAAAATATATCCATGGTACACTCAACACCATTTATGACAATCCACAACTTTGCATATCATTTCATTTATTCACCACTAATGTTCATATGCAAAATCATGAATCAAAGGATTTTTCAAGGTTGTAATATAGGCAAAGGTAAGGTGAGATATATTTGGGTCAAGTAGCATGCAAGCCATCAAAGCTAGTGAAACAAACCAACACTCATCGCAAACTGGGTACCGTCAGCTATGACGAATGCAACATTTATATTTCACAACTTCATTCAGCTCTCATACACAACCACATGAAGTATATATTAATCCAAAGCAACCACTCATACAATTTATGCCAATGAAATCACAAGAGTGAACCTTCCAAGTTAACCTCTACCCCATATTCAACATACTCAAATAATACATCCATTACAACTCTAGGTAGATGCACAAACCATAAACAACTTTTCAACACATATGCAATTCTTCCTTGATACATTTATTTTAATCAAATTTTTTTCTTTTTTCTTTTTTCATTTTCTTTTCTTTTCCCTTTTTTTCTTTTTCTTTCTTTTCCTTATAAAAATTAAAATAAACTACATCAACATGGGAATTTCAAAGATAAGACATAAAATAGCATCCCAACATTATAACCAACCTTTACATATGTACACCCCCATACTTAGAATTTTGTACATCCACAAACTCAACGATCACAAATGTTCCACTAGCTTTATGACTTGGGTAGGACATTTGGTTAAGTTTAAAAGCGTAAAATGTGGTTTATAGAAAAAGAAAGGCTAAAGTTCAAAGGGGTTTATCAAGGAAAAAATCATGTCGATAGGATAGGTTATTTGGCCAATGTAGTTTATAAAAAACAAATAATGCATAATCATATCCATGTTAATGCATGTGATAAAAATGTGGTCTCGAATAGAAATTCAACACAAAATTGGGATGTACATGTCATGAAGGTCACACATTATTAAAAGATAATGAGAATGATATGGATGTGTCAGTCAAATAAGGCTCAAAATCTCACTAGCTTTGTCTACCATTAGTCACTACTCTTCTAAAGATAATGCACATCGACCAATCATAAGAGCAAAAATACATGTTAAAGTTGCTATGAAATTTTCTAGTCAATCTATGCTTTAATAATGATTATATAATCCTAAAAGCAATAGAAAACGAGAAAATGTTTGTTTTATTCTTTCTCTCATTTTGATTGAAAACTTAAAAACAAGTAAAACAAACAAATTCAAAAACAAACATGCATATGAAAAGTAATTCGAAAATGTAAAGGAAAAGAATTTTACTTCCTTTGGGTTGTCTCCCAAGAAGAGACTTTGTTTAGGGTCGCTGGCTCGACTCCTTCTTATCCTCACGTAACAAAATTGTGATCTTTGGGTATTACAATTAGCGCTACTTCCACGCAAGGTAGTTCCGGATAGGGCTTTAGTTGATCATCATCCTTATTCAACGTCTTCCCTATCCTTAAACTCTCAATTCCGACTGAGTCCATACATTTTAGAAATATTTTGAATGTCTCTTAACCTTTTTCTTTATCATTTAATTCCTCCAGTCTGTTATGTGAAGGTAAAGAGTTGGTTTCAAAATTAATAATAGACTCAGTACTTACCTCCGAGCTAAAAGATATGTCCTTTTTGGCTTCGAGCTCCTTCTCCACTTCTTCGATACAAACAATTCGTTGAGGGTTGACCTCAAAATTCTCAAGCTCCTCTTCACTTTGTAAGTTTCTGGAAAAATGTCCATTGGGTACACCTCGGGTTGATACGGCTGCTTCTTTTCGCTTTGTGTTTCTAGGTGATCAAGCCTTATTGCCATCTGAACTATTTGGTGCTCTATGCTCTGTTGGCTTACTTTTATCTCCTGTCGGAATTCGTGCAGCTGTTGCTGCATATTTTGTAAAAATTGCAAATTGTTAGCAGCAATATTATTAACAAGTTCTTCTAAAGAAGCAACTAAATCATGTTGGCTCTTCGAATCTTGGGCACTAGACTATGTGTTTCTTAGAAATTACCCTCCATCTTTCTGGAATTGTAAAGTATTATCCTACAATTGCAAAATCAACTCTGCTAGAGATGGATCGAAGTTATGATAGGAAGCTTCTGGTCCATACGAGAATTGTTGTGCGTCCTTCAAACTATCGTGGAAGTAATTCTGATGATTATCCCATCCATCACAAAAGTTAGGTTGATTAGTCCAAACATTGTTATGGGATTGAGAATATGAGCTATAAAAGAAATTACTTCCATTCATATCGATTTGGTGCCAAAATTTAACTGCGCGTCATTTCAATCGTTAAAATAAAATAACTAGACTAATACTGTAGCAGTGGCGAGTCTAGGTCAATCCCACAAAGAGTGTGTGTAAAGTTTATAGAATGAAATTAACCGGTGTTTAGGAAAAAGGGGGGTTTTGGATTTTGGAATATGAAAATAAAATAAAACTAACTAATGAAAACAAATCTAAGAAAACTTGCAAAAAAAATGATAAAAGTGTGAAATTTGGCAGGGAACTGATTCTTTGGTTCAATCTCGGCCTACACCCTGGCTAAGCATATTTTATTAATTTTTTGTTGTTTAACCTCTCCTAGCAACTATTAATCGTTGGTTAATAATTAACCTGAGTTTTTCCTTAGGTTTTGTTTAATCAAGATACGATCGTTAATTAAACCTAACCATCGAATAACCTAGGATACGATCTTTAGATTTAATTAGGCAGTAGCGTTACGAATTAGAAAAACTGATTAATTAAGGCAAAAACCACATACGATGCATTATTTAACCTAGGTCATGTTATCCCTAATGATTATGAATCATGAGTCGCTACATATGAATTTCAACATAACAATTACAGATTATATCAAAATTCTAACAATGAGTTTGAAATTAATGATTCAATGAATGAATTAAAATCATCAATTCATAATACCCAACGGGTTTATACACAAATAAATGAATAATAACGAAAATCAGATTATCTATACACAAATTCCAAATCAACATTGGATAACACAATCAATTACTATTGAGAGAAAGAAACATCAAAATAATTAAAAATACTTAACTTAGGTCATCGACGTCAATATGACCTCTGAACCGGTGTCAGAACGCCTAGTCCTTCATGGATCTTTCCTGAAAACACGCTTCAGCTCCCATTTTACTCCTTAGCTGAAAATCCCTTATTTTACCTCACTGCCCAAACCACACTATAACTCTTCTCTACTTTTCCTGCCCTGGGCCTCCACTATGCTGCTGATGGGACAAATTAATTTGGAGTCCCACTTAAATCCTTATGCGGTCCTCCTTCACACACTGCTCTTCAATGCTACCTGCACCAGCTCTCTAGCTTCTCCAGCTACAAACTCAGCACCAAGCCGTAGCTGCAGACTCACTCCCACCCCTGCTGTCGCACCTATCTTCACGCCTCTGCTGAGTCTCTTGTGCTTGTTGATGTGAGAAATTAATAATGCTTCTTTTTAAAACCCTTGCCTCATAACGTCGTGCGCAGAGTTTTGCATTAACGCAGGAAATGTTGTGCGCATGCCTACGTTTTGCTCTTTTTCATCTCCCCATATGCGATGTCATTTACTTCTCCTTATTTCCTTCTTTGTGATCCATTTTGCTTGTCTTTTATGTTTTTTCTTTTTTCTTCATAAAGACAAGTAAAAATTGATCTTCAGAAAATAACCTAAATATAGTGTTTTTGACTCACTTTAATTTCTTTGCTTCCAAATTGTACCTAAAATCACATATGAATTAAAGTGAGTATTTTAAGCATTTTTGTATCATTAATTGCTAAGTGTAAATAATTAAATATATCAACAATTAAACACATGTCAAGCGACCAACTTGATTTTTCAACTGTGAATCTATTAATTTAGATTCTAATAATACATATGTTTCCCATACATCTCTATGTATATGTATATTACTTACAAAAGAATTTTGGTACCTTTTGACTAAATATATAGTGCTCACACAAATAAAACCAAACTCTTTTTTTTATTAATAATAAATATTTTCGTTACAAAACTGTAACTAAAGAAGATTAAGGTACATGTAAATACACTTGCTTTACAGGGCACTATATTTACATAGCTCCATCATACATATTATCGAATATGAAATCAAACATACATAAACAAAAATATGTATCGAAAACAATGGGATCATAATTCTAAATCTCCCTTATTTTCTTTTATTGAATGTTCTTATGATGTAGAGGCTTGATCTTGTATTTCGATGGATCTTTCGATGATTTCTTTGTGTTTTTCACTTCTTTGGACCAAAATCACACTTAGATAACCAGTTTAATGTCTAGAATCACCTCCTAACATCTATTCTCCTGTTCTCCTTCCTAAAATGTCTTTTTATCAAAAAATTTAAGGCTCTCGGAGATGCATGGTCTCTTGCACAGCCATGCATCAGATCATGCAGCACCAATTTCTCTGAAAATCACGAAAGTTCACAGCCTCGAATAAATGCATGTGTAGATGCTTGACTGTGAATCTTTTATTTTTGACCTTGATATATTTATAGTTAGATCACAATTTCTTCACATAAATTGTGGCTCCAATTCTCATCTTTCCAACAGATCCTCTTTTGTTTAAAACAAAGCTCTGTAGCTAAAGTTATAGGCTAAACCCTATAGGAAGGTTAGACCGAACTGAGACATATTTTATATCTCATTCTCAACCATTTTAGCCCCCAAAAGAGCCTTGAGTTATGCATAGAAATTATGGCCTAGGATGTTGGCTTGAATTTGAGCTTTTGAATAAACTCATTTGGATCTCATAAGCCTAAGATATGTCAATGTAAATCTCCAGTGGTCATGTCGCCAATTTTGCAAAATTAAGTTTTATTTTGAAAAAAATGGTTGCTAGGATAAACAAATTCGAATAACGGTTAATTTAGGCTTCCTGAAAATATTGAGATGTCCTCTAAATATTCTCTAAAGACCATATTTAGATTTGGACTCTCCATCTATGTTAGGCATAGTGTGTAGCTTCTGTGCATCAAATCTTCACTTTATGCCATATTTTTGTCCAAATTCTTCTCCTTTAAGTCCATAAAAGAAATTATCACCTATGAAAGCACTTGAAGCGAATTAAGTAACAAATGTAAGATAAAAGTATAAAATATCAAGCAAAATACATCAAATATGGGTCTGAAAGTATAGTGAAATATCCATCTATCATAACTCTTTTAAGGAATGCAGCTAAGGAGAACTTGAGAGTCCTAAATGACCTAAGAGTAGTAAAAAGGAGTTTTCTTAGTGTAGTAAAGACATTCAAGACAAGGTGAAGATTAAAAAGGCTACATATAAAGCTTTATTAGATAGAAACATAATTGAAGAGAGGGTAGCTAATAGAGATAGTTACAACTTGTCAAAGAAAGAGGCAAACAAATAATCTCGATAGCCAAAAGTGGAGCCTAAAAGAACTTGTATCAAAGATTGAAAACTAAAGATAGAGAAAATGATATTTTTAAGCTAGAGAGAGCTAGGGAACAGAGAGTGATGGACTTGGATCAAGTCTGTTGTATAAAAGATATAGTAGGATGAGTGCTCGATGATGAAAATGACATCAAAATAAGATGGCAGAACTACTTTTATAGCTTTTTATTGAACTTAGAGATAACAAGATTTCCTTGGGTGATCTTAGCAGTTATTAGCAATACAGTAGCTTCACTTATTGTCAATGTATCATAAGTGAAGAAATTAAGGGAGCTTTGAGAAATATGAAAAGTGGAAGGAATGTAGGACCTAGAGAGTTACTAATAAAGGTGTGGAAGAGCCTAAGGGAATATAGTCTTACTTAGTTAGCCAAGCTTTTTAATGTGATTGTCAACTCTACCAAAATGTTTGATGAGTGGAGAATTAGCACTCTAATCCCTCTTTATAAGAATAAATAGGACATATAAAGCTATAATGACTATGAAGACATCAAACTATTTAATCACATTATAAAGATATAAGAGAGGGTGATTGAGAAGCGATGTGTGTTTAATTGTTTATACGTTCACTCCTTAACACTTAATGATTATTAATGTGAAATGCTTAAGATACTTATTTTAATTCATATTTAGTATTAGTTATTATTTGAAAGTTTAAGAGCTAAAATGAGTTAAAAGCACATTCCTTGAGATGCTTATCTTAATTTCAAACTCATTTGTCTTTGTAGAACAAGAAGGAAATGAATTAAAGTGAAAATGGGGCAACAAAATGAAAGAAATGAAGAATTCACCATGTAGTGGATGATGAAAGGTCGTGCTCAATTTCAAAAGATGCATTAATTTTGTGATACATGGTTGGATGCACAGGTGTGCATCCATTCATGCATCTTCTCAAAATCTTAAATTTTCATATAATAGACATTTGAACAGTCAAATGAAGCATGGATTATTTTTGGAACAAAAAGGGAGACATAACTCCTACTTCTTGGACATCCGTAGATGGCTAAGTTTAGTTTAAGGGTAAAATCGACTCTAAGCATCACATTTGAGCACTTCTTCATTATGTATTTTGAATGACTCTTTTTAGGGATTGTTTATGTTATCCTATATCTAATGATTTGGGTATTTGTATAAAGATGATCTGAATGCGTTTATTAGATTGTTTTTATGAAAACCCAATGCTAGAATCTTAAATACAATATGTAATCATTATGATTTTGATTCATTTATGGAAACTAATGGCATCGAATCATTAGGGGTAACATAACCTTGGTTAAATAACCCAAGCTTATATGGTTCACCTAGACCTAACCTCTCCCAATCGACCCTTTTACCAAATCCCATCCCTCGAAACTAAGAAACATACTTAAACATTTGTCTTCCTTCTCTAACCAAAAATCCAATAGATGTAGGCATATCTGCTCATAAGCAGTCATCGATTCCTATAGAACCAAAACCTTCCTAAAACCCCCATTTTACAAATCTTTAGAGAAACCTAGATCCTGGAAGTTAGTGGTTGTTGATTCAGAGGAGGACTTATTAGATGTGAAGGCTTTGACATATTACCCACCGGAGTTCAAGGATGATCAAATCCTAGTCATTTCACCACCAAAATTAGTGAAGAAAGGAGCCAGCTCAATTCTAGCATGCTTTGATTAGATTTTTCAAGGGTACTTTTGGCAAGGCACTTAAGGTTAAAAGAACATAACTTTATAAGGAAGGGTAAAATGGACTTTTTGGACTCATTAAGGGCAGAAATGGAAGAAAGAAATGTAGTCTTGCTTTTGAAGAAGAGGAAAAACATGAATTGAGAGAGAAGAACAAAAATAGAAGAGAGAAAGAAGAGGTTTCGGTGGAGAGGAGAGAAAAGAAGGAAAGATGGTTAGGGTTTCATCATTTCTTAGTTTTAAGAGAGATTTTGAGGTTGTTCAAAAAGGAAAAAAGGTAGAGGAAGAGACAAGCTTCCATTTGAGCCAAAGATCTCTTCATTTGGTGAAGAATCAAGGTAAGATCATTTTGAATCTTTTGGATTTTTGGAAGGATTTTAGTTTATGGAGTTTAGAAAATGCATGGGTTTAGGTAATTTAGAACCAATTTTAGTGATTGTGCTTTGAGGGATTTTCAATTGAAAACCCTATTGAGTGGGATTTTTGTTATTATAGAAGGGAACCAAGAAAGGCAATAGGAGTAAGAGGGGACGTATCTTTGGGCAAGTTTATAAGCAAGGAAATCAAGGTAGGTACATGTTTATAATAGAGGAAAGAAGCCACTAATGTTTTCTTTGAATCAAAGAAGTTTAATGCTTTCAATTGCATCATAAATGTGCATTTATTGCTTTTTAAATGTTTTGAGAAAGTGCTATATGTTTGGTATATGAATTGTGTGATTTATTTATGAAATAAAAAATGGAAATGATTTTGAAAGGATATTAAGTTTATGAAATGAAGTTTTGAAAATGTGCTATTTTAGGCAATAAGTTTACAAGTCATGAATTACATGTTATGTGCCTTTGTGGTGGTCCCCTAAGTTAAGTCAAGCGCACTTTGACAAAAAGCTTCTCCTACCTGCCCTCTAGTGACATGGAGCTCCTTTATGGACTCCCATAAGTTTAATGCTATGCAAAACCATTATATGGGATTGCGTTAGTATGTTCTGTTCATGGCTACATAGGACTCTTATAGGAAAGGTGTAGTATGTTCTGTTTTGGATCCACCTAAACCATTCTGATGTGCTTATGTATTCATGTTTTGTAGTTTGAGAATTTGACTACCTGATGAGAATTTGAGAAACATGTGTTTTATGAACTCAATGAGAATTTCTATGACAAGTGAATGTTTTCAAAGGTTTTGCTTATTTTCCATTATAACCTATTATGCACGAGCTTTTAAGCTCACCCCCTTTTCGTCCCATCTTCAAGTGAAGAAAATGAGATCAAGTAACCAAGAGTCGAGTCATCATACTACTTTTGTAATGTTTTGTAAATTAAGTTAGATTTTGTAAAAGCAAGACTCTAGAGGCAATTAGAGAATTATTGGGGTTTTGTATCTTTTATATTTTGGATTTTGATACCGATGATGTAAAGTGGCTTGGAATTCCATTAAAGCTTTGTCAATTCTTATTTTATTGTTAATGAAATATGAATTGTGTATGGATGATGTGAATATGGATGATGTGAATTGAAATTAGATATATGTGAAGAAATTATCAACTTGAGTTAATGAATTTGAACATGAATTGTATATATATATATATATATATATAAAAGTGAGATGTTATGGAAAAAATGATAGGAATTATGAATGATGAGAAGTAGTTGAATGGGTATGCTCAGGAAATTCCAAGTTTATACAGTGTAAATTTCAAGTATTCCATAGGGGTAAAATTCATGTTTTGACTTTAGGAGAAAAATTGTATTGATCTAGGCTAAATTATATAAAGTTGTCTTCTAGAAAGTAGTAACTTATCTTTCTCGCTTTCCAACGATATATAGTATGGAATTTTTGGACATCGGAGTTGAAAGTTATGATCTTTATAAGTGGAGATATTCTAGAGAGTGTAGTTAGTGATTCAGAACTTTGGTGATGTGAGGAAGACTCTATAGAAACCCTATCATCTGGTGCCTATCGTCTGATGCCTTTCGTTTGATGCACTGTAGACTGAATCATCTAACCTATATTATGGTCCAAATTTGACCCTATAGATGACAAAATATCACTTCAATGTCTTCATGAAAGTTGTAGATTTATAAGTTATCTTTCAAACCATCTAAAAATGACCTCTATCTAATATCTCTAGAGAAAGTTATGGTAATTGTTCCAAAATAGGCCTTAGACCGAAGTCTTTCATCTGACCTTTCATCTAGTATCGTCTAGCCTTTTGTTTGGTCCAATTTTGACCCATTAGATGACAAAATATTACTTTGGTATCTTCATGAAAGTTTTATATCTATAAGTCTTCTTTCAAAATATCTAAGAATTACCTCGATCCCATATCTTTAAAGAAAGTTATGCGAATTATACCAAATTGTCTGACCTTTAATCTGGTTTCATCTTGCCCTATAATCTGGTCCAAATTTGACCCTCTAGATGACAAAATCTCACTTTGATTTCTTCATAAAAATTGTAAGTTCTCTTCAAACCGTGCAAGAATGACCCTGATTCGATATCTCTAGAGAAAGTTATGCTAATTGTCTGAATTCGTCTGACCCTTCATTTGGTTTCATCTGTTTTGTCTGACCCTATTGTCTGGTCTAATTTTATCCCTCTAGATGATAGAATCCATCTTCAAGGGCTTCATAAAAGTTGTAGATATTTAAGTCCTCTTCCAACCCGTATAAGGATGACCCTAATCTAATATCTCTAGAGAAAATTATACTAATTGTCCCAAATCATCTGACCCATCGTCTGGTTTCGTCTGACCCTTCTTCTAGTTTCATCTGACCCTATTTTCTGGTCCAGTTTTGTACCTCTAGATGATTGAATCCATTTTTATAATCTTCATAAAAGTTTTAGATATTGAAGTACTCTTTCAAACCATCGAAGAATGACCCTGATATGATATTTTTAGAGAAAGTTATGTTAATTTGCCCAAATTGTCTGACCCTTCATCTGGTTTTGTCTAAACCTTCGTCTGACCTTATTGTCTAATCCAATTTTGGCTCCCTAGATGATAGAATATATCTTCAATGTCTTCATGAAAGTTGTAGATCATGCAATGCTCTTTCAAACCATATAATAATTACCTTGATCCAAAATCTCTAGTAAAAGTTATGCTAATCATCCCAAAATAGGTTCAATATGATTGAAGATAAAACCATGTTTGATTCTTTTGGACATAACTACATCATCCAAACCCCAAATGAGATGATTCTTATTTTTGAATATAATAAGGCATAGAGCTACCAATGACCTTAAGGAATCAAATTTTAATTCAGTACCTAAGACTTTCAAGTTCTGGATAGAAGTTGGGTATAGTGTATTGTCCCAGTTTAATAACATTCTGAAAAGGTTTGGGCCCTAAATCTTAGATTTCTAAACTAAATTGAATGATTTTGGTATCATTAGAAACTTAAGACAATACGAAACAAATGTTTTGAAGAAGTCAAATTGTAATTCCAGTTTAACGTTTCCTAAAATATGTTTTGAAAAAAGATAATGAGTTTGTTTGGATGTTTGACTAGTGTGGGTGCCACCTATGTGGGATGATGACTAATGAGGGTTCCTTGAAATAATCCTATAGGATAATATGCTCACGCATTATAACTCCAAATGTTGGGCTCCGAAATTAGGGTCCAACAATTTATGGTATCAGTGCAAGAAGATGATTCAATGATGATTAAGGAGATTATATGGAAATAACCCTACAAGGGATATACACTCAAGTCTTATGATATTTCGCAAAAGTTGGGTTCCGGATTCGATGCTCAACACCAACACATTCCCATATAATGGTCTTGTGTAGTTGTAAATAGAACGTATTAGTTATTTGAAAGAAACATTGTTGGCTTATTACTCAATTATAAACATAAAACTCACCTTGAATTCCTTACTTAAGACTTGCTTAAGAATGTCTCTCCTCTTGCTCTTCTTGATTTCTTTCAACATTGGCAAAAATGCTATTCAATAGGAATTCAAATTAAAAACCTAAAGAACACACATTCACTAAAATTGAGCCTAGAATACTTAAACCCATGCATTTCCTAAGCTTCATGAACCAAAATCCTTCCAAAAACCCAAATGGTGAAAATTTGAATTTATCTTGAATCTTCACCAACTTATTAGCTCAAATAGAAGCTCTTGTCCTCCTCTTTCTTTTTCGCTTCTTAAATAACCTCAAACTCTTTCTTGAAAACTAATAAATGAAGAAACTCTAACTCAGCTTCCTTCCTTTCTTGCAAAAACTGAAAAACGACTCTCCTTTCTCATTTTCGGTGTTCTCTTCTATCTTCAATTCATGTTTTTCTTCCTCTCCAAAGCAAGACAACATTTTCATCTTCCTATTTTGCCCTTAATGAATGCTAAAAAGTCCACTTTACCCTTCCTTTAATGCCTTATAACTTAAATGCTTAAGTGTTATGCCAAAATTGCCCTAATGCATTCTTACCACTTTTAATTTAATTAACCAATGAAATAAATCCTACTAACATGGACATAACAATTTAAACTTGAAAAATAAATCTATCAATACCTCGCAATTCATTTAAATCATGCTTAACTGAAGAAAAAAAAATCTGGGAGCCAACATTTTTCCCCTTCTTAAAAGAATTTTGTCCTCGAAATTCTTACCTGAGTCATTGAAGAGGTGTGGATACTTCTCCTTCATAGTCTCCAAGGGCTCCCATGTGGCCTCTTCCACAGAATGGTTTCTTCAAAGGACTTTAACTAGATGAACTATCTTTTCTTAAGGACCTTCTCTTTAGTGTCCAAAATCTCCACTAGAGTCTCCTCATAAGTCAAATCATCTCTCAACTGAACCTCAGTGGTCTGAATGATGTGTGAGGGATCAGATCTATAACTCCTCAATATGGAAACATAAAAGATATCATGTATCTGTGACAATTATAGTGGTAGCGCCAATCTATAGGCTAGCGGTCAAATCCTCCCAAGAATCTCATAAAGACCCACATATCTTAGACTCAACTTACCCTTCTTGCCAAATCTCATGACTCCTTTCTAAGGAGATGTCTTAAGAAAGACTTTCTCACTAACTTTATACTCCATTTCCTTTCAGTGTGCATCAGTATAGCTTTTCATTGTATCCCGAGTTGCTTTAAGCCTCTTCTTAACAAAATTAACCTTGTCAACTGTCAATTGGAGTAACTCTGGTCCCACTAATCTCCTTTCTCCTTCTTCATCCCAGCATATAGGAGTTCTACATCTCCTTCCATACAGTGCTTCATAAGGAGTCATCTGAATGCTCAAGTGGTACAAATTATTATAAGCAAATTCGACCAATGGAAAATGCTCATCCCACGAACCTTTGAAATCTATCACACATGTCCTGAGCGTCCCTTCAAGGGTCCGAATGGTCCTTTCAGATTGACCATCCGTTCGAGGATGAAAAGTAGTGCTAAAATGTAACTTGGTCCCTAGATCTTCTTGCAGTCTTTCCCAAAAATCTCAAAGTGAAACAAGGATCTCTATCAGAAACTATGGAATCTGGAATCTCATGTAATCTCACTATCTCATCAATATACTTCTTTGCTAGTATATGTAGAGAATCAGTCTATTTAATTGCTAAAAAATGGGCTGACTTCGTCAAATGATCAACAATACCCATATAACATCATGCTTCCTACTAATCTTGGGAAAACCCATCAAAAAATCCATAGTCACCCTTTCCCACTTCCACTCAGGAATGGATAATGGCCTTAAGTTGCCTGAAGGTGCCTGGTGTTCAGCCTTGACTTACTGACACACTAGACACTTACTTGCATACTTTGCTAGATCCTTCTTCATGCCTTTCCTCACTAATTGCTCTATCAAATCTCTATACATCCTGATGCTACCTGGGTGCATGGTATAAGGTGCATTGTATGCCTCATTGAGTATCTCATCCTTTACTTCCTTGACATTCGGAATACAGAGTCTGTTTCCTACAACCATAAGTCCATTATCCCTCACTACCCCTTCATATTTCTTGCCATTTTGAATTTCTTCTCAGAGCTTGCTCAATTTTGCAACTTGTTTTTGTAACTCCTTAACCTTCCCCCTAAGTATCGGTCTCACTATGAAATTAGCAATGATACAATTAGGCTCCCCCTGTTTCAAACTGATTCTAAGCTTAGCTATCTTTGTCAACAATGGCAGATAAACTATCTGAACATGTGCTATGGAGAATTTCCTACTCAAGGCATCAGCTACTACATTTGCCTTGTTGGATGGTATTCAATAAGCAAGTCATAATCCTTTAACAACTCTAACCACCTTCATTATCTCAAATTCAACTCTTTCTGGCTCAGTAAGTACTTGAGACTTTTATGATCTGTAAAGATCCTCGTCTAAACCCCATACGGATAATGTCTCCAAATTTTTAAAGAAAAGATTATTGCTACTAATTCCAGATCGTGAGTTGGGTAATTCAACTCATAGGTTTTAGTTGTCGTGAGGCATAAGCAATCACCTTGTCTCTTTGCATCAACACACAGCCTAAACCCTTTCTTGAAGCATCACTGTAAACTGTATAACCCTTATCTCCCATAGGCAAGGTTAGGATTGGAGCACTTGTCAATGTGTGCTTATGCTCCTCAAAGCTCTTCTAGCATTCATCACTCCAGATAAACTTATGATTCTTCCTTAATAATCTGGTCAGTGGAGCAGCTATCATAGAGAATCCTTCCACAAACCTCCTATAATAATCTATCAGACCCAAAAAAACTCCTTACTTCTGTCACCGTCTTTTGGTGTATGCCACTTCATCACTGCTTTAATTTTTCTTGGATCAACATGTACCCCATCCATCGAAATCACATGCCCAAGCAATATCACCTCATGAAGCCAAAATTCACATTTGTTGAATTTGGCATAAAGCTCTTTCTCCTTCAGCTTTTGCAACACTATCTGGAGATGTTCGCTATGTTCCCCTTCACTCTTGGCTCTTAAAATAAACTAGAGTGTCATCTATGAATACTATGACAAATTGATCCAGATACTTTTTGAAGACCCTATTCATAAGATCCATGAATGCAGCTGGAGCATTGGTCAATCTAAATGGCATGACTAGGAAATCATAATGCCCATAACGAGTCCTAAACGCCTTCTTGTTCACTTCATATTCCCTGATCCTGAGTTGATGATAACCTGACCTAAAGTCAATTTTAGAAAAGACCTTTTCCCCTTGTAACTGGTCGAACAAATCATCGAATCGTGGTAGAGGATCCTTGTTCTTAATAGTCACCTTGTTGAGTCTCCGGTAGTCAATACACATCCGCCATATTCCATCTTTCTTTTTCACAAACAAAACTGACGCTCCCTATGGTGACGAACTCGGCCTTATGTACCCCTTCTTTTACAGCTCTTCTAATTTTTCCTTAAGCTCCCTCAGCTCAGCTGGAGCCATTTTATATGGTGGTATGGAAATAAATGTTGTATCTGGAATTGGGTTAATGACAAATTCAATTTCCCTCACTGGTGGAAAACTAGGTAAATCTTCTAGAAACACGTCTAGAAAGTCCCTCAGAATTGGAACATCTTCTAACTTCCCTTCATTCACATTGATGTCCACAACGTGTGCTAAGAAGGCTTCACACCTTTTTCTCATCATCCTGTCAGCTAACAAAGCTAAAATAATTTCTGGTGATGATGTTCTCCTGTCTCCTCTAAAGATCACCTTCTCACCCATGGCAAGATCAAATTCTACCTCTTTGAGGCTACAGTATAACTTTGTATGATATTTCTCTATAGTATCCATCCCAAGTATGACACTTAGCCCTTTTAGGTTTAGAGGCAATAAATCCACTACCAGTCTAGCAACATCAAAAATAAGTTCACAACTTTAGTCTAGCACCATCAAAAATAAGTTCACAACTTCTATATACATGACTGATTATCACATTCCTCCCTAGAGGAGTACTAACAATCAAAGGACTATTTAATGGCACCAAATTCATACCATTCAATGTCATGCTTGCAGAAACAAAAGAATGTATGGAACAAGAATCAATCAGTAAATACACTTTTGAATTTAGTAACTGAGCTATACTCATGACAACTTCAGGTGCGACTGCCGCTTCCTCCTTGGTCATAGCAAATACCCTCGCCTATGCCTGACCCTTTGGCCTTTCTGGAGGAATAACCTTCCTTATCGCTCCAGAACTACCCACCTCAATGACTTGCCTAGTTTCCACTATTTTAGCTCTCTTTGGGGCTTGCAACTGTAACCCCTCTTTCCTCGATGCCTGGGGACAGTCCTTGATCGTGCGTCTTTTCTCTGCACATCGAAAACATGCCTTGAGTAACTTGAAGCACTCTCCTCTGTGAAACTTCCCATAATGCTCACATTGGGGGTTGTGTACCTGCTCCCCTCCGTCCTTGTATTGCTCCTATAGTTAAGGCTTGCACTGAAACTGCCTTGGCTTGCTTGCTCTTAGCATAGCCACTACATCCCACCTCACTCTGTGTATGGAAACTCCTCATACTCCTCTTAAGCATTGGAGCACTTGCTCCCTTATTGGATGACTGTTCCTGACTCTTTCTCTTCTTATTTACATCATATTTTATACTCTCCAGTTTCTTCGCCTGGAGTGTAGCATCTACCAATTACTGGTAGTCACAGAAGTTGTGGATCAGCACTTTCTCCTTAATCCCCAAATGAAGTCCTCTCTCAAACTTGTGGCACTTATCCTCCTCATTTGTAACAATGTTGGCCGCATACCGTGAAAGCTAGGTAAACTTTAGCTCATACTCACTCATAGTCATATCCCTCTGTGTGAGATTTAGGAACTCCTTGGCCTTCTCTTGGACATAAACTCTTCAAAGGTACTTCTTCCTTAAAACTTCCAAGAAGTCTCTCCATGATAGTACTAGAGGTATGACTTGACTATGGGGCATCGATTACTACCAATGGAGTGCGTCCCCCTGTAGCAGGCTAACTGCATAATCTAACTTCTCCTCATCAGAGCACTTCATCCAAAGCAAGACTCTCTCTGTCCTCTTCAACCATGCTTTAACCTCTTCGGGATTGATAGTCCCACTGAAATCCACAGCCCCATATTTACGGAGCTTGTCATACTACCCACTCCTCTCCATTGGAGCTTGCACTAAAACTTGTGACCCTTGGTCCATGGCATAAGTGAAAGCCTGAGCAAAGGCTTGAAAGAATCACAGGTCCATAGGGTTTACTTGATGCATAGGAGGAGGAGGTGGTGGCACTTCATGCCGAACACTAGGTGCCTCAGAATTAGGAGTAGAATGTATCCCTACATCTTATGGGACATAAGATTCATCCGTGCTCCCTTGGTAAGAGCAAGATCGATTCATGGCTCCCTGAGTTCTCTTTCTAGGTGGCATAATCACTCCTTCAATTCAAAATCATTGAAAAACCTTTAGTTCAAGCTTTATGTAAAGCAACTTCAAATCATGTGAAATAATTCAAAAACAATGCTTGTTGTTAATTTAAAAAAATAAATGTGGTTCATACAAAACAATGTATGTTCATTTCATAATGTAAAACTACTCATTTCATGCCAAAGATACTCCTAAACCTAGTCACTGTGATACCATAATTGTTGGGCACCCCGCCCTTGCGAGACACATGCCCAACATCCTAAGTGACATCTAAACACGCATCTCACAAGGGTGGGGAGCTCACACTAGTCAGTTAGAGGAATCACAATTTAACTTCTTTAGAGCAATTGTATCTCCACATATCTAGTTTATTTTAAACTAAAAACCATCTAATTTGTAGCTCTATAGATCAAGATATGATTAAAAACCCAAAATATGTACCTAACTAATTCATGCTATTCCAACTTATTCCCTTACTTTCTTTCCATCAATCTTTTTCAAATCAACACTAAAGGCTACCAATTTTTATAAAGAGATAGAGAAATGTGTTATAAAGTTATTGCTTCAAAAATCAAGTCATTTAGAGGTTGGATGACAAAGTTATGGCCAAAAGACTTAAACATGTTCAAGTTTGGGAAAGCCTGTAGGTCATTTGAAAATTTTTGCAAAGTCACGATCGTGGTTCTTCATTTTTCTTCTACCAGACCTATTTTGGAAAAATAGACATAAGTTTCACTAGAGATGTGGGATTAACGTAAGTCTTAGATTGTTTCGAAGAAGACTTCTATACCTACAACTTCTATGAAGACCCTGAAGAAAGTTTTTGTCTCTAGAAGGGTCAAATTTTCAATTTAAGGTAGCTGTCCCGTATATACGTCCCATGCAACATTACTAACTTATAACGATCATATCTCTCAATTCCAATATAAAAAAATTTCATACTTTATATCATTGGAAAGCTAGAAAGATAATCTAAGAAGACAACTTTGTCTAATCTAACCTAGATTAATACAGTTTTCCACCAAAATTCATAACACAAATTCTTACCCCTATGAAAGCTTGAAAATGCAATGTACAAACTTTGAGAGTCATGAGTAACAACGCAATCATATTTATTATCATCAAAAGATAAGAGTTTACAAAGATTTAATGGGCATTTTGAGCCATAATACATCATTTCGCAAAATCCAAAATACAAAAGATACTAGAAATGCGACTAAAGCCTTGTGTTTACAAAATCTAGTTTAAAATACAAAAGTATGCAAATTCGGAGTGATGCCATGACTCTCGTCTACTCGATCTTTGACTCATCAACTAAATATGGGAAGGAGAATAGGGGTGAGCTGGGTAACAAGTTTATAATCGAAAACAAGTAAAACTATTAAAAGTGCTCAATGACAAAATAATTTTGCATCAAATCCATAAAACATATATTTCCCCAATTCTCACATTATCAAGCAATTCATAAACACATAAATCATACATTCATCAAACTTGTCAACACATTCTAAACACATAATCACATTAGAAATGGTTTAGGTAGGTCCGTAAATAGAACGTATTAACAAATTCCCACATAATGGTCATGTCTAGTCATAAACAGAACGCGCTATTGCAATTCCACATAATGGTTTTGTGTAGTCATAAACATGAGGTAGTCTATGAAGGAGCTCCATGCCATAGCTGAACGGACTACGATAAACCCCCATTATCATGCATTTCATATTTTGTAAACATGTTTCCCATAATGGCAGATTTCCGAAACATGATGCCATAAACATAACATCTTTTCAAAACCCATTTTTACATTCTTTCCATAAATTATCAACACAATTCATATACCAAACATATAGCAATTTCTAAAATCATTCAAAAAGCAATAAATTCACATTTATAAAGTAATTGAAAACATTAAATTCCATTTATTTAAAAGAAAAATTAATGGATTATTTACTCAATTATAGACATGAAACCCACATTGAATTCCTTGCTTAAGACTTGCTTAAGAATGCCTCTCCTCTTGTTCTTCTTGATTTCCTTCAACATTGGCAAAACCCCATTCAATAGGAATTCAAATTGAAAACCTAAAGAGCACAAATTCACTAAAATTGACCCTAGAATACTTTCCTAAGCTTCATGAACCAAAATACTTCCAAAAACCCAAATGATGAAAGTTTGATCTTACCTTGAATCTTCACCAAATAATAAGACTATTAGATTAAGTCGAAGCTCTTCTCCTCCTCTTTCTTTTTCTCTTCTTGAACAACCTCAAACTCTCTTTTGAAAACTAAGAAATGAAGAAATCCTAACTCAATTTCCATCCTTTCTTGCAAAAATTGAAACACAACTCTCCTTTCTCATTTTAAGTGTTCTCTTCTTCCTTCTGTCTTCAATTCAAAATTTTCCTCCTCTCCAAAGCAAGATAACATTTTCCTCTTCAGATTTTACCCTTAATGATTGCTAAAAAGTCCACTTTACCCTTCCTTTAATGCCTTATAACTTAAATGCTTAAGTGTTATGCCAAAATTGCCCTCATGCATTCTTATCACTTTTAATTTAATTAACCAATCAAATAAATCCTACTAACATGGACATAACAATTTAAACTCCAAAAATAAATCTATCAACACCTCATAATTCATTTAAATCATGCTTAACTAAAGAAAAAAATCTGGGGGCCAACACCTGGTTAGCTTTTGGACTGATTGAAACCTTAATTATGAGTTCAAATAATTTCTTGTTTAAATTTGACTCAGAGGTTGGTATTTAGTTCTATAGAAGGGGCACCTTGGCATATCTAAGGTAAACCCTTATTCCTACAAAGATGGAACTTGAGTGCGGGGGAATAGGAAGAGGTTGGATTTGCCTCGGTTTGGACTAGATTCGATAACATACTGAGGGGTTGGGAAGAATGGCTAGTTCAGTAGGGCATCCACTTCTCATGGATACTCAGACAGCTAGGATGTCCATGATTATGTATGCCAGAATGTGTGTGGAGTTAGATTTTCAAAGGAGTTGACCTTTATCTTTCCAATTGGTCACTTATAATGAAGAGGGGAAATTAAGGAAATACAGATTGAGTATGAATGGAGACTTGAGCATCATTTACAGAAGAAGGAATAGACTCCTACTAGGCGACTGTTTGAGACTAGTTTACAACAAGAGATAGATAAGGGGAAGGACTCTATACTAAATAATATAAACCATCAACAGAAGAATGGAAAGGTGCTAGTCTCTGAAAGGACACAACAAATTCATAAGGAGAGTATAGCTTCTAGAATCCTAATTGAACAAACTAAGGGTAAAGGAATCCAACCGAATGATCAACTTATTGAGATGGAAATATAGAGTGATAAGGAAAACAGTCTTTCTGGAAGCTTAATTTAACAAAGCAAAGCTCAACAGAGGCTAGATGATCCAAAGGGATACCTTAAGGATTCTGACCACTTTATTGTGAGCCAAGCAGTTAACTACCTTTCTCCTTCTAAATCTGATTTGGTTACAGTTATTGATTCTTAGAGTCTGGGTCTTTTAGATAGGGTAGAGGGGGATTTTACTGTTAGAAAGAGTAATAAATCTAGGCAGAAACAAAAGTAATAGGTTTGATGTTCCTTTTATGCTATGGCTTTATTTTTTTAGAATGTTAGGGGTCTTAATAACTTAAAAAAACAATTAGCTGTGAATGCGCTTCTTAAAAGGTTGTCGGTTTCCTTCATTTGCTTGATTGTATCTAGGATTAAGTCTCTTCCCTTTTTAAATAATGTGTGCTCTTCTTTGTTTCCTAGATGGCTTTCTTACAGTAATTTAGAGCAACTTTCAAATGCTAGGTTAGTGATAGCTTGGAATTTGGATTGTTTCCTGTGTTCTCCTAAAATCACTAGTGATCAACTGATCCATTTGGAGGTACCTCCTATAAATAGCTCTTCAGTCTTTTTTATAACATGTGTTTATAGGTTAAATAATTATAATCATAGGAATAATCTCTAGTTTACGCTGTCTAATATAAAACACACAGTAGGAAATCAACTTTGGATTATAGCGGGGGACTTTAATACTAATCTATTTTCTCATGAAGATGAGCCTATAAGTCCCTCAGCTATTAATGGTATGAGTGGTTTTAAGCAGTGTGTTGAGGATTGTACATCGTATGATTTAAATTCTAGTGGTCCTAGTTTTATATGGACCAATAAGCATGTGGTGATCTCTTTATTGTAAGGAAGTTAGATAGAGTCGTTGTCAATATGGCTTGGAGTTCTAAATTTCCTAAATCTTATGGGGTTATTCATAATCCTAACATTTCAGATGATTCCTTAGTAGTGATTAAGTCCTTAGCAAACATGCCAAAGAGACCTTCTCCATTTAGGTTTTCAAACTTCCTAGTCTCGTAGCCAAATTTTCTCCAGATAGTAGAAGAAGCTTGGAATACTCAAGTCTAAGGAACTCCTAAGTTTTGTGTAGTATCCAAGTTTAAACTAGTTAGAAAAGCACTCAAACTACTTAATTTTAGTCAGATAGGTGATGTGAATGATGGAGTTGAGAATTGTCAAATAGTTCTTAACAATATCCAAGATCAAAAGAGACATTTTCTTAATAGTCCCCACTTAATTGACAAGGAAACTGAAGCCATTAATAACTTGATTAGAGCTTTAGATGATCAAGAGTCTTTCTATAAACAATCTTCCCATATCAAATGGCTTAAAGAGGGGGATAGGAACACTAAATTCTTTCACAATTTGATATTGTCAAATAGGAATAGAAATAACATTCACTCTCTATTAGGGGGAAATGGCAATATGATTGTTGATTTAGAAGAGATTCAAGAACAGTTCCTAGGTTTCTTTTAAAGCACTATTAGGAATAAAAAATACCTTCTTCCCTGTAAAGGGTATGTGGAAAATCTTTTCCCTAATATGATTTCTGAAAATCTTACAAACAACCTCATTGTTGAGGTCTCAGCGTAATAGATTAGGGATGTTTTCAACTTTTTTAATCCTAATAAGGCTCCTGGATTGGATAGGTTTAGTGGGGTTTTCTTTAAACATACATGGAATATAATAGGGGAGGAAATTACTTAGGCTATCCAATATTTTTTCCAGCATGGGAGATTACTCAAAGAGATTAACTCTACTTTCATTTCTCTTGTTCCTAAAAAAGATCATCCTTCCACAGTGGTTAATTATAGGCTAATCTCATGCTATAATGTGATTTATAAGTTCATTGCAAAAATCATGGCAAATAGGCTTAGAGAGTTACTCCCTCACATTATTAGTCTAAACCGAAGTGCTTTCATTAAAAACCATCGAATAGGGGATAATATCTTATTGGCCCAAGAGATTTTCAAGAATTACCATCTTGCTAACAACCATAGGAGATATGCTTTTAAAGTGGATTTACAAAAAGCCTACGACTCGATCCATAAGGATTTCCTCCTGAATGTGCTAGTAGTTGTAGGTTGTCCTGTTAAGTTAATTGAATAGATTAGATAGTGTATTACCTCACTTTTGTATGCTATTTTGATCAATGCCCCCCCCCATAATTCTTTCCAGGGAAGTCATGCTTAAGACAAGGGGATTCTTTATCTCCTTTTCTCTTTATTATTTTTATGGAGGTATTCTCAAGGATTCTGAATGCTTGCATAGATGGCAGTACTTCCTTTGAATAACACTAGAGGTGTAAAACCCTTAAACTCACCCATTTGTTGTTTGCTGATGATCTTTTACTATTTTGTCATGTTGATTTGACTTCTACCTAGACTTTACTTAATAGCTTGCGCACCTTTTATAATTTATCCGGTATGGAAATGAACCTTTCCAAGAGTCAATTCTTTTTATCTCCTAATATGGACCAGTTGGCCCATCAATTGGAAATTATGTTAGGACTTAAAAGAGATCACCTTCCTATTCGATACCTGGGAGTCCCTCTTCTAATAGGTTAGTTGTCTAGAAGGGATTGTTTATCTTTGTTGGATAAAAGTGACATCAGAGTTAACAAACGGAGCCATAAAAATCTCTCATATGCTGATAGATTTCAATTAGTTATTTCGTTCCTCTCCACTTTTTAGGTGTATTAGTGTAGTCACTTCATTCTCTCTACCTCCATTATTAAGGAAATAGAGACAAAACTTAGGAATTTCTTGTGGTCTGGGAAGGTCGTGACAAAAGCTCATGCTAAGGTTAAATGGAATGACCTTTGTAGACCCAAAAGAGAGGGTGGTTTAGGTATTAAACATTTTTTTACTTGGAATAATGTGCTGATAAGAAAAAGAATTTGGTTTCTGTTTAATGATAGGGAAGCTCTATGGGCTAGGTGGGTAACACTATTATTTTGTAAAGGAAAAACTTTTGGAGCACCCATCCTAACAACTGTAGTTCATGGAGTTGGAGAAAGATTTTGTATCTTAGGGATCAAATTAGGGACCAATTTAGATTTATAATAGGAAATGGAAATTCTACTTTCTTATTGTAGGATCCTTAGCATCTGACAGATATTTTGATGGATCTCTCTACTCCTAAAGTGATCAATAGGTCGGAGCTACTTATGACTGGAAGAGTGTTCGAAGTAATCAGGAATAATGAGTGGTGCTGGAAAGAGGCAACAGTTGGGACCATTAATAATCTGGAACCTCTGCAATATCATCTAGATTGTTCATGAGCTGATAGTTTGGAATGGACAACAAGCTCATCAAAAAAGTATAAAAATGCTTCTGCCTACATTTTTATAAGACCTCCAAATCAAACTGTTCCTTGGTATAAACTAGTATAGCATAAAAGGAATAGCCCTAGGTGCTCCTTCATTTTATGGTTAGCCTTTCTGAATAAATTGCAAACAAGGGATAAACTCCTTTACCTTCACACCCCAAATCAGTGCTCCTTGTGTCCTTTGGATAATGAGACTATCGAGCATCTATTCTTTTAATGTTCTTTCTCTAAAATAGTGTGATTAAACTATCTTAATCACTTCCAAATGCTCCTGCCTCACCTGACAAACCTTTAGTCTATTTTAAATTGGTTTAACCAACTACCAAATTTCAGAAATTGTGACATCAATACTTTCATCATCATCCTTTCTGTTATTGTGTACAGCCTGTGGACTGAAAGAAACCTTCAAACCTTCAAAGATGAAGCCTTGGAAGTGGGGAGCTTCAACACGAGAGTGATCTTTCAAGTTATGGAACATCTCAGTTTAAACACTGTGAGAAGGTAATTGTTGGTGTGTTTTATTATTCTAATGTAATGTCATTAGGTTTGACTTCAGGTTTAGGAAAATAGAGGGAAACCTAATTCCCTCTTCAGTATCTATAGTAAGAGAGACATTAGATGCAGGGAATGCCTCAATCTCCAAATAGCCTTAAAGAATTAATCTTGGAAGCATACTGTCACAAGCTACAAGGAGACACTGCTTCGACAATTCACAATGAAGTTTATGTTAACCCCACTACTTAACAGTAGGAGACCCCTTACTCCTCGAATTGGTGTCTTAAAAATTTGGAAGTCCAAATTGGGTTTGCAAATGAAGATTGGGTGAGAGTTAAGCACATAATTGACAGAAGGAAGGGGTAATGCTCTATCTCTCCTACCTCACCACTTTGGTATCCTATACAAATAAGATCCCACATTTCTATGGAAATGAGAAGAACTCAAATTATGATGTGTTGTCTTTAAGTTATGGGTTAGTAGGTATTCTTGATTAGTTTATTTGTTGCTTGAGACTATTGTATTGAAATAATTGCATTACTGGTAAGATGATCCATGATAGGATCATCTTAGTTAGTAGATATGGTTTAGGCTCACTATTATGGTTTGTATGGTCATAGGGAACAATTGTAGGGTTCCTCATGCTTTCATGTAAGGTTTCCTTTCGGTTTGGATAAGTGATTGACATCATGGGTAATCTCTCAATTGTACATACCTTTTATTTATTTATAAAATTTACTAACTTACCAAAAAATAAAGAAAGAAAATCAAATTAAAAAGCATAAAAATGAGAAAATTGCTAAATGATTTTGGAATTTAGTTTTTAGGTTCAATCTTAGCCTACACACAATTAAACATACTTCATTGAATTTTTTATTTTCACACCTCTTATAGAAACTATTAATCATAGATTAACAACAAGCAATGTTAATCCCAATTTTTCCTTAAGTCGTGCTTAGTTAAAATAAGCTCTTTAACTAAACCTAACTATCAAACAACCTAGAATAAGCTCTCTAGATTTAATAGGATAGTCGCATTAGATGTTAGGAAAACAGATTAATCAAGGAAGCAACCACATAAGATCGGGTTATTTAACCAAGGTTATGTTATCTCTAATGATTCAACACCATTAGTTGCCACAAATGAATAAAAAAACAATGATTACGTTAATGATTCGACACCATTAGTTACCACAAATGAATCAAAAACATAATGATTACGTATTGTATTCAAGATTTTGGCAATGGTTTTTCATAAAAACATTCTAATGAATGCATTTAGATCATTTTTATACAAATACCCAAATCAATAGACATAGGATAACATAAACAATCATTAAAAAGAGAATGATTCAACATTACACAATGAAGATATGGAAAAAGTGTTCCTTGACTTCGATTTCACCTCAGAACTGGAAAAGGAAGCCTAACCCTCCATGGGTCTCCCAAGATTGCAAGCTTTGCCCCTCCTCTTCATCTAAAAATGATTCATATATATTTGGCCTCTTAAATGTTGACTTATAGCAAAAATTAGGGATCTGGGTAGATGCACGGTTGTGCATCACCAAAAAAAGCTCCAGCTGTGATTGTCCACATCGTCCAAGTTAATGCATGGCCGTGCATCTTGTAGATCATGTGAATTCTTGATTTTTCTTGCATTTTCTCATCCCATCATCTTGTTCCACAAGGACAAATGAGTCTGAACATCAAGATAATGATCAAGGAATGTGCTTTTAAGTCATTTTAGCTCTTGAACTTCCAAATTGTGCCTAACACCAAATATGAACTAAAATGAGTATCTAATGCATTTCACAAAAAATAATCATTAAGTGTTAAGGAGTGAATGCATAAACAATTAAACACACATAAAAAAGAAAGTGACAAATGGTGCATCTATTTTGGTGAACCAATTTGGTTTCATACTAGGGAGGTCCACTAAAAAAACTATACATCTCCTTAGATGATTAATAGAATACTATAAGAATAGATAGAGAGACTTACATATAATTTTTATTGATTTAGATAAAGCTTATGATAGTATACTTAAGGAAATCATAAGGAGGTTTTTAGAAGCTAAGTGAGTTCCTGTTGCCAATATACGTGTTAGGTATATGTATGAAGAAATTAAGACTGGAGTAAGGGTGACAAATCGAGATACAAAGCATTTTTCTATCGATATTAGGCTACACCAAGAATATTTATTAAGTTCCTTCTTGTCTACAGTAGTTATGTGTAACATCCCGTTGTCCCATATTAAGGGTTAGAACCCTAAAATAGTGTATATGAGAGATTATTGAGAAGTTAGAAAGTGCATTTAATGCTCATACAGAATATATCATACACACACATGTGAATATTAATTATTGCACACATTAAAATGATTGTATATGAATTCATTAG
>JANSVA010000009.1:10978391-11003103 GCA_025504915.1 Erythroxylum reticulatum
GATTAAAGAAGAAAGATGTACATTGGATGGACCATCTTCCTTCTTACATTATCAAAAACCGAAATTAACATGATAATATTATGTGATTGGACTTTTCATATAGCCATCTTAAAACAAATGAGAAAAGTCTCATCTACTGGTTCTCCAAATATGGCATGCTTTCCTTTTTCTGATCTGGCAACTATAACATAATTAAGTTTGTTTTTCAAAAGATTAACATCATCTGAAATAAAGTTGGTTGAAATGGGAAAACTAGAAAGGAAAATTCCAATTATCTTGTGCAAATTGGAAGGGATTTTTCCTCCAAGTTTCTTTGACTGTATGGAGCATCTACATATACATTTAGCACAAAAGGCTAAAGTTGCTAGTCCAGTTTAATATTAATGGATGTATCCATTTGAGAGGTAATTATAGTTAAATTTAAATATAACTTATAACATGTTTTAATAACATAATTGTAATAACCGTATTTGTAATGTAGTTTTCCGCATCACTTGAAGAAAAATGTGAAAAATAAGGCTAGAGCTGAAGGTTCAATATTTAATACTTATTTAGTAGAGGAAGCAAGTACATTTTGTTCAAATTATTTTGAGCTACATGTGCACACAAGAGAATGAAAAGTTCCTCGTAATGATGATGGGGGAAAATGAGTGATATTGATAGTAACTTATCCATGTTCAAATATCCAAGACGAACATGTGGACGTTCAATAAGAAGAATGTTAACAGAAGAAGAAATAGAGGCTACCCATGGTTACATTTTGTTAAATTGTCAAGAGGTTCAACCTTTCATGCAGTAAGTTTAAGTTGATTTTGAAATTGATTATTTAAGTTTTCAAAGTTAATGTTATTCACAACTAAAATATATAATAATTCTTTTAGATTATACAAGGAATGGTTACGTGAGGTAATGCCCGAAACAACACAGGATGATATCAATAAAGAAGTTGAAAGGAATTTTCATCAATGGTTACAGAAATATGTAAGTTTTCACTTATAATAATTGAAATGGTTGAATTATGATATCAAAGTGTTTAAGTGACATTATACTATTTAATATGATAATTTGTTTGTGTAGGCCTAAGAAAATACAATAGAGAACAAGTTCATATATGATCTTGCGAAAGGATCTTTGCAAACTATTAAATCATTTTTGGCATATTTTGTTAATGGATACAAATTTCATACAAAATATTATGGTCGTAATATGGTAACAGTAAATAGTGGGGGTTTCCATACATGGAGAATTGATGGATTACTATGGTAAAATTATTAAGATACCTAAAAATTGAGTACCCTACATTGCCAATAAAACACAGTATGATATTTAAGTGTGAATGGTTTGATCCAACTCCTAATGTTGGAACAAAAATGTACAACTGATACAATCTAGTTGAAATCAACTAACGAAGAAGATTTAGACAATTTAAACCTTTCTTATTTGTGATACAAACGATCTAAGAGTATTATTTCCCTTTTCCTAACATACGATGAAATAAGTCAGATTGGTTGGTTGTCTGTAAAGTAAAACGTAGTGGTGTTTTTTAATTATGTGGAAAAGGAGAAAATAAGATAATTGAAAAAGAAGCGTTTCAGGAAGATGTTCACAAAATAAATACATATGTAACATATGACAAAAATGAACCTTTGAATAATTCAAATAATGAATATGTTGAAATTTCATTTGGAGAGGATAAGAAGGGCTATAGATTTGAAAAGGAGCCTGAGTTTGATTCTCATTCTTCAAAAAAAGAAGATGATGATTTTAATTTACAATCAAGTGATGATAACGATTAATTTATGTAAGTAATAGAATAGCATATGAATAAATTTGTCATTGCACTAACAATATATTATTATATATTTAATCTATATCATTCTATTAGTGGAATAATTAATAAAATGATAATTTCAACTTAAAAATATGCCACGGGAGAGAAAACATGATATGATGTGACCAAGGTTTAGGTTACTACAATTTGGAGGAGCCAATGCATGTCCAGGTGAAGCGTCACATTTTGCAAATGCTACAGAATCAAGTGTTGCACGTCCAATTAGTGCACTTTCAAATAAGGCATCACCTTCCCCACCAACAACCCCTATAGAGTCACATTCCCTACCTACTGCTACACCATCTAGCACCCCTGCTACACCATCCACCACCCCTATACGAAAAGAGATATAAAGGGTAAAAGTTGCAGATGAAGGACACGACCACCAATTGCAGCTAAGGGACTTGATGAAAGAACTTACATTATAATTGTCAATAATCTGTGAGTGAAATTCTAAAAATTTTGTAATACATGTATGATAACACCATAGATTTACACTTAAGTTATATGTTTCAATTTAAAAATGATCTAAAAATGCTTATACATTAGGTTGGTTCTATCTGGAACATGCTTCAGAAATATCTCATTCAAGTTCAAAGAGAGGATAAATCTTGAGGGTTATATATGGAAGAATATCTCTCAGGCGATAAAGGATTTTTATTATTAGGAGTTTGAGGTACAAAAAAATATGCTTTAATCTTTTTTATTTTATCTAACTATAGACATTAATTAGATAAATATTATAGTTTATAAATATTTATAGCATGTTTTTTTTCAGAAAATTTTTTTATTCAAAATTTGATGCTCTAATTTGTAATGTATAGGAGAGGCAAGCTCGTACATGATATAGAGACTTTCTTGGTTCGATAGATAAGAATGGTGCACAACCTCTTTATATATCTAAAGAAATATAGAGTCATTGGCAGCATTATTGGGCATCACATGTCTATTTCAAATCATAATTTTGTTAACAGATATAGAGGATCGAAGGGAGAGATTTTACCCGTAAATCTATAACCCACTAGGAGCAAGGAGAGAAACTTGTAAGTATCAAAACTTTACACTTATATTCTGATTTTTTGTACTTTGATGTATGAAATTTAATTTCAATGTAATTTCATGTATGAAATTTAGAATGAAAATAAATGTGTATTATGGAGAATAATAATGTTATAAATGTTTGGTGTCATTAATGTTTGTGTTATTAAGGAATCTTTTTTGTTTAACAGGGGTAAATATTACAAAAATAGAGGAAACTCAGCTAAAATTTTTGTAAATTGTAGTTCACTTATAACAACTTGTTATGATGCAGGAAAATCTATAGGTAAGAAGGTTATACTACACCAGCTCTTTTTGCACACCTATACTAAGAAGCATGATGGTGTGACCTTCGTCAACACCCGATGCAAATTACTTCATGTATGTAACATCTATACTTTAATATTAGTTCTTAAAAATTATCACTTATTAACATAAACAATTATAATGATAGGACTGAATATAAGAAAGCATTGAACAACAGTCTTAGAACTTTGAAACTATTGATAAGAGTTAGACATATCTTAATGTAGTAGGTGGTAGGGACCATCGTAGAAGGATTTTCAGTTTAGGTTTATTTGCACACATAAGTTAGTCACAATCTTCCACATCCATTACAGGTAGATCTAGTAGGTGGTTCGCATCAAATGAGAGAGTTGTTCAGCTTGACAACATAGTAGAGAGGCTGATTGAGTGCACAACCTAGCTCTGTAATGAGGGTGACTTGAAAGGGAGGGACAGGACCTCTTTCTAGCAATCAAAGCATCTGTCTTCACCAATTGCGTAGCTTAGATGGATAAGTTAAAGTATTTGATGTTTTGGTACTCTCAAGTTTTAAAATGAATTCTTAAATTATAGTTATATTCAAGATACCTATTTGATAAATTTATTGACAAAAATACAAAACTCTGTCGCAAAATGTATCGATAGTTATACAATATTTTGACCACTTAATTTACAACGAATTCATAATATCATTTGCTAAAATTTACCTACGGCTGTTTCTCCAATGAGTCTTTTCATCGACAATTTTCATCACCAAATTTGTTTTTGGATCAAAAATTTTTATTTTTCATTGGTAATTTCTATCATTAAAATCTACTTTTCTTGTAGTGATTCTAACAATGTCTCCTATGAGTACTTATGTAAAACCCCAAACTTTTGTTTTCCTGTGCTTATAAAATTTCATTTCATATGAATGATGTTTTTGGGCTAATTTAAATTTTTTTTAGGCTAAAAGGCGAATTAGGAACCTAACCCTAAGTGACAAGTATTAAAGTCAAATGATAGTAAAAAAATATTGGAGTTGACTGGTATAGAAATTGACTAAAAATAAATTCAATCAGATGGATTTATGATAGATCAAGATTGACCATTTTTTAAATTATTGTGGAGTACATTTGAAGCATTCTTGGCTGAAACATAAGGACATAAGAGTCAATCATAGTTATGGATACTTAAAGTAAATCGATCAAACTTTTAGGTTGATATATTTAGGTGTAATATGATATTAAATGGATATGAAATTTCTACCAAAATTGGTCACATTTTTCTTAGGCCGCTTAACTATTTTTTGATAAGAAATAATAATTGTACATGTGAAATAGCCTTAAGTGGTAGTTGTCATGTACATGAAGAATTTCATATCATTTTGGAATAAGAATGCATGAAAACCATAAGTTGTAATGTTTATGAAGGAATAGATGTGAGGGAAATAAAATTCATTATATGTTAGACCAATGTATGGTGTGGGTGTGTGTCATTTTGGTGAGACAAAAATCAAAAAAGCTTGTTATATGTGGGAGATAAGAATTTTCATGGATGATACAAGTAGTTAGTGGCTTAATTAAACAAAGATGGTGAGAATTAAAATAGTGGACAGTTGTTAGAAGTAAACTTTGCAACGTGTCCTCTTTAACGTGTAGCATGTACAAACATGATGGAGGAGCTGCTCCACCTTCATTCCACAAAAGTTTTAGCTCTTCTTTGGAACAAAATTGTTGAAGAATAACTGTAGCTACTCCTTGTTATGGGCAAAAAGTTCTAAAAAGACCTAGGTTATCCTACTCGTAAGTATACGAGATAGTTGTGGTTAATAACCCAGGGTTGTCTCCCACGGAGGTGAAATTGGTCAATTTAAATGAAGTTTGAATTAAAAATAAAAATAAAAACAATGTATTCCTAGACATTCTATCCCAATTGTTGAGTGAAAGCTTATAAGAAAAATTATGAAATTAAATTGAAAAGTAGACGTAATCAATTGGGAGTATCGACAAATAGACTAATCAAAGAGGAAAAAAACTCTTGAGAATTAATTTCACTAATTTAATCTCTTATGCATGATTAAGGGGAAATGATTGGATTATTGTCTTACTAAAATTAATAGTTAGTTTCTAAATCAATGAATAATGAACTAGTCTTACTTTTGTATTAAACAAGTTATTATCAGAATCAATTATGAAAACCTTACTACTAATTACCAATAAAGTTAACATATTTCTAGTTCTTAACCTAAGTGTCCATAGTTTTATAATCCATATTAAACTTCATCTCTTGAACCTTCTACTTTAATTTCTCTTTGCCAATCAAATGTTTTCTAAAGATCAACTCCAGCTCTCCCGCTTTCGGCCTCTCTTCCCAGCTCCCACTTCTCTATTGTTGCTCTCTTCTTCTCCTTCTTAGACTATCTTTGTTTATCTTATTTTTCTCTATCTCTCTGTACCTCCTAAGACTGTGTCTCTATTTCAGTTAATGAATGAAATACTGCATGAAAGATGATTTCCTCTTCAGCCACCACCCTTTGCCCTTTATAGACTGCTCCTAGGTCTAGGGTTGTGTGCCTTAACGTCATGAGCTACCACATATTAAAGCCAGAATTAATCTTAAAACTTCTCACAAGCATGCATACGGAGTCAAAGGTGTGATTCCCTTATCACCTTCGTGTAGTAAATCCATCTGTACTAGGGGACTTAAAGGGATGCAAAATGAAGATAGGTTTCTTCACATCGTGTGTAGTGATGGGTGAGACCAGAAGGTCTTGTATTCTTTGATCTAACTGATAATAAAAAAGTAACTGAAGATTAAAACTTGGATAAAAGGTCGATGCAATACCCATAACTCTAAGAAATGATTTTTGGTTATTTCTAGTAGTGAGTTATGATTAATACGCTCTTGTCCCCTATGATCTTGTTGCATAGATATCATGTTGATATTCCTTCTCACAAGTAAGGAAGAATGAAAAAATTGAGTTTTAGCATCCTCTTCCTTCAACCAATTAAGCCTTGCCTTATATCTCATCATCGAGTTTTGAAACTGAAGAGCCTCTTAACACTAATGAAGATAAGGTTTATCTACTTGTTTGACTACAGTGTTTTGTGGAGACAAATACTAGTTATCTTGAGCCTGTCGAAGCTTCTCCTTAAAAAAATAAATATTGAGATTCTTCTACCATATAAAAGATTTTAGGACAAATTTCATCAATCTAAACTTGATCTTGAGTTAGTAAGATCTATAACCTTCCATTTTAGATTCCCAAAATTTAGCAACTAATTCATGAAATCCCTCCAAACTAGTAAGAGCATTAAAAATTCTAAAAGGATAGCCTTTTAGGTTGATAGTAGCTAGTCTTTGAATTAACATAAAGGAGTGAGCAAAAGTAATATTATCACCAAAATGAACAAAAGAGTCATTGAAAAGATTTAACCATAGGGAGTTAACAAGAACTCTATCAAGCTTCTTTCCAAGAAGCCATTTACCTTATTGGTTGATAGACCAAGTTAAAATTCTTCCTTTATGATTGAGATCCACCAAGTCCATATGCATTAGGAATGTAGATAATTCCTTTATGTGTCCTAGATGTGCATCTTTGTCACCCTCAATTTTTGTTAAGGTTAGAGAGCATTTGAAATCACCATCCATTAGCCAAGGAAACTACATTATAGACTGGATATGTTATAAGTCCCTCCATAATTTATCTCGTTGTAAGCTAAAATTAGATACATACAAAAGGGAAACATAAAAGCTAGTACTATTATTTCTCAGCTGGTAATGGAGATGAAACATCTGGTCTATTTCTTCTATAACCTGTACTAGAAAAAAATTTAGAAAGACAAATAATTCATCCATTGAAATAAACCAAATGCTTCATCTCCTAATTACCACCTGAAAAGTTTGATCTAGAGAGGGTATGAGGATTTTTATTTAAACTTTAAACAAACCAATGAGAATAGGTTTCTTTCCATTCACCAACTCATTCACAACTAGATTTTTTAAAGGTTCATTCAATCCTCTAGTGTTCCGTACTAATATTGACAAGTAAAGGGGAGTCCCCTATTGCTGTCTAGTTACTCTTTTTTCTCACTGGTCTCTTTTAGGTAGTGTTTTTCATGGCTTTGGTGTCTTCTTGATTAGTTGAGTTTAAAATAATTACATTGGGACTTGGTGCTTTAGATGGTTCCTCCTGTACATTCTTTGCTATAGAAGCATTATGCATTACTGGTTCACGAGTGATCAGGTGTAATAGGTGATGAGTATTCCCCTCTTTTTCATTAGTCTCCACCTACCTAATATCAGCAATCATCTTATGTTCCCTAGTAGTATCCACTGTTAAACAAGTATGCTGAATCTCTGTCTCAAAGGTTATAAATGGTTGTGAGTTCACAATGTCCTGATTCACCAAAAGCTCAGACTGTGGAGTTATGTAAATATAATGCCTTGGAAAGTAATGCTATTTACTTATAACTTAATTTTCTTCCAATTACTTTTGTAATCAAAATATTTATTATTAATAAAACAAAAGAGTTTGTTTTTATTTATATTAGCATTATATATCTAGTCATAAGGTACCGAGATTCTTTTGTAAGTAAAATACATAGACATAGAGATGCATAGGAAACATGTATATCATTTGAATCTAAAATAATTGATTCACAGTTGAATAATCAAGTTGGTCGCTTGATTATGGTTTGGATTGTAGTGTTACGATTTATCTCCGAGGAAGCAAAAGAGTTTACTTCAAGGGAATGATGAGTTTCATATCATGATAGTAGTAGACTGTCGATAATGGCACTATTAAACGAATCTAGAATCAAGTATGTTTTTAAGAATAAAGTAGGTCGTTACTTTAATCTTAAAACATACAACTTAAGAATTCGTTTATTATGGACCACAATCTTAATGGGTGGTGAACTCATATGTGTTTCATTATAATATTTGATATGATCAGAATGGATTTTTACAAAGTATCAATCTAGTTTTTGCATATTGGAATTATTAATTGAAACATGTATCAGGGAACATTTACTCAAATAAAGAGTTTATAGTGATATCATCATTTTTATATGTTTACAAAAATTGGTGATTAAATTGGCGGCAATAGTTTGATGGACTAGCTACCTATCAAGTCTTAACACCAAGATGGGATCTTGTGTGTTAATCACCATATAGAGTAAAACGGGAGATCTAGAAGGAAATACCAACATAAGGGAAAAACAGTAATTTTACCCTTTATTATGTGGATGGCTATAATATGGTTTCATGTTAGAGTTTGCAATTAGACATCTTATTTGAAACATATGTTCTCATAATATTTAGTAATTTAAAAGTTCAACTAATTATCTTTAAAATTAATTCCTGCCTTATTAGAGCTTAAATTGTATAAGTCCAATTAGATTTCCCATTTGGCTTCTATAATGGTTATCAAACAAAGTAAGAAATACAAATAGAGGTTTTAAAGGCTATGATTGAATGTTGGTCTTACTTTAATTAATTGTTAATTAGAAGCCCATATGAACATTTAGAAATGTGCTAGACTTTGGTTTAATTTGATTAATTAAATAAAAACAAAGTTATTAAAGATAAAAGGAGGTGGATTTTTGGTTTTAATGGGCAAAATGTGCAGCTACACATTTAACATTAGTTTTCTATATTTAAGAAGGTTTTTAACATGTTTTAACGTCATTAAATGGAGTAATGATCTTATCATTAAATGGTTTAATGGTGGTCCTTTAATGATAGCATGTAACCTATTAGCATTCATTGGATTAAAGAAGAAAGAGGTGCATTTGATTGACCATCTTCCTTCTTTCATCACTAAAAACTGAAATTGAGATGTAATTTTTAGGTTATTGGTCTTTTCATATAACCATCTTAAAACAAATGAGAAGAGTCTCATTTATTGGCTTCTTTATGATTGATTAAGGAAGGAGGTGATGATTGGTTGCATTTCACTTCTTCCTTTGAGGCTTAACCGAAATTGAGAGAAGAAAAACATGGTGTTGTTGAATTTTTATCTCTCTCTCCTATCTTGCATATGTTAGCTGAAAATTGCATAAGAGGTGTCTCATCTTTGGTTTCCTTCTTCTAAGGAAAAATATATTCAAGTGTTTCTTCTCCGTTCCCTCCAAAGGTTCTGGTTAACATAGTTGTCTAAAGAGAACAAGTGGTAGATTGGATTGGTCGAGGATACAATAACAAGAAGAGGATACATCACCTTAGAGTGGATACATTACCGAGGATAGGATAGCACAATGAGGAGTTAAAGCTGTGGCGAAGGAGTTGGTAAAAAATTTCTATCTTGTTATTATGTAAATTATTTTGCTTATATCGTATCATGTATGGCTTGGCATATTGTTTTGGTTATATTGCTTCCATTGCAAGTTTGATTTTTAAAATTTTTTGAAATCTACCGTTTCATCTAAATATAGCATGCTTATGTTTTCAATCTAACAATTGGTATCAAAGCCATTTTCTTATGCATGATTTCGGTTCCTATATGTGATGCATGGATTGGCAATATTTTTTGTATGCTGCATATTTTCATGTGATAGAAATATATATGATGTATGTTTTGCTTTTTTGGTTGTCCATAGATTCTAAAGTCACCTTGTAATTTTTCTTCATTTGGTTTGTTACAAGGAGGGTGACATATCATCGTCATGTTTCCTCCTTGGTTTCTTTTTTATGTTTTTTTATTATGTAATGAACAAAATCATGCAATGATGAAGATGAAGAAGCCTTGGATGAAGAAATGAAGAGGTAAAGGTTTTAGTTTTACTTATTATGTGTTGTCTAAATTTCAGTTTTTTAGAAAACAAAAGTGATGGAATTTTGTTTTAACAAATTTTCTGTTGCATGAACATTTTTGTAACAAAGTTTCGATTTTTACAAGTGCTAAGATTTTTTGTCATATACATAAGTTTCAGTTTTGGTCAAAAACAAGTGCAGATTTTTGTTTTCTCTTGAACAAAAAATTCAGTTTTATGAAAATCAAAATTTTTGTTGGAAAAGAAAGGCATTACACACTTGCTACCAAATAGACTGGGTCATGTGAGCGAATAGTTCAAAGGAGAAGATCCAAGTCTAAGATGAAATTGTTGGGCCTAAAAGCCTTGTAATTGTATTTATGTTTCTAGGATGGACAATCAAAAGTGGCTTATTAGTTCATGAGATGAATGGATAAATGAATGCAAATGATATGTGATATTATATGATTGCGTGTCATTTAAAAAATTGTCAACCCTAGGCTTTGCCATGCATTCATTATGTATGAGATATATAATAAAACACATAGGATGGATAATAAATTGCATCTAGATAAGATGGTACTTATTAAAACTTAAAGCCCAAAAAGATTGAGTGGGAGAGGATGCTCATGTGAGAGTCCACTGTCTCCATATAATGGCCCATTTGCATGTGGAGAAGTGTTACTCCCCACCGGAGGTCATGAATCCTAGATCTTGCATGGTTTGGGTCTCCTTAGGGATAAGTCCACCTATTGGTAGCAAATGTGACCTCCCACCGAGGCATGATTTGCAAGTACCTTTAGTGGATGAATCAAATGGTTAATACACTCAATATAATTTATCAAAAACCAGCCCACTGTAGCTCTGTTGATAAATGCATGGACCAAATCATGATGCTTCTTTAAAAGTTAGGCATGAAGATGCTTAGTAGCTTTTTTAGTGGGAGGGTCCTAGTTTTTTTTAATGGATAAGATGTCCCATCATCACTTAGTCCGTTATAGATAAAAAAAATAAACATCGCATAAAGATTTAAATTTTTTAAGTTTTGTTAAATCTATCATCATACATACATACATCATGATTTTATACAAAGTTCCAATATTGTTAACTAGTATGCTCATCCTTTAACAATTTATTTTTTTAGACATAATCACCACAAAATGAATCCGCTCACATTGCTCTTAACAAATAACAAATTGAAAATTGGAGAGAATTATAATGAATGAAGACGTAACCTAGACATTGTTCTTCAATATGAATAAATTTTATGGGTATTAACTGAAAATGACCTTGCATCTCTGGGTGGAGATTTAACTCCTGAGCTAGTCTAACAACAAGAGCGATGGCAGAATGGTGATAAGACTACTAAATGTTATATTATAGCTTCTGTCAGTGGCATGTTGCAAAAGCAAATTGCTTGTATGAAAACTACTAATGCAATGGTCCATCACTTACACGAGATTTTTAGTGTGAGGACCAAGTTTACAAGGGTGAAAGTTATCCAAACCTTTTATAATCTCAAACAAAAACTTGGCGAACCGATGCAGGATTACATGTTTAAGGTAATCTCTGCAATCACTGAGGCTAAGATGCTTGGGGAAGACATAGATGCGAACACAAAGATGATTATGATCATCAATAACTTAAACTCATCTTTTTAGCAGTTTAAGTTAGACTATAAGCTTAACAACAAGGATTACACCTTGAGTGAGTTTATGAATACTCTTCAGATTATGGAGGAGATATCGAATATCAAGGCTCATGGGCCAGAATCTAATGTAACATCTTCTTCTAAGCCCAATGGTAAGGGCAAGCAAAAGAAAAAGGGTTCAATGAAAATGAAGGCCCAAACAGGGGTCAAGGCCCAACCCATGAAAAAGAAGGCCAAAGAGAACACCAAAGGAAAGGGTTTCCACTGTGATGAGATGGGTCACTAGAAAAGAAACTGTCCAATCTACCTTGAGTCCCTCAAAAGCAAACAAAGTATAAGTTTCCTAAGTTTGTTAGGAACAAAAATGTGGCAGATTTATCTAATTCTTGGATATTAGATTCAGGAGCCACTAACCATGTTTCAAATTCTTTGCAGGGTTCCAGCAAAGGAAAAGACTACCAAAAGGCCAGTTTTAAGTCAAGATAGTAGATGGATCCTACATTTCGGTGAAATTAGTGGGAGGCGTTATTTTAGACTTTCTTAATGGTCATAGGTTATATTTGGAGGATGTATATTACATCCCAATGATTGTAACGAGCATGATTTTTATTTTTTGTTTAATAAAATATGGTCATTCCTTATAATTTGAAAATTTTTGTTCAATATATGAGAATAAGGATTTTATTTGTAATGCAATAATTAAACAGGGATTGTTCTTTGTAGAACCTATTACAAGCTCACTAAACACTATAGAATTGATAAAACCAAGACAATCTAATGTCCCTAGCATTAATTCAAAATATCTGTGGCACTTAAGAATTGGTCATATCAATCATAAACAGATTTGAATCCACGTTGAACCTAATACATACTGATGTATGTGGGCCTATGAACGTACAAGTTAGAGGAACTTATGAATACTTTATAACCTTTACAGATGATTACTCTAGATATGGCTATTTGTATTTGATTTATAAAAAGAGTAAGTCCTTTGAAAAGTTTAAAGAATTCAAAACTAAAGTTGAGAAGTAGCTAGGAAAGCCATTAAAACAACTTCAATCTAATCGAGGTGGTGAGTACTTATCTGGAGAGTTCCAGCAATATTTAATTCATAACATAATTGTTTCCAACTTGTCAACTTCATGAACACCTCAATATAATGCTATAGTTGAGAGGATAAATAAGACGCTATTGGAAATGGTATGATCAATGAGTACTACGCTAGCCTTCTAAAATCGTTATAGGGATATGCCATATAAACAACAACCTATCTTTCTAACTTTTCTCCATCCAAATTGGTACCTAAAACACCTAGGGAATTGTGGACTGGCCGAGTTCCTTCATTGTAGCATTTAAGGAAATAGGGTTGCCCAGCTAATGTTCTAAGGCCTAAATTCATAAAGATGGAACCAAGGTTAGAAGTATGTTTCTTTGTAGAATATCCTACGAGTACTCGAGGATACTATTTTTCTAGTCCTTAGGACAAGAAGGCATTTATGTTGGTAAATGCAACCTTCCAAGAGGAAGAATTGGTGAGAAATCACAAAGGAAGAAGTGAAGTATTACTAAAGGAGTTAGTAATTTCATCCAAACCAGAAGTTGATTTGGATATAGAAGAATAAGATGTCAAAATGGATTCAAGAGTTAAATCAAAATAGCAGCCTTAACATCAAATAGTGCCTAGATGTAGTGAGAGGGTTGTGAGACAACCAGAAAAGTATCTAGGTCTAGGAGAACGCATGATCTCCATCATGGAACAAGAAGAAATGAATCCCATTACTTATACATAAGATATTAATGATGTTGATGCAGAAAATGGCTCAAGGTAATGGAATCGGAAACAGATTCCATGTATGCCAATGAAGTCTAGATCCTTGGAGATCTAACACTAGATGTAAAGCCCATAGGGTGTAAATGGATCTACAAAAGGAAAAGAGGATCAGATGGAAAGGTAAGGACCTTTAAAGATAGATTGGTAGCTAAAGGCTATACTCAAAAGAAGAGTATAGACTATAAGGAGACATTTTCTCCAGTTTCCATACTTAAGTCCATTAGAATTATTTTGGCCATAGCAAATGGATGTCAAGACAACATTCCTTAATAGGGATCTTGAGGAGAACATTTATATGGCCCAACTAGAAGGATTCATGTATGCCAATGAAGGATTAAGGAGAGGCTAGCTATACTCTAGGGATTAAACTTATAAGGGATTGTAAGAACGAACTGATAGCCTTGTCTTAAATAACCTACAATGAGAACACGCTCAATAAATTTTCCATGCAAGATTCCAGGAGGGATTTCACACCTACTAGACATGGAATCAAACTTTCAAAGGAGCAAGCACCTAAGACCCAAGAGGAGGTCGAGCATGTGCATAACATCCCATATGCTTCAGCAGTTAAAAGTTTAATGTATGCTATGCTTTGCACTAGACTAGATATCTGTTAGGTAGTGGGACTGGTAAGTAGATTTCAATCCAATCCAAGAATGGAGCATTGGATTGTGGTGAGCATGGGATAAGATATACAGATTCTAATTTCCAATCAGATGTTGATTCAAAGAAAACAACTTTTAGCTTTATATTTGTTTTAAAAGGTGGAGCCATAGTTTGGAGGACTATCAACCAATTTTATATGGTCAAGACTCCCACAGAGCAAAATCTTGCTAATCCATTTAGGAAGACGTTGTCTTAAAAGAGTTTTGAGGGTCACATAGCAGAGATGAGAATGAGAGATATGTCAAACTTGCTTTAGGGAAAGTGGGAGATTGTTCAAGTTATGTAAATATAGTGCCCCGGAAAGCAAGTATATTTACTTATAACTTAATTTTCTTCCAGTTAATTTTGTATTGAAAATATTTATTATTAATAAAACAAAAGAGTTTGGTTTTATTTGTATGAGCACTATATATCTAGTCATAAGGTACTAAGATTTTTTTGTAAGTATTATACATATACATAGACATGTAAGGGAAACATGTATATTATTAGAATCTAAAACAATTGATTCAAAGTTGAATAATCAAATTGGTCGTTTGAATATGGTTTAGACTGTAGTGTTGCGATTTATCTCCGAGTAAGTAAAAGAGTTTACTTCAAGGGAATGATGAGTTTCATATCATAATAGTAGTAGATTGTCGATAATGGCACTATTAAATGAATTTGGAATCAAGTATGTTTTCAAGAATAAAGTGGGTCGTTACTTTAATCTTAAAACATACAACTTAAGCATTCGTTTATTATAGACCACAATATTGATGAGTGGTGAACTCATTTTTTTATATAATTTTTGATATGATGAGAATGGATTTTTAAAAAGTATTAATCCAATGTCTACATGTTGGAATTATTAATTGGAACATATATCAGGGAACATTTAGTCAAATAAAAAGTTTATAGTGATATCATTACTTCTAGATGTTTTACAAAAATTGGTGATTAAATTAACTCCAGTAGTTTGATGGACTAGCTACCCATCAAGTATTAAAACAAAGATGAGATCTTGTGTGTTAATCACCATATAGAGTAAAAAAGGAGATCTAGAAGGAAAAACCAACATAAAGGCAAAATGGTAATATTATCCTTTATTTTGCAGATGGTTATAATATGGTTCATATTAGAGTTTGCAATTGGACATCTTATTTGAAACATTTGTTCTCATAATATTTAGTAATTCAAGAGTTTAACTAATTCTCTTTAGTGGAATGGCATTTAGTTAATAGGCTGGAATTAATTCTAATGAAATTAAATTAATTCCGGGCTTATTGGAGCTTGAATTATATAAGTCCAATTAGACTCTCCATTTGGCTTCTAAAAAGGTTATCAAGAAAAGTAAGAAATACAAATAGAGGTTTTAAAGGCTATGATTAAATGTTGGGCTTACTTTAATTAATTGTTAATTAGAAGCCCATATGAACATTTAGAAATGGGCTAGAGTTTGGTTTAATTTGATTAATTAAAATAAAACAAAGTTATTAATGATAAAAGGAGATGGATTTTTGGTTTTAATGGGCAAAATGTGCGGCTTCACATTTAACATTGGTTTACCATATTGAAGATAGTTTTAAACATGTTTTATCATTATTAAATGGAATAATGATCTTATCATTAAATGGTTTAATGGTGGTCTTTTAATGATAGCATGTAACCTACTATCATTCTTGGATTAAAGAAGAAAGAGGTGCATTTGATGGACCATCTTCCTTCTTTCATGACCAAAAACTAAAAATGAGATGTAATTTTTAAGTTATTGGTCTTTTCATATGGCCATCTTAAAACAAATGAGAAGAGTCTCATTTATTGGCTTTTTTATGATTAATTAAAGAAGGAGGCGATGCATTGGTTGCACTTCACTTCTTCCTTTGAGGCTTAACTGAAATTGAGAGAAGAAAGACAAGGTGTTGTTGAATTTTGATCTCTCTCTTCTATCTTGCATATGCTAGTTGAAATTATATGAGAGGCATCTCATCTTCGGCTTCATTCTTCGAAGGAAAAATCTCTTCAAGTGTTTATTCTCCTTTCCCACTAAAGGATCTTGTTAACCTAGTTATCCAAGGAGAACAAGTGGTAGATCGGATTGGTCGAGGATACAATAATGAGATAAGGATACATCACCTTGGAGTGGATACATTGCCGAGGATAGGATAGCACAGCGAGGAGTTAAGGCTGTAGCGAAGGAGTCAACAAAAAATTTCTATCTTGTTATTCTGTAAATTGTTTTGCTTATACCGTATCAAGTATGGCTTCGCATGTTTTTTTTTTGTTATATTGCTTTCGCTGCAATTTTGATTTCTAAAAGATTTTGAAATCTACCGTTTCATCCAAATATAGCATGCTTATGTTTTCGATCCAACAATTATAGTGGCTTTTTAAACTAACAAGGTAAATCCTAATTGTCTTCAGCATTTCAATGTTTGCATAAGGTTATGTGATCTCAACTAGTATTTGTAAGTAAGTTCTAGAGTTCCTTAATCGTGAAAGAACACTCTCAACAAATAATACTTGAAATTGATGTTTAATAATTAAAAAAGGTTCAAATTCTTACCAAGTGAAAATTTTCATTCATCTATCACAACAAGCTAATGTCCTTTTAACTGAAATCCAAGTTAGTCAGTTTAAGTATGCAGTATACTCATTCACTCATATTATGCATTTGTAAGCCTGATTGAGTTCATTTAATGATCATGTTTCTCTAAATAATAAATGGGAAAACAAATACACAATAAACAATTAATACTCCCCCACACACTTAAATATCACATTATTCCTAATGTGACACAAACAAGTCAAAGAGGAAGTTAAAAGAAAAAAATTAACATGAATGGGGACAAATGGTATAGACTAAAAGAAATTAAATTGCATATAGTACGGACAACAAAAAGAATCTGGAAAGGAATACGATATGAAAGTATGGTGGTAGCTACGTCGATGTGGTGTGAAGCATGGCAATAAGCATGGCATCCGAAATTGAGGAGTGGAGATAGCTGTGAGGAAGACAACCAGAAGAGATTGAAAAGAAGGCCTGTGCACAAAAAACAAATAGATTAACTCAACTTTCATTAAAAGAACTAACAAACAATAATATTGAAAGACAAAATAGAAATGATATAGGTTGCCTCCCATTTAGCTCGTCTTAATGTCTTTTAGTTAGACACCTCAACCATTACACTCAAGGTGGATCTTCCAAAGTGATCCATTACCCTGTTGCCTTGTCTTCACAGGTCTTCTTCTCTAAAAATTTTCCAACCTCTCCCGTAGTTCCATCATCTAGCAATTGACAAAACTTATCAATCTCCTTCACCAAGCTCAACTTCTTTTCTTCTTCTTCCTACAACACAAAATCAAAGTTCGTAGATTATCAATACGAGAACATTCTTCATAAACAATAGTTATAGGAACAGGTTCAACATTAAAGATTGAGAATTCTACTATTTCTCCTAAAACATTCATGCTCAACTTTCCATTCTTCATGTTAATCAAGGTATTAGTAGTATCCATAAAAGGCCTCACTAGGAGTATGGTGTACTCCTTCCCTTGTTGTTTAACCTCCCCTACGTCTAAGACCACAAAGTTTACAGGAACAATCAATTCCCCAAACTTCACCAACACATCTGCCATTATTTCTTTCAGATAATGAATTGTCTTATTAGCTAATTATAGGCACATATTGATTGGTCATAATTGTCTTAGATCCAATTTTTCATAAATAGATTAAGACATAAGGTTTATACTTGCCCCAAAGTTAAGCATACCTTTAACCTCATCACCATTACTCATTGATACTTGCATAAGAAAACTCCCTAAATCCTTCAATTTATGGGGTAATTGCTGTTGTAGCACCATATTTGCAACCTCTGAAACTATCACCTTCTCGTTTGGATCAAACGTTTTTTTCTTGGTGTTTAGTTCCTTGAAGAACTTCACTTAAGTTGGAATATTTCTGATCACACCTAACAAAGGACGGTTAATATTAACCTTGGAAAACATATTATAAAGATAAAGAAAATTGCTTAACTTGTTTCGATTCCTTAAGGTGACTCGAATATTGGATTAGTGGTCTATTAGGATTAGTCGCCTGATGTAGTTTTGGTCCTTCATTGTAATTAGTTACATGCCCTAATTTTTAATCCTTTTGAACCTAACTTGAAGAGTTATCGTGCCCATTGCTTCCCCTATTATTCTTACTTTCTTTGTTAAGGAGGCTCTCCTCCTCTTGATTACCTGTACCAGAAAGATTAGAAGGGATCTCATGCTTATTGATTACCTTACCACTTCTTAGAATAATGAATACTTAATTAGTGGGTTTTGAATTAAGGATTGCCTTTTGTAACAATTCGGCCTCTAAAAATTTTGGTATTGTTATCGAGGCTGTACTGGAAGATTATTGTTCTTACATAAAAAATTAAGGTGGTTTCTCCAACCAAGATTATATGTGTTTAAGTATGGATCATTTTGCTTTCTTGGTTGAAAACCGTTAAGTGAGTTCACTTGTTCCTCCCCATCTGCAAAAGGATCACAACAATATGAACAAACGTTAGCTCCATAAGCATAATTTCCACATAAACCATGTACCTCTTGATTTAGAATGTTTTGGGGTAGCCTTGTAGTTAGCATCTAGACATGCCTCCTCAACTCAGCTAACAACATAGCCAACTCTTAATTCGAGCTCACTTCATGAACACTAGCTCTTCTTCCCCTCATGCTCTTTTATTAACAATTGGCCCCCAACATTTTGAAGATCTAATATGTTTCTTTGTCCGTCTTCTCTCCCATAACTCCACCTACTACATTATCCATCCTATACTGACATTGTTGTGTCAATTCATCATAAAAGAACTAGTTCTACATGTGGAATGGAAAATGATGGTGTGGATATTGAATGGGTAGGAGTTTGAAGCATTCCCATGCCTCATGGAATGGCTCTCCCTCCATCTGAGTGAAGGTAGCTATCTTTGTCCACAACTCAGAAGCCTTCTAGTGGGAATAAAACTTTCCCATGAACGTGTTGTACACCTCTTCCCATATATTCAGTGAACCTAGTGAAAGGGTCATCAACCATGCCTTGACCTAATCCTTCAATATGTATAGGAAGCACCTCATCCTAAGTTGATCTTCATTTAGGCCATCCAATGGGAACATCTGGAGAGTGGTATAGAATTCCCAAATGAAGTTTAAAAGGTCTTTATTAGGAGCCCTATAGAAAGATGGCAGCATATTGTAATGGATACTCTTCAACTCATAGTTTCTGGCTACCTCTCCCAGACAAATGCATAAAGTAGTAGTACCAATTACCTATCTGGCATACTCCTTCATTACTAGTTTCCTTTCACCCATCTCTTGATCTTCTAGTTTTAATCCCTTAAGCTTGTCTTCAAAGTCCCTTAAAAGTTTTCTTACTCAATGCACATTGTCAATAAAGAGCAGATTCACCTTCTTAAGACCTCCTTCCCCGTATAAACCAAATAAAAACAACATTGAATTAATAAAAATTGCTAAAACAACTTAGTGAAATCACACGATAAAAATGTATGAGTAAACAGACAAAACAATCAAAATATTTTTACCAAATAAAAACAATCAAAATTAATTCAAGTTCAAAACATTAAAAACCTCCCTGACAATAGCGCCAAAAACTTGTTATGCCCAAAAAGTTCTAAAAAGACGACCTAGGTTATCCTACTCACAAGTATACGAGATAGTTATAGTTGAGAACCTAGGGTCGTCTCTCACGAAGATGAAATTAGTCAACTTAAATTAAGTTTAAAATAAAAATAAAAATAAAAAAGATACATTCCTTGACATTCTATCTTGATTATTGAGTGAAAGCTTTTAAGGAAAATTACAAAATTAAATTAAAAAGTAGACGGAATCAATTAAGAACAAAGACAAATAGATTAATCAAAGTGGAAAAAAAACTATTGAGAATTAATTTCACGAATAATCTCCCATGCATAATTAATGGGACACGATTGGATTGTTGTTTTACTAAAATTAATAGTTAGGTTCTAAATCAATTCGAAGAATGAACTATCTAACTTTCGTATTCAACAAGTTATTATCGAAATTAATTACGAAAACTAGACTACCAATTTCCATTTAAGTTAATATATCTCTAGTTCTTAACCTAAGTGTCCATAGTTTCACGATCGATATTAAAGTTCATCTCTCGAAGCTTCATTTAACACTCAAATGATGCAAAGGTTGGCCATTTTATTAAATCCATTTAGTTTAGAATCCACAACAATAAATAAGACAACGTATCCATAACCTAATCATGCATATTCAACTAAATAATTACATTAATTCTCAAGAAAAGAGATCAGCCCATTATATCATATGTACGGTTCCTCATACTCAAATACCTCAATCCCATATTACTGTCAACAGAAGTTTGAAAATAAAAACCCAGTAACTATTTAAATGGACTATGACAAGATAACAAGCAACAGTTGTTAAGCTAAAAAGAGTATGATTCAGTTAATACCAACAGAACAGTGAACTCAAAGAAACAAGCAACAAATGAGGAATGAGATAAGCAAATAAAGAGTTAGATAATGAAATATTGGTGGTCTTCTTCACTCTCAACTCTCAACATTGGCTCTCGCCTTTTGCTTTAGTTTCTTTTCACCAATCGAATGTTTGCTCAAGATAAACTCCAACTCTCGCTTTTGGCCTCTTTTCCTATGTCCCACTTCTTTGTTGTTGCTCTCTTCTTCTCCTTCTCAGACTATCTCTATTTCTTGTCTTTGTTTATCTTCTTTTTCTCTATCTCTCTATGCCTCCAATGTCTATGTCTCTATGTGAGTTAATGAATGAAACAGTGAATGAAAGATGATTTCCTCTTCAGCTGCCACCCCTTTCCCTTTATGGATTGTTCCTAGATTTAGGATTGCATGCCTTAATGTTGTGAGTTGCCACGTATTAAAGCTAGAATTAATCTTAAACTTCTCACGGGCATACATAGGGAGTCACAACTGTGACTTATCACCCCCATGCATTAACCATGCATAGTGGTGACATAAAATCACCACCGTGCATAACATTCCTTATTCTTTTTTTCTTTCCTTTTTTAATTTTCATGCAAAAGTTATGTGACTTTGGTGTTTTAATTGAAAGTTCACAAAATAACCCAATTAACATTCATGCAATATTCACACCATTTTCGCTCAATTAATCTCACATTTGGATCAAAACATAAGGAGTTGTATCCTCAAGTGCTGCTGTGTAGGCATTTTGATTTTTCCTTGTACATATTTTTTAGAATTGTTACATATCTTTTAACATGTTTTGAAAAGTACATTTGTATAAAGAATGGATGTGTCTAAAGGTTTTTAAATAGAATGCATGACGTTGTCTTAGCATTTCAAAGTTTATTGATGTAACTATTGGAGACTGCATATGAGTGGATTTCAAGTCCACAACTTGGAGTTGAGAAATTGATGTGATAATAGAAGTGTTTTGAATTTTTGTAGGGACTTTAAAATTTTTGGAATGTTAAAATACAGTTATTGCATTGCTGAAATTTTTAATAAACTGAAAAATAAAACTCCACTTTTTACATTTCTTATTGTGAATTGAAGCTTTTCCTTAATAAGGGAAATAGGCTTATCTTGAACTTTCCAGTGACTTGGATATCAACTAGAGAACCATTGTGGAGTGCCAAGCAGGTCTCCTAGTCATTACAAGATAGGGGCTGATCGGCTGTGTGGTTGAGTCTTTGAATCACTTACTTGGAAACCGAATCAACAATTTAATTCCAAGGATTGAAATATAGAGTGCAACCCCGGGTCGTCTCACATAATTGGAAACTCTACAAATAGACCTAAGCTAACCTATATGTCATAATATGCAATCTAAGTTGGTAAGGAGGGAGTTTTTGGTTCTTTAAAAAAACTAACAACATTGAATGAATTGTAAGAGAAATGTGTAAAAAGTATTTTTGAATTTTTGGGAATAGAAAACGGAAAGATAAAACAAACATTCAAATAGTGATAGGATCCTCTAAAAAATAAGCTTTGGCTATCATAGTTCAAAACAAATCTTGGTGGGAGGGAAAATCACTAAGTTTTCAAATGGGAAACCTTAAAGAACTCTTTAAGTCCAAGGTTTTAATCAATGAGCTCCATTTCTTAAAACTTTGTTGAATGCATATTAGTGTGTGCAATGGGTAATTAATGCAAGTGGTCAATTTGGGATCTAGCATCATCTCAATATCAAACACAAGTAGGTAGATAAATGAGAATTAAAAAAATCACAAAATGACATATATGCGACTTCATATATTCAGGCTCCAACTTCTACATCAACAAACCTAAAGAACTCTTTAAGTCCAAGATCTTAATCAATGAATTCCATTTCTTAAAACCTTATTAAATGCCCTTAGTGTGTGTAGTAGGTAAGTTAATAAAACAAGTCACTTTGGGATCTGGAATCAACTCAATACCAAACACAACTAGGCAGATAAAAGAGAATCAACAAAATCACAAATAGACATATATGAGACTTCATATATTTAAGCTCCAAGTTCTACATCAACAAAACCAAACTACACATTGAATATCCAACATTTGATTAAACTCTAATCAAGAATGTTTAACTACAAATTACAAATCCTAAACCTAGGAAATCATAAATCACAATTAAACATGGATTAAACCACTCCCCTTTGATGCCTATTAAACTCTAGCCATCGCTACATCTTTAAGAGGAAGGAAAACGCCTAGCCACACATTGCAACCTGAAACCTCACAACTAGGAATGAACCCGAGCTAATCATGGTGGATGTTGGTGGTGAAAAATGGAAGAGAAAAGATATGAGACAAGTCTCCCCCGGGAACCCCGAAGGGAACCGTGGGTATTAAGGCAGTGAAGCGTGTCGCGTCTCTTCTCCTCCTTTCCTCTTGATGGAATATTCATGTATATATACGTTGGCTCTCTCCAACTTATCCAAAAATAGGTTTCTTCTTAAAATGGGTTGCTAGGTCTGGTTATACAGTATGTGAAATTTCCAAAAATGGTTCGGGTTTTTGAAGTTTCATTGCGGCGACAGGCAAGCTTGCCGCGGCGTTGCGTGTTTTCTGGATCCTTCACCGCGTGAGAGAATTAATCTTCGCCGCGATGAACTTTTCCTGAAAGCTCAGCCTGGATTCCTCGTTCTTCGCCGTGGTGAACTTTCTCGAAGGCTATTATCTCCTGTTGACTTCAGTTCATACGTTGACTCCCTTCTCCTTGAGGATCCTACAATCAAAAATAGCAATTTGCAGTATCAATTGTTCTTAGAAAACTTAAGAAATGCAACTACTACCAATTGTGACAATTTTTACTATCAAATTGCATAAACTAAAAGTGCACACTTAAGGATTAATTTGAGAACAAAATCAAGAATTAGGGGTCAAAAGGTATAGTAAAAGCCATGAAAGTGTTGTCAATTTAGATAATAAACTTGGGCTCAATTAGGGGCCTATCAGTGTTGGTATCAGAGCCCGACTTTTAAAAATGGGTTGTCTCCTTTATGGTTTGAGATTTTTATGTTATTTTTAAAGTTAGGTGACCAATAAAATGTTATGATTTACATGTATATGATTTCATAAACTGAAAGTTTTACACATTGAATTTTTCTCAAATACACAACACGATGCACAGATAAGGCTATGGACATCCCAGGAGAGCCATTCCAATAGCTCTTGCACCTGTGTCACCTCCGGGAGGATGACCACATTCTAGAGTTAAGTGCCTCCATGAACTAACCACAATCCCAATTTTTAGGACAGACAGAGCCATCTGGAGTGAGTTTTAATGCAAACCAGATGGCTCAGATTCTTACTGTAGTAATGCGATAGTCACGTGAAAGTGTGGAAGCTTATGTATGCTCAATTGAGCACATCTATAAATTGGGAGCCAAGAATTTTCACTAGAGTGGAGATCTCAGGAGTGCACTCCTTGTTAGAGTAGTGCCCTAAAGGCAATCCCCTTTAGCGCTTTTTGTTCATAGTCATGTACAGACTTTATGAATAAATAAAGAAAGGCATGTTTCATTAATTTGATGTTCTTTATGAATTGATTGTGATCTTAATCAAATTAATGAAGTCCATGATATATGACATAGCATGAAGGAAATTATGATGTGGTCATACTACTGAGATTCCTATCATGTGCAATTATGTCAGTATCTAAATTTTCCCTAGTCATAGGATTAATGAGACTGGACATCATTAATCCGGACAGACTAGCATATGTCATACTCCTTGATTGGATCAAGCAGTGGATCTCAGAAACTGTAAATATGAGATATTTAGAGTTGACATATGGATGCTTACTAGTAGTAGTAAGTTCATTGGATGACCTGCCATGAGATCATCACATGGATTTCTTGTCAGTGATAATCTCATCATAGCAATGGTGCGAGTATCCTTAGACTTGAGGTACTCAAGGATATCTTGGATACTGATCCTGTACTTTGACTCCATTCCTTGTGGCCTTCTAGAGGTTACTCATAGGGTGGTGCTTGGGTACAGTTTGAGGTATTCGAAGGTAATTGAGTAGCCAATAAAGGATTCATCACTTCTGTAATAACAGAAGAGATACCCTGGCCTCTTGTCAGGATCATTACTTTAAGTCTCTGGCCAGAGCATGACTATGTCATGAAGAGTGTCTTCATGGACATATAAAGTAAT
>JANSVA010000009.1:11003203-11016692 GCA_025504915.1 Erythroxylum reticulatum
CAAACTCTTTTGTTTTATTAATAATAAATATTTTCATTACAAAATTGTAACTGAAGAAGATAAAGTTACATGTAAATTCACTTGCTTTCTAGGGCACTATATTTACATAAATCCAACACCACCTTCCTTCTTTCATCACCAAGAATTGAAAATGAGATGTAATTTTTAGGTTATTGGTCTTTTCATATAGTCATCTTAAAACAAATGAGAAGAGTCTCATTTATTGGCTTCTTTATGATTGATTAAGGAAGAAGGTGATGCATTGGTTGCACTTCACTTCTTCCTTTGAGGCTTAACTGAAATTAAGAGAAGAAAAGACAAGGTGTTGTTGAATTTTTATCTCTCTCTCCTATCTTGCATATTCTAGTTGAAAATTGCATGAGAGGTGTCTCATCTTTGGCCTCATTCTTTTAAGGAAAAATATCTTCAAATGTTTCTTCTCCTTTCCCACCAAAGGATCTTGTTAACCTAGTTATCTAAGGAGAATACGTGATAGATCGGATTTGTTAAGGATACAATAATGAGAAGAGCATACATCACCTTGGAGTGGATACATTACTGAGGATAGGATAGTAAAGTGAGGAGTTAAAGTTGTAGCAAAGGCGTCGGAAAAAATTTGTATCTTGTTATTATGTAAATTATTTTCCTTATACCATATCATGTATGGCTTGGCATGTTGTTTTGGTTATATTGCTTCCACTACAATTTTGATTTCTAAAAAGTTTTGAAATCTATTGTTTCACCAAAATATAACATGCTTATGTTTTCTATCCAACAATTGGTATCAGAGCCCATTTTCTTATGCATGATTTTGGTTCCCATATGTGATGCATAGGTTAGCAATATTTTTTGTATGCTACATATTTTTTTTGTGATAGAAATATATATGATGCATGTTTTGCTCTTTCGGTTGTCCATAGATTATAAAGTTACCTTGTAAGTTTTCTCCATTTGTTTTGTAACAAGGAGGGTGGCCTATCATCATCATATTTCCTCCTTGGTTTCACTTTTATGTTTCCTTTGATTATTCATGTGCAAATTCATATAATGATGAAGATGAAGAAGCCATGTATGAAGAAATGAAGACGTAAAGGATTCAGTTTTGGTTATTGTGTGTTAGCTAAATTTTGGCTTTTTAGAAAAAAAAAGTACTGGAATTTTGTTTTAATAAATTTTTGGTTGTATAAACATTTTTGTAACAAAGTTTCAGTTTTTACAACTGTTAAATTTTTTATGTGATTTACGTAAGTTACGGTTTTAGTGAAAAACAAGTAAAGATTTTTGTTTTCTTTTGGATAAAAAATTCATTTTTACGAAAATCAAATTTTTTGTTAGGAAAGAAAAGACATTACACACTTTTTATCGAATGGGTCAGGTCATATGAGTGAAGAGTTTGAAGTGGAAGATCCAAGTCTAAGAAGAAATTGCAAGGCCTAAAAGCCTTGTAATTGTATTTATGTTTCTAAGATGGATAATCAAAAGTGACATATTAGTTCATGAGATGAATGGATAAATGAATGCAAATAATATGTGATTGCATGTCATTTAGAAAATTGCCAACCCTAGGCTTTTCCACAAATTCATTATGTATGAGATATATAATAAATCAATATAGGATGGATAATAAATTGCATCTAGACAATATGGAATTTATTAAAACTTAAAGCCCAAAAAGATTTTGAAGGAGATGATGCTCATGTGAGAGTCCACGGTCTCCATATGATGGCCCATTTGTATGTGATGCAGTGTTACTCCCCACTGGAGGGCATAAATCCTAGATCTTAAATGGTTTGGGTCTCCTTAAGGATAAGTCCACCTATTGGTAGAAAATGTGACCTCCCACTAAGGCATGATTTGCAAGCAGCTTTAGTGGATAATCAAATGGTTAATACACTCAACATAATTTATCAAAAACCTGCCCACTGTAGCTCTGTTGATAAATGTATGGACCAAATTATGATGCTTCTTTAAAATTTAGGCATGAAGATGCTTGGTAATTTTTTTAGTAGGAGGGTCCCAATTTTTATTTTAATGGATAAGATGGCCCACCACCACTTAGTTCATTATAGATAAAAATATCCATCATATAAAGATTCAAATTTTTTAAGTTTTGTTAAATCTATCATTAGGCATACATGCATTATGATTTTATACAAAGTTCCAATATTGTTTGCTAGTATGCTCATCCTTTAATAATTTATTTTCCAAACATAATCACCATAAAATGAATCCATTCACTTTGCTCTTGACAAATAACAAATTGGAAAATGGAGAGAATTTTAATGAATAGAGACGTAAACTAGACATTGTTCTTCAATATGGACGAATTTTATGGGTATTAACTGAAAATGAGCTTGCACCTACTAGTGGAGATTCAACTCCTAAGCTAGTCCAATAATATGAGCAATGGCAGAATGCTAATAAGACTACTAAGTGTTATATTCTAACTTCTGTAAGCGGTATGTTGCAAAAGCAAATTGTTTGTATGAAAACCGCTAATACAATGGTCCATCACCTACATGAGATGTTTGGTGTGATGACCAGGTCTCAAGGGTGAAAGCTATTCAAACCTTTCATAATCTCAGACAAAAACTTAGTAAACTAGTGCAGGATTACGTGCTTAAGGTAATCTCTGTGGTCACTAGGGCTGAGATACTTGGGGCGGACATGGATTCGGAAACACAGATGATTATGATCATTAATAGCTTAAGCTATTCTTTTTAGCAGTTTAAGTTGGACTATGAGCTCAATAGCAAGGATTACACCTTGAGTGAGTTGATGAATACTCTGTAGAGTATGGAGGAGATATTGAATATCAAGGCTCATGGGCCAGAAGCTAATGTAGCATCTTTTTATAAGCCTAAGGGTAAAGGTAAGCAAAAGAAGAAGGGTCCAATGAAAAAGAAGTCCCAAACAGAGGTCAAGGCACAAACCATGAAAAAGAAGGGAAAAGATAACACCAAGGGAAAGTCTTTCCACTGTGATGAGATGGGTCACTGGAAGAGAAACTGTCCAGTCTACCTTGATTCCCTCAAAAGCAAACACGTTATGAGTTTCCTAAGTTTTTTAGGAACTAGAAATGTGGCAGATTTATCATATTCTTGGATATTTGATTCAGGAGCCACTGACCATGTTTACAATTCTTTATAGGGGTTCTAGCAAAGGAAATGACTACCTAAAGACCAGTTTCAAGTCAAGGTGGCAGATGGATCCTACGTTTTGGCAAAATCAGTAGGAGTCATTATTTTAGACTTTCCTAGTAGTTATAGGTTATATTTGGAGGATGTATATTACATCCTAATGATTGTAATAAAGATTATTTCTATTTTTTGTTTAATAAAATATGGTTATTCCTTATATTTTAAATATGTTGTTTCAATATATGAGAATAAAGATTTTATTTGTAATGCAATAATTAAATAGGGATTGTTCTTTATAAAACCTATTACAGGCTCACTAAACACAACAAAATTGATAAAACCAAGACAATCTAATTTCTCTAACATTAATTTAAAATATCTATGGCATTTAAGAATGGGTCATATCAATCATAAAATACTTGACAAGTTAGTAAAGGATGAGATTCTTATGGGCTTGGATAATGATCCATTACCCTCCTGTGAATCTTGTATTGAAGGAAAAATGACTAAGGCCTCATTTCTTTCCAGAGGAAACATATTTGAATCCACATTAGACCTGGTACATATTGATGTGTGTGGGCCCATAAACATATAATCTAGAGGAGGTTATGAATACTTCATAACCTTTATAGATGATTACTCTAGACATGGCTATTTGTATTTGATGCATAAAAAGAGTGAGTCCTTTGAAAAGTTCAAAGAATTCAAAGTTGATGCTGAGAAGCAGCTAGGCAAGCCATTAAAATAACTTCGATCAGATCAAAGTGGTAAGCACTTATCTAGAGAGTTCTAGCAATATTTAATTGATAATGGAATTATTTCCAACTTTTCATCTCCTCTAACATCTCAACAGAATGGTGTTGCTGAGAGGAGAAATAGGACTATATTGGAAATGGTAAGATCAATGATGTCCTATGCTAACCTTCCAGAATCATTCTGGGGATACGCTATATAAATAGAAGCCTATCTTCTTAACTTTGCTCCATCCAAATTACTGCCTAAAACACCTAGGGACTTGTGGACTAGCCGAGTGCCTTCATTGTGACACTTAAGGACTTGGGGCTACCCAACCTATGTTCTAAGGCTTGAATCCACAAAGATGGAACCAAGGTCAAAAATATATTTATTTGTAGGATATCCTGCAGGTACTTGAGGGTATTAGTTTTTAGTCATCAAAATAGGAAGGTATTTGTGTCAACAAATGCAACCTTCCTAAAGGAAAAAGTACTAAAGGAGTTAGTTATTTCATCCAAACTAAGAGTTGATTTGGATATAACAGAGCAAGATGTCGAAATGAATTTAAGAGTTGAATCAAAACAATAGCCTAAACAACAAATAGTGCCTAGACGTAGTGGGAAGGCTGTGAGACAACCAGAAAGGTATCTAGGTCTAAGAGAAGGCATGATCGCCATCTCGGACTAAAAACAAACAGATCTTATTACTTATACATAGGCTATTAATGATGTTGATGCAGAAAAATGGCTCAAGGTGATGGAAATAGAAATAGATTCCATGTACACCAATAAAGTCTGGATACTTATGGATCTACCACCAGATGTAAAATCCATAGGGTGTAAATGGGTCTAAAAAAGGATAAGAGGATCACATGGAAAGGTAGAGACCTTTAAAGCTAGATTGGTAGTTAAAGACTATACTTAAAAGGAGGGTATAGATTATAAGGAGACATTTTTTCTGATTGTCATGCTTAATTCCATCAGAATTCTTTTGGCTATAGCAACCTATTTCGTCTATGAAATATGGCAAATGAATGTCAAGACCACATTTCTTAATAGGGATCTTAAGGAGACTATTTATATGGCCCAACCAGAAGGATTCATTGAGCCAAGAAATAAGCATAATATATGCAAATTACAGAGGTCTATTTATAGGCTTAAGTAAGCATATAAGTCTTGGAACACTAGGTTTAATAAGTCTATCAATAATTATGGGTTCATATAATTTATGCAAACTAAGATGAGCCTTGTGTCTATAAAAAGATACAGGAAGGTAAGGTTACTTTCCTAATCATGTGTAATGATGACATTCTGCTTATTGGGAATGATGTAAGAATGTTATCTATGGTTAAGGGATGGCTAAATGAACAGTTCTCAATGAAGGATTTAGGAGAGGCTAGCTATGTTCTAGGGATTAAACTTATAAGAGATCGTAAGAACAAACTAATAGCCTTGTCTTAAATAACCTATATTGAGAACATGCTCAATAAGTTTGCCACGTAAGATTCTAAGAGGAGTTTCACGCCTACTAGACATGGATTCAAACTTTCAAAGGAGCAAGTACCTAAGACCCAAGAGGAGGTCGAACACATGCATAACATTCCATATGCTTCTACAGTTGGAAGTTTAATGTATGTTATGGTTTGCACTAGACAAGATATTTGTTATACAATGGGAGTAATAAGTAGTTTTAGTCCAATCCAGGAATAGGGCATTGGACTACAGTGAAGTGCATATTGAAGTATCTTCGTAAGATGAAGAACTTAATACTTGTTTACTCTGTAAGTAACCTTATTCCGATAGGATATACGGATTCTAATTTTCAATCAGATGTTGATTCAAAGACATCAACTTCTAGTTCTATATTTGTTTTAAGAGGTGGAACCATAGTCTAGAGGAGTATCAAGCAATCTTTTGTTGCTAATTTTACTATAGAGGCTGAGTATGTTGCTGCCTATGAACTAGCAAAAGAAGCAATCTGGATCTACAAGTTCCTAAATGATTTAGAGGTGGTTCCTGATGCAGAAAAGGCCATTACACTTTATTGTAATAATAGTGGGGTAGTGGCTAATTCTAAAGAACCTCAGAACCATAAAGCTGCCAAACACATTGAGAGAAAGTATCATCTCATAAGGGAGGTATTATAACATGGTGAGGTGAATGTGATAAAGATTCCTATAAAGCAAAACCTTATTAATCCATTTACGAAGACGCTGTCTCAAAAGAGTTTTGAGGGTCACATAATAGGGATAGGAATAAAGGATATGTCAAACTTACTTTTGGGTAAGTGGGAGATTGTTGGAGTTATGTAAATATAGTGCCATAGAAAGCAAGTGTATTTACTTATAACTTAATTTTCTTCCAGTTACTTTGGTAATGAAAATGTTTATTATTAATAAAACAAAAGAGTTTGGTTGTATTTGTACATCATTATATATCTAGTCACAAGGTACTGAGATTGTTTTATAAGTAATATACATATACATAGAGATGTATGGGAAACATGCCTATTACTATAATCTAAAATAATTGATTCACAATTGAATAATCAAGTTGGTTGCTTGATTATGGTTTAGACTGTAGTGTTGCGATTTATCTCTGAGTAAGTAAAAGAGTTTACTTCAAGGGAATGATGAGTTTCATATCATGATAGTAGTTTACTGTCGATAATGGCATTATTAAATGAATTTGGAATCAAGTATATTTTCAAACTTAAAGTGGGTCGTTACTTTAATCTTAAAACATGCAACTTAAGCATTCGTTTATTATGGACCACAATCTTGATAAGTGGTGAACTCATATGTGTTTCATTATAATTTTTGATATGATCATAATAGATTTTTACAAAGGATCAATCAAGTTTCTGCATGTTGGAATTATTAATTGAAACATGTATTAAGGAACAATTACTCAAATAAAGAGTTTATAGTGATATCATCACTTACAGATGTTTTTATATAAATTGGTGATTAAACTAGTGCCAATAGTTTGATGGACTAGCTACCCATCAAGTCTTAATACCAAGATGAGATCTTGTGTGTTAGTCACCATATAGAGTAAAACGAGAGATCTAGAAGGAAAAACCAACATAAGGGCAAAATGATAATTTTACCCTATATTGTATGGATGGCTATAATATGGTTCATATTAGAGTTTGAAATTGGACATCTTATTTGAAACATGTGTTCTCATAATATATAGTAATTCAAGAGTTCAACTAATTGTCTTAAGTTAAATGATATTTAGTTAATAAGCTGGAATTAATTCTAATAATATTAAATTAATTCCAGGATTATTAGAGCTTGAATTATATAAATCCAATTAGATTCCCCATTTGGCTTCTAGAAAGATTATCAAGCAAAGTAAGAAATACAAATAGAGGTTTTAAAGCCTATGATTAAATGTTGGGCTTACTTTAATTAATTGTTAATTAGAAGCCTATATGAACATTTAGAAATAGGCTAGACTTTAGTTTAATTTGATTAATTTGATTAATTAAATTAAAACAAAGTTATTAAAGATAAAAGGAAGTGGATTTTCGGTTTTAATGAAAAAAATGTGCAACTGCACATTTAACATTGGTTTGCTATATTTAAGATGGTTTTCAACATGTTTTATGATCATTAAATAAAGTAATGATCTTATCATTAAATGGTTTAATGGCGGTCTTTTAATGATAACCGTAACCTATTAGCATTCATTGGATTAAAGAAGAAAGAGGTGCATTTGATGGACCATCTTCCTTCTTTCATCACCAAAAAATGAAAATGACATGTAATTTTTAGGTTATTGATCTTTTCATATAGCCATCTTAAAACAAATGAGAAGAGTCTCATTTATTGGCTTTTTTACGATTGATTAAGGAACGAGGTGATGCATTGGTTACACTTCACTTCTTCCTTTAAGGCTTAACCAAAATTGAGAGAAGAAAAGACAAAGTGTTGTTGAATTTTTATCTCTCTCTCCTATCTGGCTTGTGCTAGCCGAAAATTGCATGAGAGATGTCTCATCTTTGGCTTCATTCTTCTAAGGAAAAATCACTTCAAGTGTTTCTTCTCCTTTCCCACCAAAGGATCTTTTTAACCTAGTTGTCTAAGGAGAACAAGTGGCAGATTAGATTGGCTAAGGATATAATAACGAGAAGAGGATACATCACCTTGGGGTGGATACATTGCCGAGGATATGATAGCACAGTGAGGAGTTAAAGTTGTAGTGAAGGAGTCGGTAAAAATTTCTATCTTATTATTATGTTTATTATTTTCCTTATACCGTATCATGTATGGCTTGGCATATTGTTTTGGTTATATTGCTTCCGCTGCAATTTTGATTTCTAAAAAGTTTTGAAATTTACCATTTCATCCAAATATATCATGCTTACATTTTTTAATCCAACAAAGTTCTGTTAGAATTTAATGGATGAATCAGTTTGTTTTGATGTATGAAGCCGCAAGTTAGAGGCTATTTAATGGATGATTTTAAGTTGGGATTTGAATTATAATGGTGAATTTATACTAAAGAGAGGTGCTAGTATAGTGTTCTTGAAATGGGAAAGAACTAGGACTACGTCTATGATAGTGTATGATAGTTTCTATTTTGATTTTTGATGCATGAATGACTATAGTTTATGAGCTACAAATCGAATGATTTTAAATTAGAATTGGAGATGAAGTTGATGAGGAAATGAAGTATAATTAAGGTATAATGGAGGTATAATCAATGGACTATTGTGATGGTTTTAGAATTTGGAAAAAAATTTAAGGAAATGGATGGTGAACTATCTGTTCACCCATCCCACGATTGTGGAAGCTGCATTAGCTCCTTCCCATAATCTTGGGCAACGCTTTGACAAGAGAAAATTTATGTTTTGTCTTTCCACGATCGTGGAAAGGTACCCCCCAAATGTGGACAATGGCTTGAAGTGAGAAAAGTTCATTTTTGTGTGATATTTGAACCAACTAAGGATAAGTTACTTTACTTAAATGCATTTGGACTTGATTGGGGCTTGAAATGAAGCTAGATTATTATTATTATATTAATTAATTAAAGGTTTGATAAGTTTAGGTTAATAATTGATGTTATAATTTGAGGAATGGGTTGTTTGATATCAATGTATATGAATTTAGGAAGTATGAGTTGTTAATGGTATAAATATGTTTTTATGAATGCAAATGTGATTCAAAGGATATAAGTAATGAATTAGGTATGATTAAATAAGAATTGGTAAATTGTGTGAATATATATAATGTTAGGAAAGGATTGATGAATGTATGTTGATAAACTTACTTAAGGCATAAACTAATTGTAAACAAGTTATGTAAAAGCTATAATATTTGAATGATTAAGACTTGTGATTAAAGATACATACCCAAAATAGTTAATTAACCATACATTGAACATAACATATAAACATATGTATGATTGAATAATCATATTATTGATCAACTTAGTAATGTGTGAACTACATATGTGTATTGCATGATTAAAGAAGCACAAGTAGATCGTTAGCATCTAGACATTACTGGATCATCAAGGCAACAACTTATCTAAAGCGTAATGTGAGTCAACCTAGATTTATAAAGTCAATTATATGTGTGCTTCTGTTTGAATTATATGTGTTATGAGTTAACCTAGATGTGTAACTCAATGAAATATGTGAACAATTGGATGTGAAATGCCTAAATGAATATGAACTGTGTGAATAATTGAATAGGAATTGCTAGACTTAAATCTGATGGAATTGATACATGTGACAGGATCACATAGGAATAAAAGGTACTGAAATATGGCATATGAAACGATGCATCGCATTGAAATGCATGATCAGATAAACGAGTTGTGATGGGAGTGACCAATGTGAAAAAGAGCTTAGAGCTCATAAATGTGCACAAAGAGCCACAGGCTCAGTAATCAATGAGCTTGTCATCCATAATGAGTACAGGAAAGTATATAAAATGAGCTCGGTATCTATAATAAGTACAGGATAGTATGTGAAATGTTCCAAATATATACAACAAATACAGGACAGTAAAGATGCGCTCGATCACAACAAAGTAACAATGAATAGAGACACATGCATCTACATATACATTCTTATATATATCATATGTTTGAATTGAAATGAATTACTAAATTGATTGAAATACAGTTGAAGAGTAAATGAGGATGTGTTGTGATATGAAATGTTAGCTTATTTGATATGCTTATGAAAATATGATTATCTGGCAGTACTTGATAGAGTGTGACAAAATGTGATATGATAATCAGTATTAAACGTTATGAAATACTTGTTGGATTAGGATACGATTTGCCTCTATGTTTCTGACTTTAGTGAAAACATCAATGATAGTTCACTCACTGAGTTCACAAACTCATCAAAATTGCAACATTAATTTTCAAATTCAAAAGAAATCTAGCTAGTCTAGTTGAAGTAGTTTCTGCATTTGGATATGGGTCAGAGTTGGGATCAGTTGTACCTGCAATTGTCATTAGTTATTTTTGTATCAAAGAATTGTATCTCTTAACTATTATATAATGTACATGTGAATTTTAGAAGTGCAATGTCATTTAAGAGTTTATATGTTTGTGAATGAAAATGCAACAAAATGATTATTAGAATATTTTATGATATGTGTGATGGATTATATATGAAATGAATTGATTTAACTATTTTAACGTGCCATTCTTGTAGAGTATGTTCTCGAACATCCTTTAGTATGTCGGCCATATGCTTTATAGGAGTAGTATTTTACATGGTTCTTCTCTAAGTCTTCCAAAATTACTCCATTTAAATCCTATTCTTCTCTAACTTTGCTTCTTTCCCTTATATAGACAAAAATATGAATTAAAATGAGAAAATTCTTAAATTAATTATCAAATCCTTCAAATTTATTTATAATAAAAGCAATATACTATGAAAATATTGTTAAAAATATATGTCAAACTTATATCAATCAACAACTTGAATGTGAAAATTATGATGTAATTGACAAAACAAATTATAAACATGTTTTGGCGTATAGATGTCTAGCAAATTGTGTTCCTATATTAAATTATGTGACATGGCCAGAGTATATATCTAGAATATTATATTAAGTTTTCCTACCATATTCACTATGTCTGGGGAATTAAAATCTATTAAAACTTAGAAAGGTTATACCTAACATAGTAATATATTTTGAATTTATATTTTAAATATAAAATAGTTGCATAGTTTTAAGTAACCTTTCATCTATAAGTGATTTTTTTTTTAAGATAAGAAGGATAACCTGTAAGATGATAACAATTATAGGATGGGATTCAATAAGATTTAAGTCCTTTAATCTATAGATAAGACAATAGTCTATAAGTGTGTCTTTTAAGGAGTAATGAAGTACATTTGATCTTATCATTTTATCACCATCTGAATTTTAACAATGGTATCAAAGCTATTTATATTTGAAAATTTTTATTGAAATCAAAATTCTTATTCTTTCTTATTGACAATGGATGAAATTTCTAAAAAGATAATAATGGATTATCTTTAATGATGAATTAAAACATAAAAATTTTTATTTTATTATTCATTATGAATTGTAATTTAAAATTTTGTTATGACATAAGATGAAAGACAATAGGATTTTACCAAAGAAGATAAATGATGACTTTATGTTTTTATTTGAACCATTGCTAGTTTAACTTTGGTGAGTAACTATGTTTCCCATCAAACAAGGAATATGTTTGCATATGGTTATTTCATAATTTTTTTCATTTTCAATCTTTTATTAATCAAAATTTTTAAAAATGATTAGGTGATTTTTGGCTTAACTTAATTGGAGGAAATTTTTTTAATGTATTTTAATCTTCCCACCTTTATCCATTTATAATTCTTTATGGATTGGTTTATACCTCTAACCTATCTTAGCACTCAATTTTAGTTATCTATTATGTTATACAATCTTATACCTTCCACTCTCAAGTTCCCAACAAAGTCCCATTAACTTTTCACTCTATATTCCACTGAAATGACTCAAGTATTTATAATAGAAATACCTAGCCTAAATCAAGTGAAATCAGTTTTTTTATATTCCTTAATTAAAAACTTGTCATCATAAAGAATATACTTGAAAGCACATTTACTAGTCATTCTTTAAGAACTTTGTATTTTGTTTGTTAATATAAAAATTGTATTTGACAAGCATACATACTTCTCCTTTTCTTGTGATTTTATATGTTTACATTCCTAATTATGTCTCCTTTTTTAAAATATAAAACGTCTAATTTTATAGATTCACCAATCATAGTATCTGGACACTCTAAAATGCGGAATTCTTATGCTAGCAATAAATTAAAGAAAGATATTAAATGAAAGAAAAATAATATGGAATTAAGATAGATAAAAATATAATATGGGAAGGAGAAGTGAAGGACATGTGGAGTCAATATGCCTATATGGATGGTAATAGAAACAATACAAGGCAAGGGATTATCAAAGGACAAAGCGATTGATGCAACCAGTTCTAATACATCTCTATTGTTATAATTTTAGGACTAAAATTCTAAGTCCTCCTAATGTTTGCCAAATGTAACTTTATGACCCATCTAAGGATTATATTGTTAGCGATATATATGGGCTTCAATGTCAATTAAATTCTAGTTTTGCAAATTTCTTAGTCTCCATTCATTGTAAATAGGGTTAATGCAACATTAAAGTCTAAGGTCATAGTGAATGATATTCTTATCCATTCAATTATCATCACACAATCATCTTTAAAATAGTGTACCTTTCATAATCCCTTAATTTGAATCATAATGCAAATGAAAATATTGTATTCTTTTTCATATTTTGATCTATAATTAATAGTTTCACTTATGCTAATAAGAATTTCAAAACCTTCTAATGTATAATAATAATAATAAATTCAATCACCAATATATGTAACAATCATATGGAACCATCTTTGGATATTGTTTGGGCAAAAGAACTAAGATTATCACTACTAGATTTACTATCATTAGGGCTTTGTTCGGGATAATCTCATCAATCACTGATAAACCGCTAATAAAAACTTAAAGAAGGGTTTGTTTCTGTAATGGCACACTTTAGCTATTAAGAATATAACTAATATATTCTAGATCATTAGATGTCTCAATTAATTGCTTTTATTATATCCAACAATTACCACTTAATCTTTTTTTTAAATACATGTATAAGAACAAATAAAAAATATTATAATGTGGCATTTATAAGTAATTAAATAGTATAAAATCAAAAGCATATTAACAAGGTAATATCTAAAATTCAACATTTAAAGCAATAAGTACCACCAATATTTAGATAAAATACTAGTACAAATGAATTCCTTTAACATAATTTTAATTTTAGGAGGAGATATAATAGACAAACACAAATATTGAGTAAGATTTGTAAGTGCTTTACCATAAATAGTGACAGCGTGAGCTTGCATGGAATAAGGAGAAGTTGGCGGGCGTGAAAAGTGGAGAACGAAGCCAACAACACGTGCGTGAAAAGTGGCCAAAATCTATCCTAGAATAACGAAGAAAGAGGATAGCTAGTGTAGTGGATAAAGTGTGATAAGTAGAGGGATGAAATGGAGTAGATATCTGCGTACGTGGTCC